>JAVIWC010000855.1:1200000-1800000 GCA_031894815.1 Creontiades dilutus | reverse complement strand
GTTGTAAGTTTATATGATTGCCTAAATGAAAGGTAAACAAATGCACTTAGTTGTATAAACAGTTATTGTTATCTGCATTGTGCATTTCAGATACCTAATCCGTTGTAATCATGGAATGAATTGATCATGACATTGAGAAACGTAGTAGGTAGATATTTTGGGGACTCACTGCTCTGTGACTTAGCCTTGTTTTTATGCCTATCTTCTAATCAGCTGTATAGTTACACTAAAGGAACATAAGGTGGTACTCTCTTTCAAGAGTTCAGATTATGTCTTCTGACTGCTATACTTTCTGCTGTCATCTGAGATTTTGGAGGTCGTTTTTTTCTATTCACTTACAATTCAGGGCTTGGAAGTTGAAAACATGCACCCGTCTTTAATTAGGATGTGTACACCAATGTGCTTGATGTGAATGTAACAGAACATGTCATAAGAGTCCAACAGCTTCTTGTACGATGCAAGTTGAGCCTTTCCATGTTGTTCATCACTTTCATGCTCATTTGTTGATCTCTTCAGTTATGAGTTATCTTGTCGGCATAAAAAGAGGTAGCCGGGCAAATCTCATTTGCTTTTGGGGAGAGATGAGATTAATTGCATTAATGCGTCAGATGTATTGATTTGTAATTATATCATATATACGTGAAATCTTTCATATATATACTTCACAAACAGTACCTAAAGAAAAAAAAAACTGTGAAATCATCCATCAAAATATTTTTTTATCCTTCCTTCCTAATCTGTACTGTAGGACAACACTATGTTATCTCATACAATAACTGTTTATATAAACGAAGTGAAAATAGTATTTCCTCAAACGATTAGTTATACCATACGAAAAGATGTTTGACAAACTGCTTGTTGGAACCCAGATTAAGTTACAATTGATTAAAAAAAGAAATCACCAAATATCCCAATTATCTCTAAGTTTAACAGAGAATTGATAAAGAACTTAACTGGTATGAAGTCGCCCCTCAAGAACCATCAAAATATACCTGGTATTTTACCATCAAATTGAACGGTCTTCACCTACATTTGTTCTGCAGTAGCAGGACATGATGAAGTTTAACGAGAATCTTCAATTTGTGGGAACATTCACCATTGTTTTGGTAGATTCCTTTGAAGTGTCAGGTATGTGTTATAAGTAGCAGACACATGCACCAAGACATCGATTTTTTTCTTGTAAATGAAGGACACATTACAGAGTCTCATATCTGTGGGTTATTCTATTGCGTGGGACACTGAAGATACATTTAAATTTGAAAAATCATTGTAAACCACCTGAAAACTCTTTTCTGGCTGTCTTTCAAATTAAGTTATGAATTTTACTAATTGATGATAGAATTTAAAAACTGTAATTGCGATCGATTGTTCAATTTTTTTGACATATGTGTCAAGTCATTGAGTTGGTCTTGATCATTATACATTTTCTCCGGTGTAGAAATAATTGATAGATATCTTAGGTTTTTTATAGGTAGTAAATCTGTTTAAATAAATATTATTTTTGTTGTACGAATTGATTTTTTTCGATTGAGTGATTTTATGTAATTTATTTTATTTTCCTGACTGCCATAGGTAGGCATATAATTGAATTGCATTCAATTACCTACACGGGACTTTTAACTAGTGGTGACAAACGAAAAAATTATGAGAACCTATCAACAATAATGAATCATGTCTAGTTGTCTTCCTAGCTTATCATATGTTGATTTATGTTCAAGACTCTCTTGTTAATTGGCGCAGTACAAAGTTTTCAATATCAGAAGAACCTTTTATATCTGTCGTTGTTAAATATTTTCTTTATACACATAGGTACTCGAAAATCATTACCGTGGCAATATTTAGGCCTAATCATTACCAACATGCACTGTAAGGGCATAAAACAGGTAGTGCATTGATTATCTACCATCAATCAATCTTAAATTCATGATTCTAATGTGAACTGTGATTAAATCATACAAATGTCACTGATTAAGGTGAATATTGATTTGCATTGAAGTGGTATACAATTATTCACAATATAGATTTTAAACTAAGTAACTAATAAATTCTATCGATATTGTAGAGGGAAATACAGCGAAAGAATCAATTAATTCTGATATAGCTGACCTGCATGAGAACAATATCATTCTTGTTCACAGTAACTTGTTTTCATACAATATTTTTTGTAAAATACTGTACCAACAGATGTGCAATAAAGAAGTATTTGGAACTTGATGATCAACTCATCTTATTTTCATACCTGGAATGAGAGTTTTGATATCGCGTTTTTTAAACGATAACTGTGGGAAAGATCTGAGTTAGTGAACGTTAAAAAATGATGAAAGATGTGAAAATCGACCAGAGATATCTGCGAGATTTCAAATCTGGCAGATGGTAGTCGGGCGTCTCCCTTAAGCTGCAGACTTCTTGGAAGGGATGTCTGTGGTTCACAGATCTGTTCAATTGGAAAGGGCAGAGTCCCTTAACGTTAGGATGTTCAGTTGTCCATGAGTGTTTTCCCCTGTGAGATCTCTTCTGTAAAGAAATCAGTTTCTATTGGTGTTTTTTTAGTGCAGTATCAAAAAATGGCTAAAAAAGAGTGGCCAAACGAGTTAATTGAAGTGATGATCGACACGTCTAGAGACAGACCTTGTCTGTGGCAGTTGAAGCATTTTTCACTTTGAGTTCCCTTCAAAAAAATTATTATTAGAGACTAAGAAGGCAGGAAATTTACTGCTCTTTCAAATGTGTGCTGAAATATGCGTTTATCCTTCATATAAAGAGAGCTATGACCTTGTTAGTGACCAAAGGTTGAAAACACGGATTTTCAGTATATTGAAAGAGAAACTCAAACTAGTAAAGAAAACATAAGAGACACGTTTTGTCGCAAATTAGTTGCAGAATACGTAGGTGAAGTTGCCCTTTATATCAAGCTATGATATTTAGGGAGAAACGATAGACAACGCCTGATCCACCTGAAAATTGAATCCAACAGTAGAATTCATACCTCTCAGCAATGACCTCTTTTATGGGACTCTTGGAGCAACTTGTTGTTATTCCATATACTGACATAGTTGAACAGCTTTATTAGAATTCTCGACTTCTAATCTTCTAGAAAATATTGGTGAATGTTCCAAGTAATCCAACAGCTCTACACCCAGTGCTTATTTAGGCTGATTGCATTGAATAACAACATCCTGTATCTCCTCATTTGCCTCTTTCCCAGCCTTCTACCCACTCTGATCTGGTAGTGGCATTGTTATTGCATCGACTAATGGTACTATGAAACCAATGATGACTGGAAAAAACTGATGAGCTCACAGTTTCACTCATCACATGAGCTTTGGCTGATTCTAACGTACTTCAAATAACAACATGAGCCCCACAAGAACCAACATGAAATGACTTCAAACTGTGTCACGACCAATTCACAGCACTGGCTTCAGTTCAGATCATTATGATATATATCAATGATATTCCTGTATCATCCTATGATACTTTGAGGATAGGTACTTATCCTATGATATTCACAGAGAAACGATAGACAGTACCGAAAGAATTAAACAGTACTAAGATGTTATATTATTCAAGATGCAACCATTTGGATCACTGAACTGATGATGCCATGGTAACAGAACAGCTTACATAGATAAATAAGGTTCCCTCGTTCCAATGTCCCAAGTCTCATTACATTCATCGTAATTATTGTACCTTTGACTATAACATTTTTTCAATGGCATTTTCCCACGAAAAAAGTAATGATTGCTATAGTTGTGCTTTCCACATTATAAAATAATAACATCACAGGGTCAGAATAAGTTGCAAGCATGATTTAAATAAAGACTAATAGTATTTATTAAATAAATACAAAGTTGTACATCCATCAAATATCGTGTAATATACATATTTTCCACTTGAATAATTCTACAACATATTTTACAAGTATAAATAATTAGAAAACAGCACAAAATATCATTTGATAATAATCTATTTTTAGAAGGAGTGGTTTATCACAGTAAATCCATTGAATTGACCAAAATAATTAACATATATCTGTAATATAAAATTGAAGAAATAATTCCATGATTAAGCTGGAAGATGCAACAACTAATAAATTGGCTACTTGATATATTTTTGTGAAACAAACAACTCCATTTTTGTGTGACTTGATTGTTGATAAATACCAGTTCTGGGCTACTAAAAGTGTTGATGAACTTCATGGGTATTAAAGGGAAACTGGGAATTAAAGGCTTTTCTACACAGAAAATAATCACCAGATCATAGGAACAGTTAGAATTATAAAACTTAAATAGGATTGGTAGATGGACACATTTCAATTTCTTATCAAAGTATTTAACATTTATTTTCTTCCAAGTTCTAACACCAAAACCAAAAAAATGAATGAAAATAAAAACAAATTAATCAAAGAGAACAGCGAATCTCAGTATGACACAATATGGAGAACAAAAATCATTAGTTTGACTCAGTACAGTCTCTCAACCACTAACAACTTGAGTTAACAATACTGATAAATTGTCACTCTGACCACACTATTCTTCTTTCATACCAAGTTCCAAGTTAACTACATTTACAATCTAAATTTCAAATAACTAAGCAAGTGGTAAATTAAATATTGAAAATATTTTTGCATGAAACGACATTCTTTATTTGTTATAGAATTTAACACATGGTAAAAATCTGATGATAACTCCTTGGAAATCAAGATTTTTCAAAGTTGAAATTCTAGAGAAAAGTTAACTAGGTAGTTACTAGGTATTTTTTTAGTTTTCTAACCTTTCCAAATTTAACTTTTGCACATCCAAATTATGTCTTCCAAACTATTGAGTAACCATTCAATTCTTTAGTCGAAGGTTGGTTACAAATGCATTGCTAAAGACAGGCTTTCGAGCTCTTTTGAATACTTTAGTTCTGTACAAAAAATTCTCTAAAAAAAAAGTTATAAACTAGTTAGATGCTCATGATAGGTATAAGAGGGTTTTATCTCTTGGGTCAATTTCAGTCAAACAATAATGGAACTTAGAAGACTAAATGGTGAACGACAAACTGTTTAATACATGGTTAAATTAAAAAATGTTGAGCCATTCACATGTCTCGGCTGACATTCATTGAACACTGAGATGGAACCGTTACTGCCTCATGGACCAGTTTTCTCTTCAAGAATAACTCGCTTTTATCAAAATTAGGATACCAAAAGTTGGGTGTACCCATAACTGAACTTCCCTTGCGCTCCTATCCACTGAATCTCCCTTTCAACACCTTGCCACCATTTGTTTATACTATTTGCTGTAACCAATCAAGGATCACTTATTGGGAATGGAGCCCGAAGTTGATGGTTTTTCAATCTGTTATACTGAAATGGTCAGTGTGTATAATATAAAAGTTGTTTTAGGACACGAGATCATCCAACATTTTCTAGAGTTTTGAGTTTCTTGAGAGTTTTGTTTTGTTGCAAGTTGATTTGCTTAAAACTCTGAAACAACGAAATTTTTGCCAGAGAAATGAAACCAAAAAGTTGAAGACCAATGAATTTCCGACAACTTTCAGAAATAACACTGGATTTTTTCAAACAAAATAAAACTGAGATCAATGGTGGTTTGAAATACAAGAAATGTGCAAGAAATTCTCTATTTTTTCTGGAAACGATAATTTATCATAATTGCTATGCACGCAATATAAGCAACAATGAGTTAGTAACCTCTTGTTGATAATGTGATTACTCAAATACTGCGAAAAGTTCCAATTAGCCATTGAGAGTATTATATTCTTTCAGGAAAATTGGAATCAGATTTCCTCTTTCAACATTTAATTAAGATGATATTCAATGACCAAGACCAGATAATAAAACTGACCTATTATTTAAGAATAAAAAGCACAATTATGGAAGTGCAAAAATGTCAACATGAAAAAAATATCTATTTAAAAAAAAAAACAGGTGTATTAAAATAAATCACTAAAAGCGTTATCTCTCCCATCTTATGGAATAAATGTTTTTGATTGAGAGCCTAATGCAGACAACAATGCTGATTGACGTATTCATTAGTTATTTTTTCAAATCGAAGTTAGTAACGTACATGTTGCAGTTTGTTTGTTTGTTTGACCACGTTACTTGGTGACATAAAGTTTCTATTACCAATGTTTTGGATCAACAGAACACCAAATACTACTAAGGATGCAAATGTACCTAGTGTGGTGTGTATCGTCCATTCAGACTGTTTTGGTTGGTGTGTTCTAAATGATCCCATTGAGTAAGAGGAAAATGTTTTGTTTACTTCTTCGGAGTTGTACCACACCAATTTCTTCTACTGTAAAATACTGATTTCTTTTTACAAAATCTTATTTTAGCCATCAAGAGCTTTACTTATAATTCCAAATACTTGGAAAACAGGAATTTTTTTGGTTACTCTAACAGGTAAAATTGTTAATTACTGACAGACAGACTTATTATATACATACATACATAAGTCAATGTTTTTCATCATTTTGAGTTTCAGAAAGAATTGTTTACCCCAATAATAATGTGCGGTATAGGCAAAATAACAGGTAAGAAGGTGGGTTATCCTCTGGCAAAAGAAGAGTATCAGCCGGGACCTTGAACTTGAAAATAAGACTCCAGGTGATAATACTACGTATGATAAGCAAAATTGAAACAAAAAAGTGGAAGCATCGCTGTTTTCTATAGTGAAGTTTGCACTTGATTTTCGAGTTTTTTTGAAACTTGAATTCTACCAATAGATAACTACGGTATGGAATAATACAAAATCATCAACTTCGGGCCTTTTTGGGGTAACCTCAATTGTAATCCTTTCAAGGCGTACTAAAATGCGTTCCATCATGAAGCTAATAGCCCAGAAAAATACGAATCAAGCGAACAAATTTGTGTTCAGAAAAAATGAAATTTCTTGTTTTTACCCTCCAACCTTCCTAAAAATCAATAACTTATAAAACGTAAGCACTGGAAAATGTATGTGTTGCAAATGAACCAACTACAGATCAACTATCTGATGAGAGGGCATATCGAAACAAAGCATGATTTCAGACAAAACATGGTAAGTACATTTCTTACACTTGGAAGGCCATGGCAATGACAAGGTTGTTGAGAATTATGTTCTCTAATTATAATCGTTATGGTTAATTAACTACATTTATGGCTCATTGAAATGCAACCAGCAAAATGGTGCTATTTAAAAATTGTAAGTTGACAACCCATTTCATGAAATGAGAAACGGTTTGCACGAAGAAAATGAAATAAATTGAAGTTGGCTTTATTGTTTTTGTTTTTAAAACAATTTTATATTTTATCCTAAGGGATGCCGTCTACAAAGGAACGTACCAAAACCGGTACTAATATTAATCATAAGATGGATTTTCAAAAACGCAATTAAGAGCAGATCATGACTTGTTCAGACATTAAATTCATGATATTATCAACTAGAAAGGAAATAGCAGGACAGAAGACTTTTAGTACAACAATGTATGCGTTTTTCCATTTTCAACAGAACTAGCTTTAAATAATCTTTGTAAGATATCTAAAAGTACACATCAGCAGTAGGCACATAATGAACCAGATTGGTCTGATGAACAGTGGAGATTCCAGAAACTGCTAATACCAGCAGGTATTATGTAAATTAAGATGAAACCAACTAAACTCTTTTTTTTTTGCACGCTGAACCACTTACTTAATATGTAACCCAAAATAATGCTCAAATAGTGTAAAATTATCCACGATTGTTAGGAAATGGTTTCATTCATTTAAATTTGTATAAGAAACGCAAGGAATGGTATTTACAAAGGGTCTTCAGGTTCCTTGTAAATACAATTAATGATCCAAAGAAAGACGTGGTGAGGTTCTATAGGGCACAAGTAGTTTATAACCATTCTTGTAGGTTCCAATGAGTTGGTTTGCCGACAATGTCAGCTATGAATGAAATAAACCAAGCAGTGTTTCTCGAAAACCTAGCTACCATAGCAAATTTGAGTAAGGAGCGTCGTTAAACAAAATTAAAACAACAACTCCTTCTTGAATTACACACAAACCATGATTGAGAACTCCCCTTTCTTAACACACGACACTAAAAGAGACTTCGAACGAAATAATCAAGAAATATCCCCAATGGCAAGGACAGCAACATTTTAAAGAAGAGGCCAATATAAATTGGACTGAAATACAAAATGCTATGATGGGTAAAAATAAACATACCTGCAGTCAAGTATCACTCACCACTTTGCATGATAGATAAAACCAATAATATTTCCAACTAGAATTACAGAATCGAAATGATCACAAAATATGGATAACTTTCACAGTCACTCGTCATGCCATGGCCACCATAATGGTAGGGTACAAAGCCAAGGGTACAAGTCAAATCAAAGCCACGGAGTATTGTTTAAAAACAGGAATATAAAAAAAGTGTTCTTTTTATATTTGAGAAAGAACATAATTTCCACCGGGACATTTAAATCATTCTGATGAACTTTTAGAGAGGATAGCTTGAAAACTGCATCTCGCATTTGGTTGACATATAAAAACTTATGTTTTAATCATGGACTTGAGTCACACTTAATAATAAATGTGTAGTGGCAGAAATTATTCAAAAAAGCATTAAACTTACTGGCATGGTAATTGTATGTCAAATAAGGGCACATAGGCCATACAAATTCATTGCAAAATCACGACCTGTATAATACTTTTCAAGGGAGGGATAAACAACTAAAAATTTACAAGTAAAAAAATAAAAAAGGAACAGAGTATCAAAATAATAGCTAAACTCTATCAAGATCACTAATTTCCAATTTCAAAACTATCAGATCTTTTTATGGCATTACAAAGTATCACTATTTTCGCAAGTCACCTGAACCAACTAGCGCGTCAGGTGACTGCATGTGTCAGCACCCAGAGTTCTGGTCACCTTCCAGGATACACGCAACATTATCGAGTTTTAAACTCAAATTCAGCTTTTTGCATGTAGGCTCAGTCTCAAGAGATTCGTGAATCTGAAAAATAAAAACAAATATATTATTCACCAACCAAAATCACTTGACAAGTACACAGGTACAAACTTGTGAATCAGTAATTTGGTCAACAACCTTAATGTTAAGCGCTCCCATACCTTAAAAACTAATAAAACAGGTGAATCATAAAAGATAAAAATATATAAATGTTTGAAATTTCTGTGTCCATCCAAACAAGGAATCTTCAAATCTTTCTGTCGTGTAATGAGAGAAGGATTTCGAACCGCTACTAGAAATTGGGAGTAAAATATTATGTATGAATATATTCGTAGGACAGCATTTGAAATCTGAACACACATCATAAACACATGAAAAATATGTCCTAGTATACAATGCTTCACTAAATTTGGATGGAACGCAAAAAAACATAAGATCTAATAGGTATATGAATTTTATTGTAACAGTATGTGTTAATGTTTTCTCCAATGTCGTCTGAATTGATATTCTGCCACATTTATGTGGAAGAGAATAATGATGATAACAACGTCCTTGCTCTTATCTTCTGTTATGGAATACTAATATATTCATCAGCACTCCTATATGTAGCAGTATGATAGTAATTGCTTTTCTTTTTAAAAACTCAATAACTTTATTGTTAAGTAACCATACAATGATTGATAAACTTGTTTTTAACTGGTTTATTGGAATCTCTGAATAATCAAAACCTATGAAGACCTACCAGTTGATTTGAGAAGATTCAATAAATGGAAGCTTGGAATAATTTAATATCATTGTAACAAAATATTAGATCCATTCTAAACAATATTATTCGAAGTTTTGTTAATTAAAACCTTAACGTTTGGAAGGTTTATATTTCTTCACAGCACATTCCAGTTTTGTTTCATACATATTTTACACTTATGGCTGATACATATATTTGCAGTTGTTGCAATATTTGTTGATGGACATTTGATTAGATAGGAAGAGGATACAGCCAATAGAACCTTTATATAAATAGCACAAGTGGAAATAATTAAAGAATGAAAAGTCAAGTCAAGAATACAGAGAACACATACCAACTAAGAACTGCATAAATCAGATGATATCATACCTGATCATTGTATTTAGTGATGTATATATACAACTCCTTAAGTGCTGATATGGTATGGAAATACCCAACTTGCTGTGCAGAAAGCTGTTGCATAGCTGTGCTCAATTCTTGATCAGTTATTTGAGGAATCAACGCGACATCACAATAGAACTTGGAGACCATTTCTCGGTACTGTGGTATGTCTTTAGCAAATAACAGTTTATTTGAAGGAGAGTCTTTGCCTAGTCTATGATCAGTTGTAGAACAGGCGTCCATAAACGTTTGAGCAATAACTGATAAGCAGGAATCCACAGTAGTAGTCTTGTTGATATCAAAAATGAAATCAGGGTTCTTGATAAAATTCACCCAAAACCTAAGTGGAAGACTGTAACAAAATGACAAATGAATAAATTAGAAAATAACTAATACAGGGTATGAATGATTTGAATTTTAGTCAATATTGATAAAAATCAAGCGATAAATGAACATCTGGAACACCCTCTGAGCGTGGCAGGCACTATACCACATTCAGCTGTTGGAAGCTTCTGTGACATCTTCAATGACTTTGTTGCAGCAACCATAACCTACGTATTATTAAAGGTACAGAAATTTGTAATTATAATGCTAGATTTACAGTTTTGGATGTATCTCCTCTTACCATAGCCTGTCCTCTCCTTTTCTGAGTCTATCATCCAAGTTCTAAGGGCTTAAGAAAATCTGACTAAGAAATATGTGTAAATATCAGATCCAGTATAAGATTCCAAACAGCAGTAAGAATGACAGAGAGTAAAAAAAAGATTCTTTAAAAATATGATTCGAGTAAAAATAACAGATTTTGGAGTCATTACGGGGTGAAGCACTGCTGAACGTTTACGAATCACTGTTACTATACAGAGGCTGTGTGGTATTAAGCTATTGTAAGGAGGCCATTAGTTACCCTGCTAGATTTATCACACATTCCAATCTATTTGTATAACTAATCTATAGATTGCTAGGAGGATTGATTCAGGATATTTTTCAATTTGCAAGATGCAAGCTTACTCTGCATCCAAATCACCAAACCATATAATAAACCTATTCAGAAGCATCTGGCAACCTTCATGGGGCAGCCAAACCTGTTTTTCCCACTTTCAAAGTTCAGTATGTTGAAGGGGATATAGAATGTATCAGCCTCAACAACAAACAGTTATTCAGTGTCAGGATGTGTTTTTTGAAAATGAATATGTAATATTTCATTAAGAACCTAAAGTGCAACAAGAATGACAGGAAGAAGAGGAGAAGGAGAAGAAGCCTGTCATATCTGAGCATACAAGAAGCCCCACGAGCAAACATTATTATTAGCTAAAGTATCAGACACACGGTTTTATTAATTGTAACTTCTCAACTGTTCAGCTCAAGTCTACAAATAAAAGGTAATGTATGTATGTGTCTTTCATGGACTTCAAAATGCCTTAACGAAGTTTGGTGGTTTTTTTTTTTCAGTGTCAAGATCATTAGTGTGTTCATTGTCAAGTTTTAAGCTACATTGTCTGTGCTCCCTACAACATCCTGAATTTTGAAAAACCTATCTTAGTTCGCACAAATTGGGAAGTTTTTAACATTCTCTCAGCTGTCTGTTGCATTGCTCCACAACTGTACATAACGAAGTTGCTCCACTCAACAAAGTATAACGAAGCTAACCACAAGTAGTTGAGTAATATAAATGCACTGGGACCATGCTAAATATAGGTACTAACTGCTGCTATGACAATTTATCTATAAACCCTGTTCTAAAAATACCTTTTGATAATCTTGTTTGTACAAATAAAAGTCATGTTAAATTAAAAATCAATCATCACCTTCACATTATTTGTTCAATTACATTAAACAGCTATTTCTCCAGTTGGGGGAAAAAAAAACAACTCCAAAATCCACCACCTCATTTCACAATGGAATTAAATCATGACTTTTTTAGATTACACCCTTTTTTTAGGCTATTGATGGGCAACTACCCCTTGATTTTGCCATGGATAACTAGAAAAATACTCTATGCAATTAATGTATTTTAAATACAGTTATTTGTTTTTATTGTAGAATATAAATTTAAAATTCATTGTTTCCCATAAAATTGGATGCTTAAAAATCTCTTGCGTACATACTAAGCAATACTAAAATCCTAAAAAAAAGAGAAAAACGATTTACAGCAGAATCCTTGAATAAATTCAACGTACCTATTTGATTTCCAGGCATGAATCACTTCATTATCTGTGATATTGTGTCTTTTAGCAGCTTCGTCAAATAAATCGAAAAGCCATTTAACAGCAGGTGGTAATGCTTCATTTGCCGTCAGAATAGTGTTGAAAAAATCGTCAACAAACTTCTGAATAGTTCCTTTTGTAGATAAGAGCCGTGTAAGAAATATTTCTGGAATAGCCTTGTGTGTACGTTCACTAGGTTTGCTGGTGATGTATGGATGATCATCAAGGGGTTTCACCAAATGATAAAGATGGGAGTTCCCCGCAGTTTCAACATCGCCATTTGTACCCAGAATTGTTGGGATGGAGTTATCCAAGTATGGGGAGGTACCTGCAACATAGAGAATTATAATAATTACCCAACATGTTCCACTTGCAGTATCAAGGGATGAACATCACACACACACACACACATGAACAGGGATGAACTATTTAACAATACCAGAAATTGAAAATACAATAAATCAGACTTCATTCCTAATTAATTGTCCACGGAATTGAGGAAAAACAATGGTATGCATTAGACAATAGAGCTAACTTAGTTTTTGCGAATTAGAACCCCATTTTTTATAGCAGATTTGGACATTACACGAGATTTCATGAAAATGGCCACGAGCAACCTGTCTTTTGTGATTAATAATAAGTTTGTTAAGTCAATCGCAGCTCCATAATCTATTCAACCAGTGTCTGACCACAGTAAAGGCACATCGAAATGGCAGGGATCCCTAAGCACTCCCCCTCCCAAAGGTGACGTACCACAAGGCCTGATTAGTGATCATACCAGCAGGACTTCCAGAGGTTCCAGGAGTTGACTTTGTTTTGTGGTAATAGAAGGGTCTTTCATGCAGGGGTTGATGGGGGGGGGGGGGCACCAACAACATTCTAAATCCACCAAAACCAGAGTTAACAGTTTCATCCAGGTCCAGATCCAGGGCTGGGATCAGCAGGGTCCAATTCTGAAGAAGGACTGACAATGGAATGCCTTAATATTAGTTCTCTCGACATCCTGTTGATCAATCTGACTTGAGTAACCTGTATTGAGAAGGGGATTGAGAGCACCTGGACGTGAGCCTTCAACCTCAGTAACTGGTTTACCAGAATTCTCAGCAGGGTTATAACTGCAATTTATGGCTAATTCTACAATCAACATTTTTGGAGCACATTGATGTTATCACCACTCATGCCATGAGAGCCCTATGGTTTCTCAAGTCCTTGAACAAAAAGTTTTCCAACATAGTGACGGTCTGTGTTGTGTAATCATGTATATTGGGCGTAGCCCCTAGTGTGTAAATAAATAAATAGAAATCGTTTACCATAACACAATGGAAAAATAATATAGTGGCAATACTTACAGTTCTGGAACTGTTTGTACAGGCCATTGTATGTATCTTTGCGGCGAGGTATTATTGACATGACAGCACTTTCCTTCACACCATAATGCTCCAGAGTGTTAAGTTTCTTCCAACCACAAACAGATTTAGTAGTCAGATCTTCATCTTGCAAAGTAAGATGCCCACCACGGCCATGACGCCATTCTGTATTAGAAAAAGAATGCATCTATTTAGTTGACGAATTGAGAGACTCGATACGTGAGATTTACTCCAATATTGTGTTATACGATATTTCTAAAGAATTCCTCGAGGTAGAATACATAGAAGACAACCCATATTGTATCAATCAAAAGCTATGTTAGATGTAAAGGCTCCAAAATGTAAAAGTAGTTTTATTTCAAGAACAGGTTGAGATATTGATAACTGGTTAACCTCATTTGATCAAGGGAAATTACAATCAAAATTATACCCCAAACAGGAGTGTATCTGAGAATTAAGAATCAAATTGGCATTACTTATACACAACTGTTTTTTTCTGGATGGCGAAACTAAATAACAAATCACTCCAGGACTTTTTGAAAGCCTGAGCATGCTAAGATATGCAGGGTGGTCCAGAAAGAAGTGACCACCCTCTGGCATTCCTTATTTGATGATGTTGAAATGTGGGACCAATGCATCATAATTTTTTTGCTTACAATTCAGGAAAAATACTTTTGCGCGTTGCAACCACACTTTCAAGGATCCATTTGTTCAACAAATTTGGATATGTGTCACAGCACATCATAATAACATTTTGTATTTTTCATGATTTTAAAAGAACTGAGATGTTTCACAACATGTAGCGTAATAACTATAAGTACTAGGTACCATGATATGCCTAAGTAATGCTTAAACAAATTTTAATACTGATTGATTCTTTTTCAATAAATTCAGAAAATATTACCAGAAAAAATCAATAGCAACTGTACGTGGGATGTTTAATGCTTTCAATTGGTTACAACTGTTTCAAAGACCATGACTGTTATACTGAAAAACTTCAGACCTAGATACAATTTTAAAAGTTACATAATAATTAGTTTAAAGAAGCTATCTTCAAAAAATTATTTTACTCCAAATAACCAAAAAGTTTGGGAATTTTAGCCAACCCTGTTTGTTTTAATAACCTAGTAGGCTCATTTTGATTATATTCAATAAGAGTATAAGCACAGAATAAGTGATAATTTTAAAGTTTATCGAACATTTTATATTTTTCTGAATGAAAACTGAAAGAAATGTTAGTAGTAAGCTTACCAAGATCAACATCATGTATGGAAGGCCTCAACGAAAATGGTAGATTTTTGCAAAGAGCATCCAAGATTTTTGATTTCACCTGGCTAATTGTATCACAGTCAGTACTTTGCATACAATCTTTTCATCTGATTCTTCTTGGACAAGGTGGAGAGTCTAAATAAAAGAAAAATATGTATCAGTAAGGTATGTATACTCAATAATGAACCAGAGGAAAAAACGGTTACCAAGCCTAAGATCCAAGTTTAAAGTCACCTCTTTTTGTTGAATTATTTTTCATTAGGCTCTAAGTTGGACTCAAAAATATATTCCGTACCAGGGGTAACATAGAAAAAAGCTGAGAGGCAGATACTTTACAGGGACACTGAAATGGTACTTTGTATCAGAATAATATGATGTAAAATAGATGCAACAATAGTATGTAGCTTAGGCCTGTTGTCCACCGGTAGCATATTCATGTGGCTACGTGCTTGCGCTACATGAGAAACAACAGGTAGAAATCCAACTGTGAACATTCCAATCAACCATCGCCACAGTGAGCAAGTCAGAGGTGGATACTACAGGTGCACACTCGCTTGAGCTGTGAGTCCAAAAATAAAAAGAAACACGTACTTTAGTGTCATTTTCCTATTTTGCAAGGCTGAAATCTTTCACAGTTTAAGGATATTATGAATTGAACGTAAAAATTAATCAAGAAACTGTTGAATTTATCGATCTAGTGGTTTCAGGATTCAATTCTCCAAGTCTGTCTTTTTTCATGACTCAGATTCACATCATACAATCGCCTCATCACATATGAGTTATTGCAGGAAAAAAAAAACCATTCATTTCAGTGAACTTTCGAAGAAATTTTGAAATTCTTACAACAAACAGAGATCAACAACATATTTCGCTCCAAATTGAACAGCATGAAGAAGATTGGAATGGATGGGCGCAACTGCTCTTGTTGACTCTTGATTTCTTAGCTGCTCATTCCTCTCTCCTATAGCACAAGCAAGTACCGTTCAATTACCCTGCCAGTGCACGACAGGTGTTATCATTTTATAATTGAAAGAACAATACAGAAGAACCCTATGGCATCCCTGTAACAGTATTCCAGCACACTTAACAATAATAATTCAAAGAAGGGTGAAATGGGAAACTAAACTGAAAATTGTAGTTTTTTACATGTTGTGCGCTGGCCTCAGTTGTGAGGAGAGTTATTTTTGTTTTTATATCCTGAGATTTTTAGTTTTGATCTACATAGCTGGATTTCCAAAGTTTGAGTATTTTATTGATTAGCATCTTTCAGACATGAAAAATCAATTCATTGTTAATTCTTTACTTCCTCAAACGAAGGCCAAAATTTATGATAGAGTAGAGTTCATGTTAGTCTGGCGATAATTTTAGACATGGAGACATCCCTCAATCAATGCTCAACATTATTTCCCTCCCTGCTTCGCCCCTCTTCACATTGGATTGCGAGAAACCTCAACCAACTAGAATTATGCTGAATAGTACTATATGTTCATTCCAGTGATCAAAATAGGCTGCTTCGAGGCCCAGCTTCCTTTACAAGACCACTTATCCTTCCTGGCAACCCGTTATCAATGCCAATAAATGCGAATGATTGTTTTTTCTTACTATTTACCTAATCCACCAAGTATCAAACTATTAACATACTTCCAAATCTCCAGTACCTAGCACACTCAGTTTTTCATAATATCTCATTTTGCAAATTTGGGATTATTACGAGATACATTCCACAATCCTTCTTGTGGCTTTTTGTTTAAAAACTAATGTTTAACAACATATTGTTTGCGTTTTGAACAATTAACCACAAACTCACTCACTTATGAAATTACTTAGTGATTCTACATTGTAACTGGTCACTTGAATAATTTCAACTATTTTTCTAGTTTCCAATGATTACATTCTTAATTATTCTTTACGTGTTTTTTGTAGAGAGTTACTAGATGCAAAATGGGTGATCATATATTTGGATACTAAATTAATGTTCTGACTAGCGTCTACAACCCACTTGTAGGTGGGATCAATATTGTTAATTGCATTTCAGTGATACCTGGATCAAATGTACACCAAAAAAAGCAGGTAACTTCAAAGGTTGAAAAATGGGTCTATAACGAAGATTTATAATGTAGGCACAGAATTTTTATAATTACGAAATCTAACAATAATATACTTACAACCATCCCATGCTGAATCTGTTCTCTCAGGAGGCGCTCTTCGGATAATGAATAACGTGCATCATGTGTGACAGCATCAACAGGGCCTTTCTCAATTTGGTACTTGATAGCTTTATACAGGAGAAATAAGGATGAACCAGCATAGTCTTTGAGGTATTTATACATACAAAGAGCCATCCAGTTAGTTAACATTTTTTCCACAACAGATTCAGTTCGGCGTAACATAAGCTGGGGATGTTTTGACACCACAGATTTTTCAATAAGCCTCAAGAGCAGATTCTTCAGAATATCTGTGGCGAATTCCATGTTTCCCATTATAACGACCATAATCAGTGAAGCAACATTCACCCTGAGAGAAAAAATAAGAACAGTTGAAATAATGTTTATAGCACAATTTTGTACTCCAGAGGGCAAACATAGAGGTAGCAATACATTGGAGGTTGTTTTTCATTTTTACATTTCTTTTTCTCTAGACTGAAATAATCGTGAAATAATTGACAACTTCTACTAATTATAACAGCACAATACTATTGATGAACAACAACGAAATCAAAGTTAAGAACTTACTTATCTCTAATGCTGAATGTGTCTTGTTCCTCAAGCGTCTCAATAAACGCAAGAATAAAGTATTTGTTCTTGATTAGTTGCTCAAACTGCAACATTGCAGCATCATAGCTAGTAGTGGTTCCTGTTATGCGAGGCTGCAAAAGTGAATAGTGTTTGAGAAACAGTGTTCTTTCATTTACCTACATGTTTACATGACTTTCCAGCACGTAATGGAAAGACAGAGATACGCAAAATGGTAGTCGTTCAGAGAGGTGAAAAACGTAATACACGAGTAGAAATTTAGATTTTGATGAAAAAAATGTTCATCTCTTGAAAATGAAAATAAAGCTTCAACAACCAGGTCGACTGGGAAGCTTAATTGAAAAATTTATATACATATACACAGACTTGGCTGGCCACACGTCAGGGGTCAATTCTACAACCAACAAGTTTTGTCCTATAAGTTTTTCCCCAAATCCCCCCTAAAATCCTCCTTTTTTTTTACTTGGATGATTTTGTTTTGTGATTCAAACTTTCCCTCACTAAAAGGGACGTAACTCCCTAATTTACTGTGAAAATTTAAATTTGATTACATCGTTGGAAAGATAATTAAAAACTACCTGATGACAAGACAAGAATTTTGAAGAAGAAGCAACAGCTAGAAAATGAGGTCAAAGTCTAAATTTTAATGAAGTTTCAAAATTTCACTTTTTTTACTCCAGTTGACTTTTACAATATGGTACTCATGAACCCCCATCTAATGGAAAAACTTCCTTAGTATCTCAGCTTTCCAACGGATTAGTCATTTCTATTAATTTTTCAGAGAAAATTGAGTTTGAATGCTAAAAAACGTGTTTTTTTTCCGCTAAATCAACGGTTTACAGCACAAACAGGTAGGAAGGTGCCTACTTTGTAATTGCAAGTAAACCATTGATTACTGGGAATCAAAACAATTATATCAGGCAAATCAAATTATAATTCCGTTAAGATTCAGGAACAAACTCAAAAGATTGGATATAACCTATTCACCAAGTACTTGTAGGATCATTCTCAATTGACGCAAGTACACAATCTACAACACCTTCCTCCATCACGTGTGCGGTATTTTCAGCGTACAGTTCAAAAGAGCGTTCCCAATCTAATGGCGAGGCTCTGATTAATAGAAGGGACCATGATATTGGTACATTTTTCTTTTTTTATGAGTTGCGGCGGTTCAAGAGTGCCACCAATTGATTCATCATATGAAGAAGTAGATAGCAAGCTCGCCGAAAAACCACCAACGGTTTTGTGTAGATTAGCAAATAAACCATGTTTTCAAGCATTCAAACTAAATTTTCTCAAAACATTTCCTAATGAAAAACTAAAAATGACTATATTGTTCGAAAGATGAGATCCTGAGGAAGTTTTTCACAGGACATTTTTTACTTTACATCTTATCCACATAAGTTTATTCTTCAATATTTGATCCCCCATTAGTTTCCCCAAGGAGAGGAGGTGCTTAAGGAGTTTCTACAAGAATCACAGAAAAGTTCACAACCTTTAATATGGGATACACCTACATTAATCGTTAAATTTCTGTTGTTTCAGTTTTATTGGTAAAACCTTAATGGAACTATCGAACTGCAGTGGGTAAAGGAATACAATTATTACCAATATGAGAATCCAATTTCCCAAAATAAAATGTAGTTAGGAAAATTAAATTTGAAATGGGAGAAATTTCAAACTTGGCAAAATTTTCACAGATAGAGTTGATGTGACAAGCAAATAATGAACACATTGACACTCACCTTTGGGTTATGGAGAATAGGGTGATCTCTAACACCAGGGAAAAATACTTTCATAATATATTCGTTGTGTTCGAGGGTTGGAATGCCAGATGATTCCAGATCAGCAGTCAAATCAGTCATATCAGTCTGAAGCTCGGCAAATGCTGTAATGATTAATCAATTCTGAATATTATATTATTATTGGTTAAACTATCTACGATATCTGAACAATTTTACTGGAATATTGAACACATAAATATGGAAGTGATTCCTCAGAAAACAGTTCCACTCACCCTGTTTACATTCGGAACGCACATTACTTTCCAGTGTATCCATCTGTATTTGAATTCTTTTGTACTCTCTTTCAGCTTGTGTGGATTTTCTTCTATACACAATCAACACGAGCACAAACAGTATCACTAAGCAACCCACACCAGCAGCAATTCCAGCAACAGCTTCAGGGGGGAATGAATAAGCGTGTAGCATATCGTATCTCAGGTATCCAATTTGAAACCTCAGATTTTTACCCACTCTCACCTAATGAAACACAAGAACGGTTGCTCAACATATATGTGCATTTACATACATTTCAAACATTTATTAGTTACAAGGAAATACAAGTTAGAACAGTTCACACAAAACCACAATCAGAAACTTGGTGACTGGACCCAAACAATTGTGGACAAACAATTCATGAATTTTTTAAATTATATTTTATGAACGTCATTCGCATTTGATGGTAACTAAAAGCAGGCAAAAGAAAAAAAAACATAGCTTCGTCGTTTAGGTAACTTGAACACATGTTCTTTTGAAATATATTAGACAACCTCGAAAGATGTAGAATATAAGCTTGTTACAACGATTTGTGGGACAGAAATGGCGTGGGGACGTGTCCTGGATCACATCAAAACGTTAGATAACATGTATTGCATGTATGGTGTTGATTCTATACCGAATAAAATGATAATACGAGCAGGACAAAAAAGATGTGAAATTATGAGACTTTTCTTTTCCTACTACTTGAAAATGTTTAGCACAATCGAACCACTAAAATCTGAAAAAATGACTATTTGAACTATGCGCACTCTGCAAATGCGCAGAGTGATGAATTGATTTGTGAGTAATGGAACTCACAAGAGAGCATCTACAGCCTAACTTCCCTGAAAATTGCAACAACATCGGATGAAAACTGATCTTACAAGGATTTCACGTTTGTGTGATGCAGTAGTTACTAATAACGCTATCCCATTGAAATTTGTATGTAACTATCAGATCTTTTTTCCCTAACTACCCTGAAAATTCAAGGGCAATCGGACCACTAGAACCTGGGAAAATGGTGCTGGGTGGACTTAACGTTTGCACATGCGCACACTGATGTACTAATTTCTGGCTAATAAAGCTGCGCATGGCAGAGTATTTCAGCACATTGAAATTCACGGGGAACATCTACAACCTAACCTATATAAAAAAAGTTTCATTGAAATCAGAAGAAAGCTGCAGGAATTAAACTTGTTACAAGGATCTGTGGACACATGGAGACACACACAAAGACAAACACGAAACGAAAGCTGTTCAGAATTGTCTAAAATGCAACATTTGAGCTGAAATTTCAATTTTGGAGAAAAAAATTGTTCATCTCCCAAAAGTGAAAATATAGCTTCTGTCACCTATAGGTAGACTCAGAAACAAAACAAAACATGAGAATGGGAAACATTAAAATGATTACTAGTGAAAGTAGACACCTAAGGTTACCACAGTGTGTAAAGGAAGACAATAGGCTTTGGTAAGACAATGTTTTCCTAATTTCTCCTAGCATTGATTCGTGGGTGGTGATTTAAAAATTGAAATATATTCAAGACAAACAAAATGCACATTGCACGAGTGAGATATCATAATGTCAACTTACTACAACAATTGGAAGTCCCCTGTACGTGAAAATGCCTTTTTCATCTGTGGGAGCAGGTTGATACTGAGGAGGAATGCAAACTAGTTGAGACATCGCCAGTGAAGTCACATTGCAATTCACAGTTCCAATTGTGACATTAACGTCACTCTCATCACTGGCAGAATTTAAATTTTCTCCCTGGAAATCATGAATAATAAAGAATAGCCAAGTATAAAAACGGATCAACTATTACTTGAAATGGTGATGATAAATTCTAATTCATTTCTTGTATTAAACCCTAATCCTTGTATCAAATTTTCTGGTTTGTTTATCCATAAATTAAGTCTTACGCCTGAGAATAAAATATGGAACCCTGCTTCAAGGAACATCGCCTGATGATTTCCCTAATAAATTGTATTGTAAATCGATGAAGACCGCTCAACTATTTTCTTTGTTAATATTGTAATATTCCGCATATTTTTAATGCTTTTTAGATTATGATAAGAATTTTCATTTCAGTAAAATCATTGAAACGTCTTGATAAAGACTTTTTTTCATGTTCTCACTGATATAGTCAACTATATTTAAAAAAAGAAGAAAATGAATGCAGTGCATCCTAAACTAAAGATGTTTAATCTTTAAAGGCTCCTAAGACTACCTGGCCATACAGGACACTTTAAATGATGATAAAATAAATAAAATACAAATGATCAGGAATTCAATTACCTCAATTACCAATGTGTCTCCTTTATACAACTTTACATCATTAGGAAACTGGAAAAATGTAGGATCTTCTACATAAATAAGCTGTGATCTATGTTTTTCAAGATCCCGAACAGACTGGACATTATCCATCAGGAAACCTAATTTCAAAACCATTTTAGGGGGCCTTTCAACGGTTTTTCCTGGCAAGGACCGACTAGTCCGTTGAAATTTATATTCTCTGTTGAACTCATCATTCACAGCAGGAGAAGGACATTCCATTTGAGCTGAATTTATCACTACACACTCCTGAAATGAAAACAACTTAATATTATCCTTATACATATTCATCAGAAACCTGAAAGAATGAATATAGGGACATAAAATGTCGAGAACTGGAATATTCAACTCCAGTAGGCAGAATTGGTAACAAACGAAAGAGAACCGAAGTATATTTTACATGAGTGCACTCATAAAACAAGAAGACCTCTTTGGGAATGACACCCCTTAATATATTATAGGTTATATACGATTTCTGACTATTATCATTTTGAGTCAAAGTCAGCCTTTGTAAACACAGAGGTTGATCATTTTTATTTTATTACAAGTTCGATTTTATAAACGATGAGACCCTTTACATTAGACTTGAAGGAAGTAGCGTCACTGATTGAGTAATAGAACATTTCATTTCAATGAAGAATAATTGTTTTCATAGGCGCATGAAGAATTTTAAACTCTTTTTCTAGCGAACATTTCCCTGAAGAGGAAGTAAAAGTTAACATTGAACTTGCAAGCAATTAGAGAGAGCAAAAATGATTAATTTCTCCTATTATATTCATATCATGATTAAATGCTTTGAAATCATTGGAAATATAGAGATAACAATTATGAAATAAAAACAAAATAGAAATGGAGATAAATACAATTATGAGGATCAGTAAACAAACTAACCGTTTTATTGATTAAGGATGATGATGAATCGGCGTAGACAATCATTTCAGGTTTTTGGATGATGTGCAAGTTGGTACCATGCACAGTGATCATACGCCCACCAGACACAAAGCTCCTAAGTGGCTTGATTTCAAGGATAGTAGGATCTTGCTTGTAAGTATAGGGCTTTTGCAATGTTCTGTTAGCACCATCAATCATCAAAGTTAGTCTAGACACAGTTTGAGGACGAGGAGCTTGGGAGGTTACACACAATAACCTACTGCTTGATGTCTGTGATGCATTCACAACACATGGTAAGTCATCTAAGAATACGTGAATGTTGCTGCCAATATTAAGGAACTGGCCAGTAATGGCAAGATGAGTACCTCCACTTTTTGGACCACTCGTTGGGGATACACTGCCCAACTTGATATCCTAAAAATGAATATGCATACAATCATTAAAAAATTTAACAAAGCATCATGAAATGATTAAAAATAATCTAGCAAGAGATCCAAATGTACGAAGCGAGAGAGTGGGAATATCAACTAGCAACAGAGAATAAGGAGTTGAATGGAAGCAATATAGTAAACGTTCATTTTCACTTTTATTCTCAGTCAATGAATCTTTATCATGATGAAGTTCCGCCTTCACACAAATTTCCATGTAACTAAATTTTGCACTTCAATAGTACCTAGAACCTCGTTTAACTAGATGGTTAATGGTCAAGCTGTAACAGTGTGTCTTTTATATATATTTTTTAAACCAGTGACTTTAAAAAAATAAGTTTTCTGTAAATATTCACTTTTTATCTCCTGTTTTCAATAAACCATAATTACATTTATGGTAATAAGTAAATTAGTAGTTTATGATGATCAGCCACATAAACAGTGAGCTTCAGAACTCCATCAGCCAGTCTCCTCTCATCAAACAGTGCCACTTCATCAAAATGCAATCACAAAGTGAGAACCATTTACATAAAATTATTATTAGGAATGGGCAACCCACGTTTTTATTCATTCTGTTCAATTTGAAATAAGCACTAACAAGTAATGGCAACGTTTCACACATAACAGTTGGTAAACAAAACGAAACCAAATTAAAAACAGAAAATATAAAGGAAGCTATTATAAATAACCATCATTTGACCATGAGATACGTAACTACAAACGAATTATGAAAACTAGTTTCAAAATGTGTTAGATTGACCTAAAACTTTTACACTAATGAATTGACATCTATTCAAAAGAAAAATGAAGGGAGGGGCACCAAATTAATTTACAAAACGTATGACTAGTTGAGGAATGTTGGTATTTGGAAGATGTAGCGATTGTAAAGTATAATGCCACTAACAATGTTCAACACTAAATAATACTTACTTTATAACTGAAGTGAACAGCTGATTCAGTAAATCCAGCATTGTTCCCAACAACCACAGCAGCAACTTTTTCACCGGCAGATGCACCAGTTTTGCAGACTATTCTCACAGATACGTTGTATTCAATGAGGACACACGGTGTGTTCCCTATGTGTATTTTTCCATCAACATCCTCTTCCCTCAAACCTAGATTGCTTCCTTCAATAATAACACGCGTGTCACCTTCAATCGGACCACTTAATGGTTTGATCTGAAAACCACAAACAGGTAGAGTAAGTAAACAGGATCACAAATGACACACCACTTGAACACAATTTCAAAAAAGAGATTTACATTGAACTTGAAAGATTTGAAAGTTATTAAATCCAATGAATAATAATAAACGTTCTAACCATATCAATCCGTGGCTTGGGGCATTCTTTTGTAGGACTAAGCTTGCAGCTCTCAAAATAAGCACAAGTTGAAGAGCACCAGGCACAATTATACTTCGCTTCTCTTGTTACACAAAGGGAGCAATCAGCATGATCACGGTGAGATCCTAATATGTCGCATTTATACAGTGTGAGTGCCATTGAATCAACATGGTGATTCCTGTTCCACACCAGACTAACTTCAGCAACATACTCACCAGTATTTGCTTCGTATGTATACTAAAAAACAGAACCAGTCGGCAATTTATTACATTTGTAGACTAAGTATAAATTAAAAATAAGGTTTTTTTTTTTTTTTTTTTGGAAAATATTTCTATTTCACACAGTGTTCAATCCAAGCCCCTCAAAGAGTACGATGCTTCATGCAGTTTTCATAATAATTAACATTAACCAATTATCATCTTATGTTTGATTACATCAAACTTTATGTAATGTTCTGTTCACATTCTAAATGTAATTTTTTTTTTGTAATAGTTCTTATTAAAAATATTTTCGAAATAATAAAAATTACTGATTTGTACACGTGTTTTTCTCATGAGGAAGCCAAGTGGATGAACAATGTGATGTATCTTCCCCATATTTTTCAAATACTGGACTATTATTATTTCCCCTTCAGTTCTCAATTTTGCTTTCACATTTTCAAGACATTAACAACTTATCAGTATGCCACAATTCTTAGGTAGAATGCAATTATTTAATAATCATCAAGTATTATTAACGTACAGTAGTTTTATCACAGACAATCCTTTGGTGTTCCATCCGAGCTGGGACCATCATTTTAGCTCCTTCAATAGTAACAATACATTGGAATCCAGAATGACCGACCTGAGGGGTGGGCATATTCTCCACCTCAAGAATGATTTCTTTGGAAACTCGATTAGGAAGAAGAAGTTCTTTACTATTCTTTGAAAATTGGGGACAGGCAGTTGCACCATGAGGAGTAACTTGCGTCAGACTCTAAAATGATAGTAAAAGAACACATTTAGATACATATAGTTATGACTTACAATCATTATAGAAATATCACATGTTGATCTAGTAGTTATTTAGTTGCTATTGATGAAAGTTATTAATAATAAAAACACCATTCAGGGATATATAATTCAACTGGTTATTGAATTGATTGTTACTGGACAGTAACAAGATTAGTTGTAATACTTACGTTTTCACCACTAATAATAGTCCTCTGGCAGTTTGATGTATTGTGGGTACACTTGTTCTCGTATACACACCAATTACACGCCCACTTTGAATGTACACAGTCAGTACATCGTGTATGTGCAGAACAGTCATAAAAAGCAAAATTTCTAGAAACAAAATCCTTATTTGTCTCCGACGATCTGACAGACAATGGAACAAGAACATGATCTTTTCCAGGTGGTATAGCTGGACGAGAGTTGATACTTGGAGTGGGACATGACAGGCCTTGTGATGTGACTCCAGCATCCAAAGGCTCAGTACCACCAAAAACACATTTATACTTAGCACCTGCAGGTAGTTCTGGTAAGGTTCGGATGGTCAAAAGAACCTAAAAAATGGAGAAAAATTTGTATGAGCTCAAATAAAGTAAGTGGAGCAATAAACATTAATGTATAGGCGGAACACATAGGTATGCATAGCATATGAAAACAAATAGCACGTAGTTGAGGAAAGAACAAAGAAGACATTTTCAATTGTTTCAAATTGACCAAGGCTTTTGGTAGGACATACTGTAATCTGTTCTCTGGATTGTCTCCATTGAACGTCAACATTCAGAAATAACTATGAACAAATAACACTAGTAGGCAGAAATGGTAAAATGCCACAAAATTCGCCTAATCTTTAACTGAAATGAAAGTGATTTAGTAAATGTGACTTACAGTTGACATTTGTTTTATAGGAATGTGATCAGGAGATATCTGCTCAAAATCTATGCACTGTTGACCAGTTCCATAAGACAGCCAACGTGGGGCACTATGACTAGCTTTCTGGCAAGCACTTCTGACAGTACATCTATGGGAAAAAACGAATAACATCAAATTAGCTGGAACAACCAGGTTGAAAACAATTTTACATACCAAACAATTATTATTTTGGGCGGCTGAATACGTTAACACGTATGAATACGTTACAATATTGCTTACTTAAAGGCTAAGTGTTGGTATGTATAAATGTAAGTTTGGTATTGGAGTAGTTGGGGTAGGACAATTGGGAAATTTTTTTCTTCTCTTTTGAGCTCCTTCAACACTAAAAAAGTCGTAAAACCACAACAACCCTGAGAAATCCTGCCAATGAGTCATCTATCATGACATAACGTCCTACTGATAATGTAAAATACATAAAATGGATCACAAAACCCAAATAATTTCACTCCAAGCCTGCCAATGAGTCATCTATCATGACATAACGTCCTACTGATAATGGAAAATACATAAAATGGATCACAAAACCCAAATAATTTCACTCCAAGCCTGCCTTTTCTATGCCAGAT
Organism: Creontiades dilutus; assembly: GCA_031894815.1. NCBI lineage: Eukaryota > Metazoa > Arthropoda > Insecta > Hemiptera > Miridae > Creontiades > Creontiades dilutus. The sequence goes on along the minus strand of JAVIWC010000855.1, from coordinate 1,772,815 downwards.
TGATGTAGGAATCAACTCTACAAGTGATATGGAGCAGTATGTCTTTTTCAACTTCAACATTTTCAGGAACTTTCTGCCCATTTGGTCAAAAACACTTGAGCACGAAATACTAACCCCCTAAGACAACTAATCCAAGGGGAATTCTCAGCTAAACTCGATTAGCATTCACTCATCATCCACCTAGAAAATTCAACTTCATTCATCAACAAACTGTATGGCTGACATTCAGTACAACTAGTGTAACAAATCTGAATCCTCAACACAAAATCATGGATTTTAAAAATACGAAGTTTTCAAACTGTAACCCAAAACAAATCTAACAACCTATAGAAATCAGATTTCTGACTATGGTGAGACATATACTCATCAATTTCTTAGAGCTTTAAGAATGAATTTTCCACTATGATGATAATTATCCATGAATGAAGAATGTTATTAACAAGACAACCATCTGATATCAATCAATGATGATGAACAAGAAAATCTCAACAGCAAATTAAATTTGAATTATCTCACTATTTTACTTTATAAGAGAATTTTCTTCAAAAATAAAAATTTTTTTTTATTATTTGTCATTATGTTAGCCTTATTTTAAACTTGATAGATTATCAGGAAATGGGGTTTGTTGTATGAAGGCTGGATATGGAAAAATTTTTGTTTTCAATTTCCTTTATGGAAATCCGTTTTGAAGCATTCTGAACTGATTTCTGTATTCTAACGATACATACATATTTGTCATTGCAGATGTTTAATATCAAAAGGAATGAAATAAAAATACCGTTCTTTGCCCAACAAATCCAAGAAAAAGTCTGAGTTTGTTGGACAGCACTTTTGAAGCAGATTAAATTGGTCAAATTTGGCTTTGAAAATCATTAAAATGCCCAAAAAAGGATATAAATTGGCATTTATATATATATTAACATATTTAACATATTTTTACTAGGAAATAATTAATCAAACTATGAAATAGAACATTTAAAAACTCATGAACACAATTTTACTGGAAAAGTACTCGAATGAGCAACGATTCGAAAAGAACAATAACACATTGTTAAAGTCCAAAAACTAAATTTATTCCCCCACCGGAATTTTACTTAGAAAAATTTTATTTGCAATATATAAATAATATCATCTTCGTCCCAAAGGTGCTCATATATCAAGACAATTCAATCTAAATATAATATGATAATTGAGGAAAATGAATTATCATGCTGCATGACAAGTATTTATTAAAAGCCAAAAAACAAAAACGAGAGATTTGCTCTCTCCTAAATTAATTCACAGATGAACTCACTTTCTCTCTAGGGAACACCATCCACAGTAAGGGTCCTTGGCTTCTAAGCAAGATGAACAATTTAGATAGCTGCTGCAGTGTTCAATAGGAACTTTAAAGACCTAGAAAGTATGTTGATATCCATATAATTGACAATTAATATTACTGCATTTCATCACTTACAATTAGTAACTAACTGCCACTTTACTTCTGAATTACTTATTTTGTGTATGTATCAGAAATAACAACCACAAATCTAGAGCCAAAAGAATTGTGAAACATAGAACCGTAGCCAGCAATCCAGATGAAATGAAAATGTACTTTACTATTGATACACTACCTAGGAGATGTAAAAATGAAATTTCGATGGCTTTCAGTCTGTAAGTGGAATCACAACTGGTGGTTAAGCAATGTCATCCAAAGGAATTTGGAAAACAGGGTCCAAGCAGTTCCATCAAATTCATAACAAGCAAAATGGGAATTTGGAATGACTTAATTCAAATTAAAGAGGAAATGTAAATACCTTATCTGGGGTCAGCACAAATAAATGCTCTTTTGTGGGAGAAACCTGCGTATCAGAAAGAATAGGAGTTCCTTCATTGATGGTTATTTGCTCATATTCCATTCCGGTGGTCGGTCCAACCAATAATATCTGCGGGATTCGAATAGTTATTAGCCATGGAATTCTAATATTGAATTGTCGAACACCATGCATGAAGAAAATCTGACCTTTTTCAATGTGCCTTTGGATGTTCCAAGGAAAATAACAGTATTCCTTTCAGTTGTCCCAACAGTCACAGATGTTACTAATACATTTGGGAAATGCAGGGCAGATTGAGTCTTCAATGGAGTAAAGCCAGAGATTTTCAAACCCACTTCACAAAAGTTAAGTATGTTCCCAGTTGTCTGAAAACGAAAACATTATTTATTTAGTGTTTTAAATAAATCCATCGACTAAATCGATTCAACCAGAATCCAAAGTTACACTAGATTATACGAGTTCACCAAATCAAATCTGATCCAACTCTATTACACTATTCTGGAAAAATTGGAATTTTGATAGTTTTATAGCAAGAAAGGTTCAATACGACACATAGCTGGGTCATTCTATACTGAGACAGACTCAAAATGTACCAACCCCCTCCGATTTTGTTCATACTAGGTGTAGTTGCTTCCTTTAATGAATAAAATAGGCCTGCCAGGTCAGCTCCTCAAAAAATGAATAGTTTTGGAAGCTATAGCAGTATGATTTTTTGACGGAGTTATAACGATTTCAAGGGCTATGCACTGCCATTATTTCACTTAACTTCCCCTTTTATCGATGAAAAGCTGAATTATCTCGAAAACCGGTCGAGATATCGAAAATTGTCATGGAAGAAAAGTCGTAGCTCTTAAAATTTCCATACGAATGGACTCGTTTTACTGTTCCATAGCTCCAACTGTTTACCGCTATGAGCAAAACAAAGTGTGTCTCATTTACGGGTATGGGTAAGAAGGTAGCAGGGGCAAAGGGAGTTTCATAGTTAGAACTTATGATGCTAAATATTTTTTGACCCCCACCCCGTGACCCCTTGCTGTTCCAACAAACCTTCACAAATAGTAAAGTTCAAGTTTTATGGGTCAAATTAGTGTTGCACCTCATGGGTAGAATTGGAGTTCTACTGACTATGAAACTCCCTTTGCCACTGCTACCTTCTTACCCATACCCGTAAATGGGCAGACTTTGTTTTGCTCATAGAGCATAAACAGTTTGATCTATGGAGTCCATCCGAATGGAAATTTCCAAAGCTACAACTTTCCTTCCATGACAATTTTCGATATCTCGAACGGTTTTCGACATAATTCAGCTTTACATCGATAAAAGGCGAAATTAAGTGAATTAACTAGTTAATTAGCATAGCCCTTAAAATTGTTATAACTCCGTCAAATTAAAATAACACACAAAACCCGTTGGGGGCATTGTAAAACAAGTAATTACAAACATTTTAAGACCTCGAACGCCTAATTCTACTGAGCCACTCAAGAGAAGTCGCCCAGAAACAGATTGATACATTTTGCAGATTCCTAGGATTTAATAAGTGGTGCTTAAACTAATTGTGAATAGTAAAAAGTTCTTACTCCTGCTTCGGGGCAATTTCCATCCAAAATCGGTCCAGATATGTAAGGCATATTCCGGTATTTGATGCTTCCATTGAAACACATGTGAATGTTTTCATTGAATTTAGCTTCAATATCAGCCACACTATATACACAAAGGGCTGACTGTTGGAGAGGCTCATTTGTGATCGTTTTGCTAGGTGAAAATGAAGCGACAAGGACAGGATCATTGGAGTCAATACCAAGTGAAGTGGCAACTTCTTCACCAACAAGGCTCAGCTTGGCATCTTGGATAAGGTTGAAGTTCTGACTTTCAGAGCCAATACTCACAGAACATTGAATAGTAATTTCTGTGTAACTGTCATAATTAGCGTCATTAATACAAACCCTAGCTAGTCTAGTGACATACCCAAGTTCTTCTTGCCCAGGCAAATGTGATTGCTTCTGAACAATCACAAAATATGCATAATCACTGGAGTTAAAACCGTACACATACTTCACCAGAAAGTGATCTCTATATTTTACATCAATCCTCAAAAGTGATTGCTTGGAAAATGACAGCTCGGAGATATCCAAACTATCGAGATCTCTGCTTGATATTGCTGGTACATCATGGCGATACTCTCCATTGCTAGTGAAGGTTGTTCCAACGTAAAGAACGTTTGAATGACTCCAGTCACTGTAACGTTCTGGTCCAATAAAGGCATAAGTAGATGCTGTCTCGTCGTTGGCAGCTATATTGAGTGGATAAAAAATGCTCGGAGACGAAATATTGTTCAATTTATACTTTTCACACGCGCCCTGCAGAACTGAACCACATGCTATCAACGTCCGTGCTTCAGTATCAACAATCAAGATTTTGTTCACATTATCAGTCAAAGTCTTCTCCACATCAGCGTCACAGCCCCGCGCATGGCACAAAGCACTATCTTCTTTTGGCCCAGTCACACGGCACTCCTCGAGATTTAGATTGGGTCCTAGTTGAATGATGCGATTAGATCCTCCAACGAATACTTTACCAGAAACAGGATCCACAGCCAGATGGTTAAGCCTCTTTATCTTGGATATAGAGCAATTGCCAAACTGCTGTGAAGGAAATTGGAAATTGATTGATTTGTTTGTGCACACGTGAATGAGTGAGCCAACCAAAACACAAACCAACAGTCCAGTCTGAGCAAATCCCATTCTGCTTATAGCTTGACATCTGAAATGAAAAGAAGATTTGGTCTTGAGCAATTCATTTATCGATTATGTGGAGGTATGTAAACATAATGGAAGGTATCTATTAAAAATAGAGTGACTTGATATGACAAACAACTATGAGAATGTTAGCTTTATTCATGCGTTTTGTTCAAGGAAAATAACCAACAGTCGAAGAAGTTTGATTAAATCGATCTCTTAGCTTAACCTATCAAGAGTGTTGCAACTAAAGGTGTGCTAATAGTTTCTTCTTAGTAGTATGGACACGAGTTATAACTTTGTCGTCAGAGATATCAATATTTTTCAGGCAATCAGTGTCACTTATTGGTGAAGTACTTTATGTGTACTTTGGTGCAGTACAATAAGTGAAGTACTTTAGTCTATCAATATATGAAAAAAGTTACAATAAACACGAATTCTTCAAAGGATAATCCAGTTGATTCGATCATATTAGTTAGTACAAAAATTTCTACAAGGTGACAACTGTACACAGTTTGTTTATTTGTAGTATTTAAAACAATGAAGAGTAAATTGATGAAAGTACTCCAATCCTGCTGGTTTCATTCGGTTCTTTGAAATGTTATCAACAAAACTTTGGATTAGATAAGTTTTGAAACCCTCACCATCATTCAGTGACTAGGCTGCCTAACCATCACTGTATCGATACTTGGTATACCCACCATGGCCAAGGAAGTTCCAGCCAGGCTTGGGCCCAATGGACACCTTCGTAGAAGGGGAGGCTATTACTGTCTCCTCGAGACTGAGATGGAATGGCTGTAGGCGGAAAGTTTCCTATCAAACCTATACTACAAAATAGCAGTGATATAAGAAGAAGTTGGCCAATATCATGTCCTAATACCTCACTGAACCTCACAAATTTAATTGCAGCAAGAACCAGTCGATTGTAACAAGAAAGAGACTAAAGATAGTAGGCGGATGTGCCTGAATTGTGAGCAGGAACTGATACAGAAGTACATGGGGCCAAACCCCTATGGAATGCCTCAATTTCAAGCATAGTTATCAGCACAAAACAAGCCATATTGGTGTGCAACACTGAAACGCTTAGCAACCACAGTCCTAGTTAGAGTGGAGATGTGAAAGAATCAAAACTGACTCTGATGTAGAATGATACAGAACTAGGAGTGAATGTCATTCAATGTGGAATCCGTGATAGCTGGAGAAACTTCTGTGTAGACACTGATTACATCGAAGAAACATAGTTTTTAAGGTCATACCGGGTAAAACCACACCCACACTAGGGTTATACAACAACACAGAGGGAGGAGTATGGACCATGGGAAGGATATTCTAACGATCTTGGCGTACAATGACATGCCGGGAACCTCTGAAGATGTTAATCTCAGGGAGGATTAACCTGCTTTGACGTTTAGCCACCAATTCCATTAACGAGAATTTGACTCCTTTCTTTCCCCACTACGAAGCATTTGAGGGATCAGCACAGCAGGATGGAATGAATAATAATGAATATCATAATAATATATGTATAACACGAATAGTAATTAAAGGAACAAGAAATATCTATACTGAAACAATGTGTAGGAATACACTCCCTTGTTTCCAGGGAGAAGTAGATTGCCAAAATCCGAGTAGGTAGGTAGTCAAAAATTAACGAAATATGTAAACTTGGCAGTGATTGATTGTGTTCACTGGATAACCCTAACAGGATGTTAATTTAGTTGAACGCTCATTTTGTTTGCCGAAAATTTCTAGTAATAAAATTGCAATTTATATCAGAGTTAACGTAGCAAACTTGACACTCTATCATCTCTTGAATAATCATTGGAGTAAGGCGAAAGAACGCTATTACACTTAGATAGTTGATGAGTTGAACATGAATCGAGCGATCCCTTAAAATGCATGGACACTGATGTTCAAAAGCACGAAAGGCAACTCCTCTCAATAAGTATGCCAAAAGCGAATCTGAACTCACCCAAAGACTAGCACGAACAAAGCCAAAATAATTTCGTGATGTAGTTTCAAATCTTTAAAATGAATCAAGTTGGATATACATGAAAGGTCGTTTCCATGCACATAAAATATTTACGAGCCGATTATTAATTGATTCTCACATCTTTCGACAAAATGGGTACCAACTATCGCTCTAAGCCAGAAGGGCATTTGAAGTTTGATGACTGAAGAAAAATGAAATGCAGCCCCTGTATCACTGTGAAGTGAGGTTACGGATGCTTAAACATCTAATGAACGAAATTTAATCAGAAAACTTCACAAAATGCTAGCGATACACAAAGAGTTTAACTGAATCCGCACTAATAGGACAGACGCACATTATGCTAGATATATCTTGGGTGCCTACTGTCAAAATTCACGACTGGGGGCGAATAACGCCCTCATCAATGAAATATTAACGATACTGTTCAAATGCCAAATTCAGGTTTTAACTAAAATGAAGTGTAAGTAGTGAAGTTTCTAAAATTATGAGCTTTATAGAAAATAATACTTACCACACGTAAGTGGTGTGTACTCTGCCTAGCAAATGCTTAGGTCTTAGGATAGATGTCGCAGAAGAATTGACCATCTCAAGTTTTCTGCACTACACCACAATTCAATTCACTCATGAGAAGTTTTCATGATGTAGGGACACTGTAGGAGCCGGCGATTCGTGTAGATATTATCATGTAACACCGATCGAGATTCGAAATCGTAGCAAGAACTTGATTCAATTCCACTGACCATTTCGTGCTTTTCATCGAGTTATAGAATCAGGAGGCATTTCAGCACGAATGAAATACTGGGGAAGAGATGTCGATCAGAACGCTACAATTAGTGTTTTCTTAGGAGAATGCTATCACAAAAACTTGAGAGCACAAAGAACTAAAGGATTCTTCAGCCTAATGGTTGACGAACATTATAAGATAATAACACTTTAAAGTAACACTGGTAGTCAACAACGCACAATGACATGCACAGAAACAATTATCTACAACACTTGATGGGATTAGAACGATTCTAGTGAAAAGAAACGAATTTGATCCGGCGATTTATAATTTAACATTGTTATAAAGAGCCTGTGTATGTAAAGTGAACACAGATGACGCCATGACGGTTGTTCTGTAAAACTCCTTGTATACCGCTAGGAGCGTTGATGATTGTGAATGTCTTCTCCATGTTAAGACCAAAGAGTTCATTTCCAGTAATTTTGAGCCTCAGTCAGCTGCGGAGAGTATGGGTATCAGGAGGAGGGGCGCTGGCAGCCATTTTATGCGCTTCCTAGTCCTCCTGCAAATCAACTAGCAATTTGTAAGTGGAATCCAATTGAGTCAAATGGGAAAATCCACTGGACAAACGTGGAGGTTAGTATATACAGTTAATTCTGAATTATTCTGAAATGCGATACGCGTAAGAAGCTAATGTCAATGGTTTCAACTTGATCTTTTCAATTTTCATTTCTCATGTGAATTTTGTAAGACTTACAGTAAGTTTATTTTTATACAGGGTGAAGCGGATAAGTGACGAAAAATTTTTTTCTGTTAATCTGCAACAAAAATGCAGTAAAACCCGGCCTGAACGAGTGTCCTATCACTTTCTGTTTGAAAGTTATGATTTTTTTAGTAATTTTTTTTACTGAACCCGACCTTACGTCATAAAACCACTATTTCTCACTTGTGCGTCCACTTATTTCCATTCTTACCTCGTTTTCGGATTCAGCATTAAATTTTCTATAGGAATGGTTCATTAAGGTAAAAAATGGACACCCATCCACCCTGTATTACTCCTTGCACCTACTTTTTTGAACAATAAAAAGGTTTTCAACGTCATTTCTTCATTATTTTATTTCAATATTTACTAGTCTTTGAACTTAATTTGTTAATATCTGGTATTAGACCCCATAAATACAATGTAAATTTATTATAAAAAAATACTGGGCTACTGATGTTACCAAGTTTGAAATAAATCAAGAAGAGGTGCTACTTAAACGCTATAATTCATTGACTAGTCGTAAAAGTGATTATGTGACTTTGGAAATTTGACAATGAAGAGGTTGGTCATTTCCAGGGCATGTACGAGGAGTCCCAAATTCGTAAAATAGTGCATGTGCAGTACCAAATGACCCAGAGCTACATTTATGAGCAGTCCCAAACTGTTTGGGAATAGATATGCTAGTGGTACATACTGGTATTATTCAAGGGGTGGATGTTATAATTGATTTATTCAAGAATCCTTACAATTCGCATGCTAAATACAACACACAACAAATGCTGTACAATTACTACATTTCAATTCTGACATGAACATCATTAAGAAGGTAGTTGCAAATGGTTGCCCATACACTCTTAAAACAATGTCTCTGTAAACCCCACAAATGTGTAATTCTTTTAATTAACCAGGCAAGCTAATTCTAACACAATCTCTAGCTTCATCTCGAATACAAGAGCCATTCGTTTTAGAAACGGGTAAAACTTAAGCAAACTAGAGTTCATTTAGAGTTCATACGAGATAAATCAAGATTCTTTCCACCCGCAATAGCAACCATCAGAGATTTAGAATCTTGAAAATTATGGGATCAGCAGTTTTCCATTGACGGTCATGGAGGTCTCACAGTACACAGAGGCCTATTAGAATTGATCTAGGGGGGTTGAGGGACAAACATGTAAAAGACAACTGAATACCATAGGTACCAGACCATTTTAAGACCGGAGACATGAATAAAAGAAAAACAGTCAGTTTTTAGAAGAAACGTAGTATATTTCTAAAATTAAAGGAGTTACAACGTTAAATCGATTTTCAAGTTAGGTCATCATCAGCAACAGAACACTAACTAAATGTGCATTGGAAACAACAGTGGTTATACAGTGATAGGGGAAAGGAAGCATGATGATCGTCTCCCACAGTTTTAATTATATGGCCACCAACGCAAATTGAGACGAGAACCATATACAGCCGATCAAAAGTTGAACAATTAACGTATTTGTTTTCCTGTAAAATCATGCTTACCTGTTGATGTACATCCTGACTGACCCCAAGCAACTTCGGACCCCGGGGAGTGGATGGGCATTGTACTTCTGGAGCATGGAGAGCCGTTTCTTATCGAATTCACCATGGTTATGGTAGCGACAGAAGAGCTAAGTAGAAAATTATCCTGTACATTTTGAAAATTGTTTCATGAGCATTAATGGGATGTGCCTCCCAGGGAATCTACCATAACGTCCAACCAGTTTTTTCTCACTCTGGGAGTGCCCCTGAACGCAATTTGCTTGACAGTTTTGTGAAATGGAGGGAATGTAACTTTTTCTATGACAATAAATCGCTCCCAGACGAATTTACCTGACTGAAACTACGAATTTTCTTAGGTTAAAACGATCTGAGCCCATCAAAATGTTCTACGTATAATTTGTAAATACCCATGATACCCAACAAATTTTCAAAATTTCAAAACAGTAATTTCGAATAGATTTAGTGGATTTGTTAAAGCTCTTCAGACCAAATGGTCCAAATCCCACAGAACTTGGGATTTGTTAGGGTAGCAACATTACCAATAACTGAATTTGGGTGTCCGCATTATACATGAAAATTTACATCAGACCTTGTCAGGACCGTAGAATAAAACTGGTTGACCATCACTGCCTTTTAATCTGGGTGGTTCTGAAACTGAAAAACGACAGATTCAATCCTAACTTAGTAATAAATTCTTGGAGAAGCTAACTTTTGTCACTGAACAGAAACTTTGAAATGGAGGGATAAGGGGTGCAGTCGTATTACTGAAAATACGCCGGCTCTCTTTTTTCAGAGGAACGAAAATTAAGAAAGTCTTAAATTTTCAGCCAGAGAGTGAAACATTTATACACAATTCTTTAATTCGAATTTAATATAGTATTTCGTAAACCTTCACAAGGAATGGAAATCGATGTCCGACGTGTGGATTTTTGCATGAGAGGGAGAAACTGCATCCAGCAAGAGGCACAGCCTGTTAAAACTGTACGAAAATTAGTCATTCTTCGATAATATGTACAGCAAATAAGAAGATCAGACAGATCAACAAGAATATGACACCAAGATGAGGACACAACAGATAGTAGTGTAGATTCTGAACACAACAAGAAACATTCACATAAGAATATTCACAAAATAGAGCAGAAATCCGTCACAAATCCACAAGTCAAGATAAAACCAAATGGGATACCAGGAAATGTGAAATTCGACTCTGGAGCTTCAATAATATAATAAGCAGTGTGCTCTGGAGGAAAATAACTAAAGTAACTAGATAATGCCCAACTCTGTCCCAAGTATACTCACCTTGTACTCCTCTTATTTTGGACCCTTTAGAATCTAATTCCAAATTTCCAAAAAATTCTTTCAGGACATTTAGTATTTGCTTGGAAACATTTTGTAATCGATTGATTGGAGCATTGGAGGAATCTCTTAATTTTGAATGAAACGTCCTCTCCCCCATATATTTGTCACGCATTTTTGAGTGAGGCTTAAACAATTATAGCGCCATAGAAATAAGTTTTCAGAGTAGCTGTTGTTCTCCTTGGGATAGTTGACACGAAAAATACATAGAGAAAACTGTTGAAAAACTTAATTTTTGAGGGATTTAATCGGTTTGAATTGAAAAAAGCTGAGGTTATATTCGAATTCAGCGTGATATTTCCTGGGAATTTCTCCGCGATAGACCTTTATACCTGGGGATGTGGGTTACGGTTAAGAAGGTACACACACTATGAGTGGAGAGAGGGAATTTATTAGAAGGAAGTTCCGCTAGCGACGGAAGATTGAATCATGACTATGCCAAATGAGCGCTTGGTAGATAGAACACGAAAGATAGAACAAGAAAGAACACCCCCCTCCTCTCACCCTCTTTGGTTTAGCGGCACGCTATGGGATACCGGCGTGATGCTCAGACTTGACGGGTGTCATGTGAGCCCTTCCTCTACCCGAGCCGTCCCGTCGAGCCTTTCCGTGCTGTAGGAACTGGAAAGCCAGAGTTGGGGAGCATGCATGAAAAGATAAACGGTGATGGGGGCCGATTTCGCGCTACGGATTTGATATCCCCCTCCTCATCCGCCCCGCTAGGCCTGGCGATCGCAGGAAGATTCCTGCCACAGTCCGCTCTCCTCTACTGCCATGAACAAGTAAGTTGTTATCAACCAAACAGCTTACGAAGACAACCTAACGAGAACCAGCAAACATATCCCAGCCTCTCCAAGTGCTCCAATACTACTACTTCCTTGAGAAGTTCCCTAACACCAGTTTAATTCCTAATTTCCCTTCAATTTACTATCTTTAGGAACAATAAGTAAGTACCGATGTGAGCTAGTCCAATATTTTATGAATTGATTACAGCTAGGGAAATGGAATGCCAAGGAAAATAGTGCAGGAACTGTAAGTTACAAACCTGTGTATGTTCCTCAAACCCAAAAAACATGCTCTCTACGTATTATGTTTTAGAACAAAGAGTGTTTCCTTAAAAACCTTCAACTTCATTTGTGGTTGTGCTTAGAAATTTTATCTCGACCCAGAAACAAATTCAAATTTGGAAATCAAGGTAATTTTTATTAAGCAGCTTTTCTGGACAAATCTTAGACTACTTAAGAAACTTTTGAATGACCCTTCGGAATCGTGGAATATTGACACTTCTCCCGCCTAGATAAAAGTTGGTGGAAACTTCAACTCGCCTTTTGAATGTGTAGGGAAAAAAATGAGACAAAATTTCAACTAGCTTTTCAAGACTGTTTGGAAAAAACGTGACGGATCGGGCTCCTGTATCTCTTTTTTCCAGAGTACTGCATATGACGTAGGTAAGTAATACGAACAATCTAAACAACATTATTTGTTTTGTAAACAGTAAATCACCACCAGGTATTGACAACATTTCATTAAATGTCATTTAATTTTATGATCTTGAACAACAAACGTCTTGGATAATTTAACCTTTGATGCGTACTAGGCCAAGGAAAATAGTGCAGGAACTTTAAGTTACAAACCTGTGTATGCTTCGCTTTGAAAAAGCTTTATTGAGAATACTTTTCTAAAATTTGGATTCAGGGGCAAGGAACCGCCAAGGGATTCCGGGATGTTGGCTTTTGGGTTTCTGAAGTTTTTCAAGCTTCCGAAGTAGATTCATCTTCTTCGTACTCTTCTTCCCGGCAACGTCGATGCCATGTTGCTCGATGACCTCCCATTCACGGTAGTCGTAGTGGGTAGACAGCTCTTGAAAAATGTAATAAATTTTTTCGCGGGCTAAATCACGAACACTACAGCGGCTGACAAGCTCACTCCTCCTCACACAGCTCCTCACAAGCTTGAGTTGTGCCTCCTTGATTATCCTATTTGCAGCATCGGAAGGATGCTTGCACTGCATATGGACGTAATTTGGAACGAGACGCTGGGTTTTGCACTGTTGATTGAACCAAATGTTCCTTTCTGCGATGTTTATACGTACCTTTAGTTTGACATACCACTCGTGATTTCTGCTTGATACGGTCTAAGTCACTAGCGACGAAGTTGTGGAAACCCATTTCAATAAAACCTCAGTAGGTAAATACTTACAGATCAAATCAGCGAACAATTATTCTTACACTATGCGAGTTGCCAGTGTCTTGGTACTTCCGAGGGATCACCGATTATGTAGCGAGCAAGGAGGGAAGGTGTATTGTCGAATGAATTAGTAACCAATTTTCATCATACCTACCCAACAAGTGGACTGAAGAAAGAGGTGATTCGATCTCATGTTGATCATCCTTCAAAATAAATCAACAGAAATTGATTGTCCCGAGGTAATATCTGCCAAGAATTCCAGCTCACGCACATATGCAAAAGAATTGGCAGAATGCAGGACCGTAATTTCCAAATTTGGATTTCTGGACCGGACAATATCCACTAACAATAGAGACTTGAGTTACACCTGAACTTGAATTCCGCCATCACCAATGCGTAGGTGGCAGCGAGCGGATGCTTGAAGAATGTTTTGGGGCGGAATAAGGAAGCCAGCTGAGGAAGCAAGGAAGAAGAATTCGCTACTAAAGTCTGGAAAAACCAACCCGAACAGTAGCTACCATGCTTAGACAACTGAGTTATTTGAGCTGTATACAACACGATATGAACTGAAAGGCTCGACGGATTCGACTCGACTGGACTAATTACCTACTAATATTTTCCCGCTCACTCCGTCTTGATGGGCTTATACCAAAACGCTTGGGAGATGTACAATAACGAGGTCTGCAATACAGCTCGCGATATCTCATAATACTAAGTGCGGGCCTCAACATTTAAATACGAAGGAATATATCATTTAATGCCATTTCCCGATTAGGTATGTAAGAGTAGGTATGTGTTAACCAACGCTTCTTTTACGAGGTAATAAACTTTATTAGAATAATATTGTTATTTTTCATATACTTGTTCATGATTGATGATTATTCGTGATTTCCTACATTGGTTATTTTTATAGCGTGACAGTTGATGTGCGATGCCCAACTGAAATGAGTAGGCAAAACCTTAGTCATCCTTATACAATCCCTTAAAACCTGCTTAAGAAGTATGTACTTAATTTATATTACCTTTTCTTTCACTCTTTTGGGTTTGAAAAAGAGATAATACCGATTCTTTCTCCTTTTGAGTCTGCTAACTACTTTGTCCTGTGTTAATGTACTTCCAGTGCTGTTTTCCTCTCCAGAAGGTGTCCGAAAATTGGCATTTGCTTTGTTATTTCAAAGGGGGTGAATAATTTTTGTATTGATTCAAATTTCGAGAAAAATTACATGAAAAGTCGTCATAGTTGCACAAAATATGGATTATGTGGACCTCAAATGGCACACGCATTTTCATTGTTTTTCAGACTGAGTCTATGGTGGTATCCATTTTTGTTTATTATTCTCAATAATAAACCTTTGTAATCACTGCAAAATTGTTTTATAACCCTCCCACAAACTACGTCATTTTACGTTTCAAGGTGCGTAGATTCAAAATGTACGATGTCCGTCTGCCATACAGGCCATAAAAGGCCTTAGAATTAATGTAAAAAATCCACTCTGTGAAAAGATATTTTGTGATCGAACTGGGAAACAATTGGGGAAACTTTTTAAAAACGAACGTCATATTGTTGATAAAAAAACACCGATAATAACTTTTATTGCGGAGCGAGATATTATCTTAAGCTTCCCCTCACTAGCTGCAGTCCAAACCCAGGAAGCTGCGGCACTCGGAAAATTTTGGGCCAGGTAAAGATTGGGAAACACATCTTCTGTTAGATGGAACTCCAGTTCGATTCCGTTGCCTTCGATCGACTCTCTAATTAAATCTTCTTGTGGGAATCGGATTTTTGGTTCAACTTGTATGTTTCTATTCCAACTGTTGCCGTTGAATGGTTCCTTTACCTGATTGGGATAAAGCCGTATATTCTGCATGCCTAGTTGATCCGGCAACTGTGCACTGTTTTCAAGCTTCACGGATGATCGCTGGTCCATAAAACTGAAAATAGAATCCAGTATACGAAAGCCTATCAATTTTGCAGCTTCCATTGCAGTGCTCCATCGGACATTACTCAGAATGTTTTCGTTTCCTAGTCTGTTTCGCTTCAAACCAGAAGGCGGTAGGGTGAAGAGTGACGGTAAATCACATTGATTTTTCATTTTGATCCGGATTCTGTTGATTAAATTATTGCAGAGCGACATTTTACGAGTAGTTGAATATATGTCGACTGCTCATTCGCCTGATTTAAGTGACATGTTACACGTTGTGCCGATGTCCCATGAGGTAGTTCTGACACACAGTAATTGAATTGTCAATAGTTGGCATGATCGGAAGCAAGTTTAATCTTGGAATCAGATAAGAATCACCTCATCGATCAAATCGTCTGTCTTCGAAGCGTGAGATGTATCAGTTTTGCCTGTAGCATCGCATGCTATCGCCTCCTCTCGTGACCTTGTCCTACAGGGCGCCGTAACCTACTGATCCTGTCCCGAACTTGTCATGATGAATGTCAGGCGATAGGATGCCAGAACTGAAGCACGCCGTAGCACGACATCACTTGCTTTTTGCCTGAGAACACCGAAGGGTAGTGCAGTCCACACCCTTGTACGTCTTTATGTTGCCCATTCCCTTTTAGTCCAATCAGAATATTAAAAGCAGCCAATTATAATCGTCTAAAACCAATTTTTTCAGGAATTTGAGGTGGAGGGTCTCCTGAACAAGATGCTCTAGAATCCCTCCGAGTCCGGGTTCGGTTAAGGAGGAGGGATTGCCTCAAAGTTCCTTTTTAAAGTTTTACGCAAATAACTTGAAAACAGTAGGTTACAGAAGAAAAACCTCCTTGACAAAACTGAAAGGTCAATAAATTTACTGTAATTTTGCTCTTATAAGTGATTGTTAAAATCTTCACCGTTTCCGTGCAATAACCCTCGGAAAGTTGACGATTAAAAAACAAGTTCCACATTTTTCGTCAACACCTTTTTTCCGGGATCTCCACTCGTTCATTTTAGACAAACGAAAGTTGTAGAGAATTAAATGATATATAAAAGTATGTTAATTTATGTGGAACACGTCACATGTTACAGAATTTGTAGGGTTTTGGCATGAAAATGTGATTTTGAAATAAGAGTGATCAACTACTTTTTTCTTCCCTGAGGGCTTCACTTTTCTTGATATATGAATAATACGTAGTTTATAAGTATACGTATGACTTCAGAAGCTGAAATCATGACACCATTACCTCAAACAAATTCTATGTTCATCAATCAGATAGAAACATACGAACTAATAAAAGCTGCTGGCATTAGTCAGCTGATGTTAAGAACAAGTTGGTGTTTTGGTTAAAATAAAGGTGAGTATTCATTGAACCTCTTTAAATGAAGTGTCGTTCTGTTCACTTAACCTAATACCTATAATAATTCTTAACATATTAAATAATACACATGATAATGTAGTGTTATAGGTACCTTATAAAAATTAAAGGTAAAACCCAACTCCGACATGGACCACAGTGTTACACTATCCAGCTCGGTCATAGGTTATTGTTCAATTGAAGAATGTAACATGTAAAATGATGTAAATAAACTATCTATCTATCTATGACCTTCACTGTAGGCAGCCGCCTTTGTATCGCTACCCTTCTTGCTACCGCTAGCATTCCATCCCTGATGAAATCTCATTCCTACAAATTGACCACTCTGCATACAGAAAAATGTTCACCCTAAGTTATTTGTTGTTATTCTCAATAGGGCCTAGTTATCGAGATGCTAAAGGTCACAAACCTATTTTTCAGCGACATTTTACTGTTGTAACTCATCCAAGACGAAATTCATGGTTTTCAGCCGATCCCCCCACGAGAACGCGAACCTGCAGCTGGATGGTAAACAGATCGATCGGGTCTAGCATTTCAGGTATTTGAGTAGTCGTGTAAACGAGGATGTTCACCCTGATAGCGGGGTAAAGTGCAGAATAGAGGCAGCTCAGTTTTTCTGAGAATGAAGAACCTATTCTGTGACAAGGATCTCAACTTGCCTCCTCGTCTGCTATGTCTGGTCGGTTCTGTTGTATGGCGCAGAAGCATGGACTTTAAGGTGGCAACAATTAATCGTCTCGAGGCTTTTGAGATGTGGTTTGGAGACGAATGCTTTGAATACCAGCACAAACCACCAATGAGGAAGTGCTGTAGATTGTTGGAGCACAAAGAGAGCTGCTTCGTACCGCTAAATGCCGAAAGATTGCTTACCTGGGGCATATCCTTAGAGGAAGCAAGTACCGCCTTCTGCAGTTAATTACTAAGGGAAAGATAGATAGTGGCGTTGGTAGGCGGCAGCTCTCGTAGCTCAGGAATATTAGGAGCTGGGACTGGGATTGGGAGTGCTGAGGAGCTATTTAGAGCAGCTGAGGACCGGGCTGCATTCGCTGTGGTGATCGCCAACGTTCGGATAACCGGATAGGGCACCTATAGAAGAAGAACTCATCCAAAAATTCCAATAATTTTCCACATCAATCCTCTCTTTCTACGATCTTTGAGGCTCAGAATTCAAATTAAAAATCCGATGTCAGCTATCTTCTTCTTTTTTCCTGAAAAACCAGGGTAAAGTCAACAAATCCTATAAAGAACGCAAAACACAATATGTTGAACTTCTTTATAAACGAATTTTTCACACAAACTAAAATACCAAGACCAAATTCAGTTTCATGTTAGATTTCAGCAACAGGAATCTCGGACTAATTGTTCGTTTTTCCAGTTCGGTTCTCAAATAAACGAATGGAGTCACTACAAATCCTGTTTCATAGTAATTGAATAGGATTGGCATCACTATCTCAATAGTTTTTGCTGTCTGTCATCTGATAAAATGGTAATGGCCTGACATTTATATATCGGTCTAAATATGTTTGAACAACTCTTATCAATAAATGTGAATTTCTTTTTCTGAAACTAAATCTGATGGGCGGTAAATGGTGTCTGCATCTTTGAAGTGCTACGTAATCGGCCTGAAAAAAATGTTATGGCTATCTCCCAAAGCATGAGTCTGGACTCCAATAGATATCATGGGAATTATCTATGAAATGTCGTTACACGTTTGTCCGTCTGCAACTGGTGAATAGCATCTCGACCTCTTGGAATGATAGGGGTGTATCACACTTTTCAAAACTTTGGATCTGTCCTTGAAGATGAATAATTCTCGTTTTCTGGGACGCTGAATTGACAAAAATGGGCATCAGGCCTATGGTTTCATGGACTGGAATAAAAGTTGATGGGCAGCATGAAGACGTACACTGCACTACTCGACGGTAGGTCCACACAATTGCCAAATGAGGATTGGCACTCGATTCAGGTGTTACACGGAGTTCAGTGTTTTGTATAGTTTGGAAGCCTTGGTACTACGCTTAAATCTCAAAAATAAGGAGGAACAAATATAATAAATGAATAGTTTTAGTAACATACACATCAGCTGTACAAATAGATCGAAATCACTGAAAACAAATGTTAACATCTAATACGTCGCGGCCTCCGTTTAATACCCAATGCAAAATGGAAATTGTGCTATTGCGCTTGCGATTCTTGTGTGTACCCACCGTCGAATACACTGCACTACCCTACCATGTTCTCAGGAAAAAAGAAAGTGATGTAGTGCTTCAGTTCTGGCATCCTGACATTCATCATTTCGATTTTATAACGACTTTAGCGATTTTTTTTTTGGCAATTCTGACGAGACTATTGCACTTTTTACCTCAAGTAGTATTTATATAACCTTGGCGATTTCTGTAGTTCCCACCCTCTAGTTAGTATCTGACTGGGTAACCACACACGTAGCAGCTTTTGTTGTTTAAAATACCGTCTTTGTACGAGCAAGACAGAAATTCCGGGATTCAGGTAAAAATTGTCTAAACTGAAGTAGCAAGAAGTACAAAATGTTTAGCAATTTGGGATTATAGGCTTACTGCAAAAAACTGTGACTTCCTTTCGAAGGTTAGAAGCATTGTTTGGATACATTATCATCTCTAGTTATCACATTTTGCACTCTAATAACTTGTACAATGTCCTCTCGGACCTATTCTGCTCGGCATTCAACCACTTTAGGTGAACTGGAGATTAAATCCCAACAGGTTTCGCGCCCAAAAACGTCTGGATGCGGTCTCAGTTTAATTTTGATTCTAAAAAGTAGCAGAGGACTGTACCAGTTGCAGCAATAATAAGATGAAAACAAACGAAACTAAAAAGTTGATTTGCTGTAAAGGCAATTGTTCAAACTCTTTTCTTCTCAAATTCTAAAATTATTTTTAAATCAGGCAGTACAACGCAAGATATTTTCTACAGCGATCTCTGCTTTTTTCGATAAAGGATGGGAGGAACCCCTGGTCTCTGCGATCAATAGCATCTGCACTCTGATTTCTGCTTACTTTTGACGAATTGCTAATTTTCTTAACGAAAAGTGGTCTAGTCCTAATGTATTAGTCGCTAAAAAGATGATTTATATATTGTGCTGAGAAAGTGATTTATATATTGTATTTGGTCTCAATTGCGTCCAAAATTACATGAAAAACTAAAATCTACACGCCTCTGCTCAATAAACATCGAAAATTTCCATATAGAATCCATAGGCCAGGTGCCCATATTTGTCAATTCAGCAGCCCAGAAAGATAAAATAATTTATTTTCAAAGACAGATTCTACCAGTTTTGATATTCGCTAGTTGCAGACGGACACAAGTGCATAAATATTTCATGGATGATTCTCATGATATCTATTGGAGTCAAGACTCATGCTTTGGAAGAGAGCCATAACATTTTTCCAGGGAGATTAAGTAGCACTCCAAACATGCAGACATTTAGCTTTGGAAAAATAAACTCACAGTTTATTCAAATATATTTATACCGATATATTAAATGTCAGATGACAGATGGCAAAAACTATTGAGATAATGATGCCAATCCTACTAAATTACTGTGAAACAGGATATGTAGTGACTCCATTTATTTTACAGACGGATTCTCGTCCTCTTACGAGCTGTATCTTGTCTTGCAAACCGTCTAATTACGAATGGGTAAGCCAATGTCTCACACTTCTATTAATAATGTGAGCTTGATGAATCCTTTTTCTGTTGATCTCACGACAATAAACAGGTATTAGGTAGCATGCAGGTCATCCACACAATTTGTCACAATAAGGGAAATGTTATTTTTTCCTTCAATTGGCACTAGCCTGCAGCCATAGCCATGAAGATTTTCATTTGTTATAAGTTCATTGAAAACAGATTAACGTAACAAAAATGAAGTTAAATTTAAATTTAAAATAATATATATTCTAGAAAATTACATTTTAAATATAATTTCCTAAATGAATGAATAGAAAGCATTATTACCTACACAGGCAACAGTTTACAATAAATGATCTGGTGGTAGTGGACGGGAGTCTCTAGGTGTTGAATAGCAACCATCATATTTCCCTTGCTTTGGCATGCTTTCGGCACTCCACAAAGATGTGCAGAAGCATTTCTGTTTCCTCGTCATCGCAGTTCTTACAGTAGAAGATTTCACTTTGCAATATTCTATGCAAGTATGCGGCACATAGACCATGATTCGGTCGTATTCGAGCAATGATTCGATCTTCTGTCGAGATCAAATGAATAGAACCATATCCACACAGAACCTTTTTTAATTTGCTGTCGACAACACTCTCCTGTTTATGCGATTCTATACAGCGAATGCCATTGATTTTCCAATTTCTGGTATACGTGGGTGTACATGTCTGTATACGGAAGTTTTACGTCTTGTGGGTGTGAAACGCGACGGGCTTCATTAGACAGGACATCTGCCCTCTCGTTGTCTTCCACTTTTATATGACCTCTCGTCCATACGAATTGCACATATCGGTTTGACGCTCTCATGAGCTTGACCGTCTTCAAAATTCTCATCAATATATGATTGAAAGCACAGACAAATTTGGAGTTTGAGAGCTTGAGTAAAACGCTTCGACAATCAGTTACTACCACGACTAAACGCTCATTACTAACTTCCGCGAAGGGGTTCCCACATCGCAACTGATTCACATGTAAATACTGATGAATAGTCGTAATTTAATGTATTGCTTAATTGGACGTTATGGACTTCCATAACGGAATGGAATATATAGTGGAACGTGTCTTGCCACCTTATTATTTATCATTGTACGATTCCTTTGCATCAAAAGTAGAACGAGTTAGTAACATAAATGAATGACCTGGTTTTTCAACGTATCACTCTACAATATAGGTACAAGACAGAAATACGACGGAAGCGAAGAAAAGGCCCGAATCATTTATTTCCAAGCATAGTAGTGAGTTTGGTTTGATTAATGGAGCTTCTGACAATGGAAAGGGGTCTCCTCCCTCTAGTCCCCCTCTTATGTTTAGTTCATTTACAGAGTTATGATAAATACCGTCTTAAAATGTCATTCTATGTTCTCTGAAAGTTACGTAACTATGCAGACATTCCACCGGACGGATATTAAACCTGTAAAACCGGAAAGAGTCGCTATGTAGGCAGATATTGGTGAATAGAGTTTGTTATAGGCGAGTATAAGGTTTAACATTTTGGTACATTATTTTCAATATTGCGATCGACCAAGAAAAAATTTCCTTCAATCCCCCTCAAAATTGGTCTGTTTATGTTTCAATATATGTAGATTTCAGAAATCTAATAAATAATTCCGGCCGTCCGCCGTTCGAAGTCTTTCTCCCAAACTCAAGGACCAAAGTTCACAAAATTTTGATAAAAAAGTTCTAAATTGATCCGTGAGGTTCCAGTAATCTTGCCGCCATGATAAACCATTGCGTGGTGCCGCATAATCAATATTGATTCGGTTCCAGTTGTTCTCAGGAAAATTCCACTGTCGAATTGGACCTATTGGAGGATCGTGTCGATATCTTTGCTGACTGTTTTCCATATACAATATCGTCTTTGCTAATTATTTCATTTTTGTCATGCCAACGTTTTGTCATGAAGTTTTTTAATATCTCGGCTTGTAGACTTTTTGGAAAAACGATTCTTCCATCTTCGAATAGAATTCCGGTGAAAATTGTAAATTCATTTTCTATAGATGTCGCTTGTAGTTGATTTTTTTTTAATTTCAGGCAGCTCTTCATCGTTGTCTGGTTGTTCTGGTGTTGGCTTTGCTGGCGAAATTCCGGTTGATATTTTAAAAATCGTTGAAGAACATTCGGCATGAAATTCAAGGTTTTTTACAAGTCGTTTGTGTGTCCCTTTATGGCAATGGGGCTTTAGACAAACAGTCGACATTTTCGTTTTCTTCTCCTTTCTTGTATTTAAAGCTGTAATCGAATCCTGCAAGGAATGAAGCATAGCGTAAGAGGCGATGGTAACTTGCTAATGTCATTGTTTTCGACCTCCTTTATATTCGACCAAGAAAAAAAGTTGAATCTCCCTTCAAAATGTGTTGGTTTACGTTTCAAGATATGTAGATTGCGAAACTACTAGACCTAATTTTACGAAATTTGGCTAATCATCCATTTTCAGAGGATGTGCTTTTAATCTTGACACTCAGTTTAATATAATTACCTGCAGTCCACTGATCTGCGTAGGAGAGCCATCTGATACAGAAATAAAAACCTTTGTAAAATATTTCGCAGCGTTTTTTTAGCAGTGGTTACCAGAATTCGCTCCACCTCCGTGATGACACACTCTTAGCAGAGATGTGATGTTCCAGCTGGTGTTTCTAGGTATTTCTTGATCAAATTTCCAGGAATCGATCTACTTTAATTTTACATGATCAGATATAAACGCGTATTTCACGAAACACCATAAAAGTCCAAATTTCCGGCTTCTTTGAACTTCTTCTGTTAACGGCTTTTACAGTGTCGTTAATGTTTTGAACTCTTCTAGTTCAAAGGTTCCCAACCTGGGGTACGCGAAAATACTCCGAAAATATTTGGTAATGGCGGACGCCTGATCTCTCTCACGAGAACATCCTTTTCATTTAGGCTCCAAGCTTCATGATACCGACTGACTTCAAAAGCTTGCTTATTTAGCTAACATTTTTTCTCAGATGAATACACTCAACTTAGAGTTACAGAAAGCTCAATGACAGTATTCAAAGTTGCTGAAAAAATTGAATCCATACTGAAGAAAATTGATTTTTGGAAAACCGGTATTCAAAGCAATCAAGCTCAAGTTTTTGGCACGCTTCATGATTTCCTGAGTGACAATAATCTGCCCATATCTAACGAAGTGAAACATCAAATAGTGACACATTTGACAAACTTGAAGGACTCTTTTAGAATTTATTTTCCTAAACGAGGTGACGGAGAGATCTGGATTGCAGATCCTTTCAATGAAGAAAACTTCAAGACTGGTACATTGACAGTTCATGAGATGGAAAAGCTCCTAGAACTTTCAAATGACTCCTCCTTGAAGAAACCCCTTGTACAATTCTGGGTGAACGTTAGGGATGAATATGGACCCTTAACCACAAAAGCCCTTCTGGTTTTCGGTCCTTTCACGTACACAGAACTAGTTGAGCGATCTTTCTCTTCCTATGCTTTCATTCAGAATAAGTGTAGGAATAAGCTAAATGCAAGTCCTGATTTAAGAGTGTATTTATTAACCTTTGATATTGATTTCAAAATATTATGTGCACAAAGGCAGGCCCAAAGGTCATGCTAAAACAGCTTTGACTTGAATACAAAGAATGAAAGAAATCAAGTGAGAGAATCGGTTAATTCAAGTTTGAGCGGAAAGTAATCTAGTGCATTATTTTATCTCATTAGTTTTTAGTTAGTAAATGAACTTATGATGTACCATTGTACTTGGATATCAGGTTTAGTGAAGTTCAAAAGGTGGTGTAGTTGGATGAAGTTCCATTAGTTTCCTCTAGGCATGTACAGTTGGATTTAGTATCAATAACGCCGCAAAATAATTAGATCAAAGATCTGCGATGAATGTTATACAACGTAGAAATAATAAATCTTTGTGTAATAATTTGCAGGGTTTCATGTAGGCGATCGCTGACGAGGTTTGTTGGGAAAGAAATAATAAAAAGAAAGTCCAATGAAAAAGTAATAATATAATAAATAAATGAAATGTAAATACCACCACTTTCTTCGCACTCCCCTCGACTCGATCACAGTCGAGATCAAAGAACTTTAGATACTTTCATCTCTGCACTAGTCTAAACAAAGTTACGAGATTGGATATGCTGTTGGACATTCTGTCAATGTCCCACCATATCTCTTGAGCACACATTCCCTGGATCATGTTGGTAAATCCAAATGTGGCATAAGGTTTTCACTCATTTCCAACTATAAATTACGTGGTGTGATACATTTTCTAAGGTTAGCTGTAAAAGAATTCATTTTCGCGATCCTAGTCCTGTTGCACTGCCACCACTTGATTCGCCAACATTAAAAACGTGATTGGTTAGCAGGTATTTCCGTCAGCAACATTTAAACTGTCTTCGATTCAGCACTACCATTACACTTGGGGATTTATTCTGTCAGTTCATAAATGAGGTCACTTCGGGTTTTAAGAAGAAGACATCTAGAATCTGACAGTAAGAACTTTAGTCTTCACAAATAATAACTGTGTGTTAAAAGTGTACACAGACCGGATCATGAGTAGTACGAATTTACTAATTGTTTTGATGGATATGAATGATTGCTCAACTTGACTGAAGGAGGTTGTTATGCTCCTGAGATGAATTTCTAGCGTGTTACGTTATGTAGGAGCCTCCTTAGTTGAAAAACTAGTTTTTCTTAAAATGGTCATAAATTCGAAGTCTCGCGAATTAAGGGATATATATATTTTTTTAGACTCTTCTCTTTGCGTACTCTACTACCATCACCTCTGAAATCTAAACTTCGATGATGTGGTGGTAAAATAGTAGAACGGACTACAAAGATTTAAAAAAAATATCACAGCGTTACTAACGTTTTTGGTCTATTGCGATAGATTCCAAAGATTGGTACGTATACAGTTAGTTAAAGAAAATATATTTGTGTACGGATAATACGTCCCAGTCGATTTCCATGGAACAAAAGAAAAAATGTGGTAGAAAGGCTCTTCCGTGCAAACTCTGCATACTTTCTCTAACTATCAGAACTATGATAGTCACGAAGTAACAGTTGAGAGGGGGGTCGGAAGGCTTCATTCTAGTTTAGGACATCGTTAGAGGGTAAAACCCTCCATCCCCTACTCTGACCTATGACCTGGTTATAACGTGAATGCATCAGAAGGCTTAGAATGAGATGGAGGGGGAGAGACCGAAAATAAGGACGGTAGGCACTGATGAAGGAGGGGAGTAAAGGTAAAACTCTAACGCCAATAGGCCAAGTTCAAAAGCGCCCCCACAGTTTGCTCACACGCCCTGGCCTAACATGTTCTCAGCTCTAATGTAAGTGTCTACGTTTGATTAAACCAAATTTTCGTTTAGAATGATGTCTTTAGTTATAGTTCGGAAGCCATTAAAGCCCTCCTCATGCATCTCTTTTCAAACGCCGGCAATCGAGCACTGACGTTCCATACTTCCGCGTATCGTAATGATTTCTTGACAACCCAGTAAAAAAATTCGTATTGAGATTCTTGAGGGTTGAACACCCAAAAAGGTGACTCAACACACAAAAAAGTTATTTACAAATATTTGTGTGGCTACCTGAGAATACTTAGGGTGGCCAAAATTTAATGAACCAGGCATTTATCTCCGTAATTTCCGAGCCTAAAAGAAAATTTCAAATGATAACTTCACTAATTTTTAACAAGGAATTCAAATACCACAATTTCGCGCGCTGCGCACGTGCGCAAATGCGCGATTTGCGCATCAACGTTGTTATTTGAAATAGGAACCCGCATTTTTTATTGCAAATTCGGATTCTGCTCAAGATTTCATGAAAATTTGACCCCTCAACCAATTTTTTTATTGCGCATAACCGGTTCATCGAGCACGCAAAGTTGCGCAATCCCTAAATTGTCAAATAGTTGATGATGGTGATCTGTAAAGTGTGGCATATGAATTTTCATTGTTTGTTCTAGGCGCCTAGAATAAAAAACGTCATTATTCCACAAAAATTAAGTCAAATCAAAAAACGGATAGCATCACGTGAATCAGCGTTAAAAAACAATGAAAATTCATATGCCACACTTTACAGATCACCATCATCAACTATTTGACAAATTCGGGATTGCGCAACTTTGCGTGTTCGCTAAACCGGTTACGCGCAATAAAAAAATTGGTTGAGGCGTCAAATTTTCATGAAATCTCGAGCAAAATCCGAATCTGCAATAAAAAATGTGGGTTCTCATTTGAAATAACAAAGTTGATGCGCAACGCGCGAAATTGTGATAATTTAATTCCTTGTTAAAAATTAGTTAAGTTATCATTTGAAATTTTTTTTTTAGGCTCGGAAATTACGGAGATTGATGCCTGGCCCATTAAATTTTGGCCACCCTGTATATAAGGTCGTTTTAGTTACACTATTTAACTCAAGTACGGCTGATCTGAAATGGCTGAAAATTGGTGGGGTGGTATCTATCACTGTAAACACACACATATATA
The DNA here is from genome assembly GCA_031894815.1 of Creontiades dilutus. Lineage (NCBI taxonomy): Eukaryota > Metazoa > Arthropoda > Insecta > Hemiptera > Miridae > Creontiades > Creontiades dilutus. The sequence goes on along the minus strand of JAVIWC010000855.1, from coordinate 1,746,249 downwards.
TATTATGTATAAATATCTTTACTACACTATACATACGTAGGTATGTTTACTCAGATACATCCAGATAGGGAGTGTTTTGGTTAAGGGGCCAGTTTAGGCTACTCATAACCGTATGTATTTGTTCCATTTATTCTTTATTCATTCCAATTATTGTTCAGAAATTGAGCTATCGATTAGTTTCACCAATATGTACGATGTCGATTATTCATTCGGTATCTAACGTTACTGGTGGTTACAGACCGGACGCTAGTATTTAATTTACTACTTGAAACTCCCCCGAATTACCGAACTTCGTTTTTGATTCGTTCAATGAACAAGACATCATTCGAGTTACCTAGGGTTTTTATTAAAGTAACCTTGAGGAAACTTATAAATCAGAAAGTTCATGTGCTTCTGTGAGATGAGTGAAGCAAAAGCATAGTTCCCAATCATCGTAGGTGCTTCCCCCAACGGTCCGAGGACTTCAATTTACCTTGTCACATCCATTTAGTTGCTGGGTCGCAATGGGATCTACTTATTTTCTACCAAAACCACCCCTTTCTCACATCATAAAAACCTGATTGCGGTGATAACAGTGAAGAAAGCAATGAAGAATATCCAGTGTCGTTGAAAATTTTGACGAGTAAATGTCACATTAAGACGAAGTCTTTGAGTTACCTACGTAGACGAAGATTTTTGATTATTCAGTCAATAAAAATGATAACACTCGAGTTCGCAAGTGTCTTAATTGGAGTAATCTTGAGGAAACACATATATAAAGTAGTTAGACAAAAAATTATACCTTCCCGCGTTGAACACCATCCTACACTACGACATAAGAAGGAAAAAGTTCTCTTGACAACCACATTCTTTTTCGTCGTTGAGGAGATGGACAAAATTCTAAAAGATCTGTACCCACTCCTCTCGGCTAATTCAACTACAAAAAGAGGTTTTTCCAGAAGTGCCGTCAATGTCCTATCGACAGGCCTCGTCGATCGGAGAGATTTTGTCTCATAGACGATCGGATAGACCAGTACTACTTGCAAGAGGTTTACACCCTGGTGGAAAGAGAAGGTGTTAAGTTTGCCTCATAGTTGTTGAGGTCGCGCTGTTCATCGACCAACAACCCAAACTCGTACCAACGTAAAGGATCGGCTGAATGCCAAACAACAATGCGTGTGTACGAGTTGATGTGTAAAAAATTGTCTGCATTTTACGTCGGCAAACCTGAGACAAAACTCAAGCTGAGGGTCAACAACCATAGGGCGTCAGCTGTTGGAGGGAACACCGATTTGCCTGTGAGCAGTCATGCCTCAGCGCATGGCGAAACGTTCGGTGGGTGTTTTGGCATCACAACATTCTGACAAACATGAAACCTCAAGATAACAAAATCATACTGCTTCACTCAGAGAAAGCGAGCGCACAGCAACTTGTTGGGTGCGCAGGATCTTCCAGGACTGAATATTAAACGTTAACAGATTAACCACATTTACCACGGCAAACAATCTTTCCACATCAATTATAAAATTTCCCATTACATTTATTTTTCTCGTATTTTGTAAAAGGCTAAAGGCCGAAATATAAAAATGTTGTTATGTGAATTATTGTTGCTAAAAGGTTGAACATTTATATATGCTCTTGTTGAGTCACTTCTTTATATTGAAAAATATATGTATATCACAATGAGCTCTATTTCGTTCCTATTTTCATTCCGTTGGTGACAATAAAAAACTAATAGCCCTCTCCTTCCTACAATTATGAGATCACGTGGAATATTGTTTTTAACCAATTTCTGTTTTAATTATAACCCCCTCTGACGAATACTACTTCAATTTTAACAACAATTGAAATGTCAATCGTTTTTTTAAAATATAAGGTCAATGATTGCTTTTAGACGCGATGCCAAAAAGCAGTAAATCGCGAATTGACTTCTGAACTGTTTTTACTTTAGTTAGGAGAGACATACGATAGTATTCGAAATAAATTAAATTCAACAAGTCAAAAATATTGAGATTTGCTGACAATTAATCCCCCAGGCTTGTGAGTGTGCTACAAAAAACTTTAATTAAATATGAATTATTTTGAAAGAAGTTAATCGTATAACAAAGATTAGTAAAGTTTGATCTTCTAAAAGTTCAATCGGCGGACTGTAGCACATCACTGTTTTGGGTGTCGGATGCAATGGACAATGAAATGTTGACAGAAAGAACCATACTTGTTGACGATGAAACAAAAATTTCTGTACTTACATAGGTTGATAGGTTAGAATAAAGAATCGAATTGAAAATAGAATGACAACTTAGTGGTTACTTACAGCAATTAATCTTTCATAATCATAGTGACTGTTCCGAGGTACCTGTCAAGTGTCTTTAGTGAGAAGTATCGTTCTGTATGTGTGTTAACAGAGAAGGAGGTGGAAATGAGTTTGCAACAGAAGCAGTGGTGCTGAGTGAGCCTGGCGTTCTGCTGAGAGAATTTCGTCACCTGGAGATCATCCTCCCGAGCGACCCCGTGTGGCGGAATGACAACTACTTCCGCCTAGTCCAGCTCCATCGGCAAATCAATGAAGACACAGTCCTTCCCTCGTAAGTTGGGCAGTACCATTAAGTTCATTTACTCACAAAAGTTACGGACGTGGTCACTCTACATATGTGTAGGTATATGCACCTATATAAATCAAGCAGTTGACAATGTTTAAACGACCCCCCCCCCCCCCCTTTGGTCCTTGCACGTTTGTTGTGTGGATTCAAAATCCATTCTTTGATTAGAAAAATCCATTCTTTCCCCTATGGTCTCACTTGGGCTGGAATTACGGGGAAAATGACAGCCCACTTGCCTTTATCAGTAAAAACCTCTAAAAACCAAGATATTTTCCAGTTTTTGGCCCATAGCATCTATGCGTGTGGAGCGATCGGGCTGGTTAGGAGTTGGTGTCAACTAGACGGCAAATGGAGTTTTTGCACCTATTCTGAGGGCTTTTATGATCCGTACAGCGGACGCTTACGGATATTGCAGATTTTTAATCTACGCAGCTTGAAACGTTAAGTGACAAGTTTGAGGGGGTTATACAAAATTGTTGCCTCACGATAACTAAGGCTTACTATTGAAAACAATGAACCGACAATTGGTGGAAGTCATTTTCATGGGTGCGCAGAGTGATTTACTGATTTTTGAACGTTGCTACTAATGGACCATCTACAGGGTAATCCAAACAATCCCTTAAAATTTCATAAAAATAGGATCAAAACTGTGGAAACTGTTGATCTGCGGACGTATGGACAGACAGACACGAAACAGCAGTTCAAATGGTCTAAAATGCAAATGGCAGTTTTTACTTTTGAAAAGAATGTCCATCTCCCGCAAGAAGAAAACAAGCCTTCAGCTGTGCAGGTACGTAGGTCCGGGAGCAATACTGATTTTCTATTTATCCTGAATCTTGGACAGTTGGGAGTTGAATGTAGACAAATATTGAAAAATCGACATTTCCTTGACATTTTTTGAGCACAATCATACTAAGAAACCATTTGTATAGCCCATCATGATGGTAGATTCGGACTCATCATGTGATTTCCGACAAGGGGCTCATTTTTGAAAATTATTTCAGTCACTTGGATGGCTAAGGAATTTGTGGAGTAATGCCGAAATTTAAAACCACGTTTTTTTTTTCATTAATGAAAATGGGGTGTACGGCAGTTCGAAATCACCTTAAAAAATCTGAAAGAAATACAGACACTCTTGATTAGATGCTGAGCATAATTCAGGTGTGCCATTTGGATTTGATGAAATGACCTAAATTCAACCAACCCAACGAACTTATTTACAAAAACCGAATCTCAATAACTTGGAATCATTATTTCTTTACGCGCCTACATTTTAAAAATTTTCTATTTCCCGTTATCCCTACTTCTTTGGGATCGAAAAGCCGAATCTTCATAATAAAACATTGCCATCGGCCTGTCTCCTGCGCCGCCCCTCCTCGGAACTCCAAAGACTAGCTAGATTTATTCGTAGTTCCATTTATTCTAAATAGTAGTTTTTCATTTTTTCGCAAGTTTAAATAATCTAATTTTACGTAAATTGCTCATTCAGAGGAAATTGTTGGCACAGTCTCGACATTCATATGGAACTTGGGACGAAAACAGATCACCAAATTACTTTCCAAGTCCAAGAGTGAATTAAATCACTTACGACGAAGTTGTTGAACCTATTTCAAAGAAGAAAACCGAAGTGAGCTAATGATTCGAAGCTTTATTGGAGCATTTTTTTATACAGACAAGAAATGAGCAATGTGAGAATTATATCATTAATAAAAAACAATACTTAAGTAATAAATATTTAATCAATATTTACTACGGGGGAATAAGTTCAAGGGAGCTCGTGTTGCTCGTAGGAGTTCAATTTATACGACGTTATAAAAGAAAAAGTAAATACTAACTAAACTCACTCATGAGTGTATATCAGAAAAATACTGGTTGTTCGTTTCATAGGTACGAATAAAAAGGAAACAACGAAATTACAGCTTGCTACCACTTGGTTCTTGAAATTAGGTTGATTCTTAATCGAAAAAATATTAAAGCTTTTCTGAAATAATAATCCGGCATGTGCATAGACCATCCTATAGAACTTGGTACAAACGGAGTAACATAGAACGGTGTCTATATTTCCACGAAAATAATGAGTTATACCAGAGGTGCCCACCCCAATCTTTATGACAATCCCCCCCCCCCCCCTCACACTTAGAACCAGCCCCCCTCCCCCCATGTAAGTTGGTACCCCCTCCCCAAAACCAAAACGTAAAAGATACTCGTCAGCACCCTTTAATTTAAAAAAATTAAAACAGAATTTAAAGAAAAAATTGTCTATTTCCACCAAATACTGAGTTCACAACATTAAATCGATTTCGGCTGTTAATCATCATCAGTAAAAAATCCATCTTAGTTAAAAATTATATTTTGTTACTGATGATGACCTAACAGTCGAAATCGATTTAACTTTGTAACTCAGTATTTGGTGGAAATAGACAATTTTTTCTTTAAATTCTGTTTTAATTTTTTTAAATGGGTTTCCACAATTTCATCGCGAGTGATTTAGTTCGTACCCTTTCTTTTATCTAAGACTGGAAGGAGATATATATATATAGGTATTGAAAAAATCCAAACCCAGTCGGCAATAGACAAAGTGTGTTTTTCTTGAGATTCTTTACAAAGGTAACATCGTATTCTGAACGGTAACATTCAAAAAGGTAAAAAACAAATGTTAATAATGTCGTAAAATACATACAACATAAGTACATATACAAGAACATTAACCGTTTAAAGTCGAAAACTTTAAATTTGTAGTCCGAGGACCATCTACAAGTTATCTAGGCACCTTCTAAGCTTGTTAAATATATCTCTTTAAGCCTTACATAGCAGTTTTTGTCTTTGGGATGAGGAAACAGAAAATCTTTCGATTATTTATTCTTTAGAAATAGACTCAAGTACCTATTTTTCTGCAGCTAGATCCATTAGATTGAACAACCATGAGTCTCTCATAGCTGATCTGAGTCTGTTTTTGATAATTTCAACTCGACTTATGACCGCGCGCCGGCGCCAAAACCACGGACAATATTCGAGCACTGTCAATGTCATTTATACATTTTCAGATAGAAAAACAAACCATATTTAAATTAATTATTAGGTTCATTATTATTTACGTTCTATCTACTGATGTAATATATTTTTGAATGTCGTCAAGTTAAACAGTGTTTCAATCAACTATATCCCCCTCCCCCCAAAAAAGTTTTTTGGAACCCCCTCCCCAAGAATTTTAATGACGCAGACTGCGTCATAGCCCCCCCCCCCCCCCTTTTGGGCACCCTTGGATATACAATTGAATCGATTCCGATGGTTAGGCCATCATCAGTAACAAACATGAACTTTGAGAGATCGAATTTAACTGTGTAACTCATTATTTTCGTTGAAACATAGACAACGTTCTATCTTACTCCGTTTTTTTTTTAAACGAGTTTCCACAACTTCGTCGCGAGTGACTTAATCCGCATAGAACTTGGTGTTTACTTTCGGAAGAATATTACAACAGCAATTTGTGAGGTGATGGACTGGTATAGTTGCCCCTTCCATTGAGGTGGATGCAGTAATAATGCTCCGCCACGCTCAGAGGATGACCCAGACGTTTGAAAACGACTGATTCATTTCTCAAGGTGACGGATTCTAAAATCGGGAAGCGTCAACTAACCATATCCATCACACTCCCAGGGCTCGTAGAAAAGCCGGGGGGGCTCACAATGAGTAAGGCAGGGGTATGATAATTTATAAATTGATCTAGTAGTAGAGGACGACAAATGCTCATTATCCATACCAGAGGAAAATTCGAAATTGTCCAATTATTTGGGAGGTCGGATACGATGAGGGAATGAAATTACCTTTTTTTTTATTTACCACTCATGATTGGACATCAAAATTACCGAGGCAGACCGTTCCATTAATTGGCTAACCAATGTTTTAGGTAGAAAAGTGATCGGACATTTGATTACACATTTTGGAAGAATGACCCACAAACCTACAAACCTCATGACCTTTTGCGAGCTAGATTCATTATATTTTTATTTTTCGTCATTATTTTTATTAAGACGAATCGGACTGAAAAGTTTCCCCAAGAAATCAGATGGTACCCAACATGATGCACGAGCTCTTTTGCTAATTTTAAACAGACAGATCGCCATCCACCTGCTGGTGCTGACAGGGCTTCCGTGACTCGTAATGAGGAAGTAACAGATAAAGCGGATACACGAGAGGTAAGGTGTCGGCCAAAGCGCCAACTCCTGACGGAGGGGAGAGGGGTGACGTGGAATCCACGAAGTTTTTCACCAACATTCGGTGCTTCGTGGTTGGTTGTCTTGGGCCTGCCGGGTTTTTCGCATGCACGCTCATCTACCGAGCAGCCCGGCCTGGCGGTCTTGGGTCTACCGCACCGAGGTGTGTCGCTACAGAGGGCTCCTTCATCACACCAGCACTAGACCCACTTTTCTCTGGTAAACATATTTTTCCATATTTACCATTCAATCAACGATGACGTTGAACAACTCCTACGCATCGATTTTTGTTAACATTTGTCATTTGTCGTCACCTTCCTCTTTAGAAGACCTCGTTTATTCACGAGTGGTGTTTTGAAGAAAAAATTTCCTTAGCGATCATCGTTAGCTTTCTCACTCAGGATTATATCTATCAGTTGGTAAGCGGTGAGGCCATGGGTTCGTAGGTGCCACCACAGTTGTGATTTTTTTCCTAAAACCGAATAACTAACGTTTGAGGTAGAGAAGTGATTGGACATATGATTTAAACATTTTGGGAGACTGAACCATAAACTTACAAACCTCTTGAAGCTAGATTTATTTTATTTTTTATTATTTGTTTCATTACGACGGATCAGTCAAAAACGATTGTAGTACATCTGCACGTATTACATCAGTTAGCAACAGATGTGGCAATGCTCATAGATGACCATCTTAATACAATCAGTATAACCCTGAAAATTACAAAGAAGTCAGTATTTGTAGTATTTAACCTTCCCATACATGCTTAGGACGATATAGTGCGAACAAAACCTTTCTTTTCACAAAAGTGGAGTTTGAGCATAATGTATTTTGGAGCTCTTCCGTACCCCGACCCTGATATCCTGACAATTTTACAGTTATTCAATAAATAATTGAATGTATGTATTGGGAATAAACTTGATACATTTCAATGCAATACATTTATTCAATCATCTAGAATTTATGTTTATGTTTTTATTTATGTTATGTTTTTTATTATACTATTTATTATTCTTTACTATTGATACAATTATTTTTATATTACGTACTCTTACCTCATTGCAAAACTTTACAAAACATTACTTTTTTTGTGAGGTGATTATGGAAGGATTTTTCATGGGGGTTTCAAATATGTTTTCAGATTTTCCCTCAAATCACTGATCTAAAGTGTCTTTGAATGTAGAAAATATCGCAAGGAGACACTAATTTTCAGAACAAAGATATGAGCCTAAAATAAAACAAAGTTCCCAAATGTATTCCATTTATTCAAAATTCCATTGTTTCTCATTCAAAATTTAATTCTCTATGAGTTTACAAAGAACCTCCATTCTGGTGGATTGTACTCAATCCCAAAGAATCCAGTCAAACATACTACTTCGCACCAAGTCATTGAGTTTTCCTTGCTTGAGCAACTTCAGTGGGAAGTAGACTTCAGTTAGGGTCCTCATGGACGGGAGAAAACACTTCACTACGTCGCCGAGCAGGATGAAGGAATGGGAACTATCATGTCATCACCTTGAGGAACAGGCCTTTTATTATGCTCGATAAACTATAACGTTGTTACTATTAGCATAAAAGCAGCTTACTCCTGTAATTAGGAGGTAACAACCATTTATCAGGCTGGTATCGCAAAAAGGGATTGAATTTCCCCTACCATTGATCCTCAAAAGAAGGCCTCCAACACAAATACGACACACTTTGAGGATAGCCCAAAATTTATCTTGATCCGCACAAACGCTTAACCGCTATTGTGATGCCACAAACATGGGGAAATGTGAAAATGCGATTTAGTTGTTACTCCAAAACAATCCCGTCCTGTTATTATTGTTGACAATATGGTTTGTTTACATGTTGACAGCAATATTTCAACACAACCCACGTGTCATAATTGTCTCTATTCAAACTATCAAATCCAAATTTCTGAAAGTTCATGTTTGAGCTTCTTAAATCTTCACAAGAAACTTCACTTCACTTGTATCATGATTTTTATTCTAACTAACAGAAATTTTGACAATACGCGCAGAACTCATAACCTATAGCAACACCTATTGAAGCTGGACTGAAGCTGAAAATTCGACACATCATTCCAGGATCAGATATCACTTCACACATGAAAATTTGTTTCGGAAAAGTCAGTGAAATTGAAATGTTTACCAACGTCTGAAATGCCGGCCGACATGTTTACCAAGCCGCTACCAAGATCCAAATTGCAACAATTTACCTGGGAACTCGGAATTGTGGAGTTGAAGAACTAATTCGAGGGGAAGTGTGAAAATGCGATTTAGTTGTTACTCCAAAACAATCCCGTCCTGTTATTATTGTTGACAATATGGTTTGTTTACATGTTGACAGCAATATGTTTAATTGTTCAGAAATTACATTCTTGTGTTGTCTCTTGACCTGCGTACTCTGTACTAAAAATATTTCTTTCTAATATGAAAAGATCGAGAAGATTTTAAAAAATCTGTTAAAATTGAGGTTTTTCCAAAAGTCACAACGAAAAAGGCTTGGAGGGAGGATATACGTAACTTTTCTCGGTGAATCGAATGGTGACAACGCCAGACCTCTCAAGTGGCGATTTGAGTTAGTTTTGTCGGTAGCATAAACCCGTTCGTTTGTGAACAGCGTCTACGGTATTTCTAAGCTTTCCAGCCAAAGTCACGATAATCGAAGAGCAGAGGGACGGCTATTGCTTTCGTGCATTTACGATTGATTGCGATGAGTTGCTTTCAGTTGAGTAGCTACACCACAAGTGAGTATGGTGACATGATTTTTGTGTACGGTTTTGACAATGGTAACGCTTCTGAAGCAGCAAGGGAGTCACACTCTTCCTGTGTACAACAAACACCCCTGCAAACACGTCGGATAGTGTGAGGAAAAAATATTGGTAGATATGTTTATCACTAATCCTTTTTTTTAACTAGTAAACTATCTTTTTTTTACCTACTAATCCATTTTTGACACTAAGGTTTTGGTTGTTACTACCTGCCCTGTTCAATATCTATAGCGCACCATGATGAATGGGAATATGCAATAGGGAAACCACGCTGAAGGAAATACAGCGAGGAACGCAAGAAAGGGGAGAGTTGGTAACGGAACCCTGGTTTGATAAGGGTCTATAGAGTCAGCAAAAGAATGAGTGCAACTCATCGCAATCAACAGTAAATGAACACAAACAATAGCAGTCTTTCGGCTCTTCGATTATCTTGTCTTTCGCCGGACAGCTTAGAAATGCCGTAGACTCTGTTCACCAACGAACGGGTTTATGCATGCTTTTGGAAAAACCTCAATTTGAACATAAAACACAGGTTTTTCTGCAGTTGAACACCATTTCCTTAACTAACAATACTTTTTAAAACCAAAACGACTACACCGTTGGAAAGCTGACATTTTGGCGCACGTTTTACCTGGCCTGCACAGTTCTGCGTCAAGCATTAATGGGGTTCTAAGCGAGATGAAAAATAGATTCGAGATTTTTAACAAAACTGCCATTTCGCGCAGCGATCGCACAACTTCAATGAAATTAAAAAAATGTTTTCTGACATGAAATACATAGAAAATTTTACGTTCTTTCCAATGGTGTCAATTAATTTGAGCTATATCCAACATTGAGGGAGTTATGACAGTTTTAATGACATAAGATCGAAAACATTAAAAAAATCTTCAATCGAGAATAACTCGGAAACGAGGCCTGTGGCAATAAATTGCTATGAGGCATTTTGGTTGGGAAATGAGTTGTACAACACGTAGGAGTCGGATTGTGCATAATTCCTGGGACACCCTGTATAACTAAAAAAATACCTATTAGTATTTGTATTTTCAGTTGAATCTCGACCGACCAAAAAGAAGCTCGTGACAAAAGGAACCAGTAGATTATTTCGTGTATAAATCAGCACAGCACAGCAGCTATTCATTAGCATAGAAGGCACGCAACAGCAATGATCGGCTGACAAAGTTGTAAACTGCAAAAGCCTTTTCGTTGTTTTCGCCTAAATCCAAGATATCGCAAAGGACAGTCTCAAGCTCACTGGAGCTCATTTGACCAAAAGATCTGCCAGACGGCATATATGGTGTCAGATAGTGCGCACGATACGGCTGATAGAGCGGGCACATCAAAATTAAGTGGGCCATGGTTTCTTCAGCTCGCATATTGCAGCGCATACATATTTGCATGCAATTTATGATGTATGCCACCTTTCTGTGATAAACACGAATCTCGTCCCTCGAAGAAAGCCGAATCTGGGCCAAAAGTCTCTCAACTTGGGTGTTTTTGTGGCTTCCCAAATAGTGCTGCCTTCCGTTGAGCCCAATAATCCGCCTGTAGGGAGGGTTAAAAGAAGAGTTGAGAGTCCTCTGGATGTCGAGACTCCAACAATGGTTACTGAAGCCCTCCACCAGGCTGCTGAGCTCACCTCTCAATCAGTCATACTATGACAGATTGACTCCTACGTATTGTACAACTCGTTTCCGAACAAAAATGCCTCTTAGCCGTTTTTTGCCAGAGTCCTCGTTTCCGAGTTATTCGCGATTTAAGATTTTTTTCGTGTTTCCGGTCTTATGCCATTAAAACTGTCATAACTCCCTCAATATCGGAGATAGCTCAAATTTGATGACATCGTTGGAAAGAGCGTTTAATTTCTATCTATTTGATGTCGGAAAACATAGTTTTTTATTTCATTGAAGATGTGCAATTGCTGCGCGAAATGGCAGTTTTGTCAAAATCTTGAAATCCCCTGTTTTTCATCTCGCCTAGAAACCCCATTAATGCTGGACGCAGAACTGTGCAGGCCTGTTAAAACGTGCGCTGAAATGTCAGCTTTCCAACGGTGTCATCAAATTTGAGCTATCTCCAAAATTGAGGGAGTTATGACCGTTTTAATGATATAAGATCGAAAACAGGAAAAAAGTCTTAAATCGCGAATAACTCGGAAACGAGGCCTCTGACAAGAAACTGCTAGGAGGCATTTTTGGTCGGAAATGAGTCGCAGAACACGTAGGAGTCGAATTGTGTATAACTCCTGGGACAAGCGAGTTAAAAAAAGTATCATTTAGCTAAGACCAATTTCTGTCAGGTGTCCATGAGACATGAGGTGTAGGTAGCGAAACAAAACTGGCTGTTGAGACCCGGAAACGTAAAATGATTATGCAGTGACTTGTAGTTCAGGTGGTTTCCATTGACTGTAGGCAGCAGAGATGCCTGATTCGAGATTCAAGAGTTAATGACGGATTGAAATCCATCTCCTAGTTTTTAAGAGTTTGACAGTTGTGTGGCCGCCATTGTGTATTGATAAACACCATTTCACTCACTAATTAATCACGTTAGATACTACCCAACCAAACTACTTAAGTACTATTGATAAACCTGCCGTGGATCTCTGACTGGGATTGTCAGAGATTGCCATTCTGCTCGAAATGGCAGTTTTGTCAAAATCTTGAAATCGCCTGTTTTTCATCTCGCCTTGCAACCCCATTAATGCTTGACGCAGAACCGTGCAGACCTGGTAAAACGTGCGCCAACATGTCAGCTTTCCAACGGTGTAGTTCTTTTGGTTATTAAAAATTTTGTTAGTTAAGGAAATGGTGTTTAGCTGCAAAAAACGTGTTTTTTCTGTTAAAATTGAGATTGAGTTGTTTTCGACTTTACGTCACTAAAACGGCCGTAACTCCGGCGTTTTCGGAGTATTTGCAAATCTAAGGGTACCGTTGGAAAGAGCATTGAATTTTCCATCGTCTCAGTCTTCAACAGTGATTTTTTAAAGGGAACTGAAAGGTTAAAAGCTAGCCAGAAGAGTACATTTTGTCAAATTTTGAAGAAACACTTTTTTAATGGCTCATTAGTCTCTCTTGATTTTTATGATACGTTTAATTCTGTAAGCCTAAAAAATGCGCAAAAGCCTCAGCTTTCCAATGGTATAATTAGTTTTTATTTTTTAGAGGGAACTTTTTTGAGAAAATTGAGATTTTATGCGAAAGAACGTGTTTTCAAGCACATTTGGGATTTAAAAAAAAATAACCTGCATAACTAAAACTTTTTTTTCTATTTCTGGGAGAAGAATATCATTTCGGTAGAGTTCACCATCACAGAATGGATTAAACGTCAATTCATTCCATGGATGCCCGTTCTCAAACATAAATTCCTCAAGTAATGTCGTTGAAACCAACGGTATCCTTAGATTTGCAAATACTCCGAAAACGCCGGAGTTAGGGCCGTTTTAGTGACGTAAGGTCGAAAACAACTCAATCGCAATTTTAACAGAAAAAATAATGGATTGAGGAATATAACTTCAGTAATTAATAGAGTCCACAAGAAATACATGCTTGTTAAATTTGATGGGAACAAGGAATGGGAAGTTCTGTGATTTCTAAGTGTTACAATTGAATGATAGAAGTTTGTCGTATTGCAACTCACTAGAATAATAATTTACTCACTCTGCTTTACTTACTTTGTTCATGTCATTGGAATTATTATTATTATTATTTATTTTTTGTGGCGGTTAGAATACGCGACCCCGGTGGATAGCAAATGCTAAAGCCGTATGGTGTTTATTTATTATATTGTGGTGAATTGTTTATACAAAAATAAAACATGTTGAAAACTGAAAACTATCTTTTGATGGTATCATTAAAACATTTGTAGCAAAAAAGCGCGACAATTTTCATTTTAAAGTTTGTTTAGGGCTTCCATTTCGTACAAAAATGTATTTATCATGTATTAGTTTGTTAAATTTAATAAAAATTATATGGTATTTTACATTGAGCACTTACTTACCAAACCTTCCTCCTTTTAGTAAAAGAGTTTATGAATTGTGAATAAATCAAATTAATTATATTTATATTTTGGTTCATTGGTAAGTATATTAAGATGGTATGAGTCATGAGATATCGGGTCTATGGGGGGGGGGGGGGGCGCCAAATTTTTTTCTTGCTCTGTGTGAAATACGGGCTGGTTACGTCCCTGGGTGGGAGTCAGTACGTTCTGCCCTCCCAGACGCCCCTTCCACTTTTGCGAGTGCGGGAGTCAGTAGCACTGACTCAGTAAGTAGCCCCCCCCCCCCACTGAAGCTGGAACCTAGTTACGCCGCCTGCAGCGCCGCGTCTCTTGAGAGATAACTCTCGTACAGCGCGGGGCGGCTGGCGCCTGTGTCGGTACATGAAGGCAGACGCCGGCCGCAGGCGCGTCATCGAAACCTCGACGCCGTGTCTCAAGTGAAAAACGAACGGGAGCGACGGGAGCGAGCGGGCGCCCATCGAGATCTGTCGGTGCGATCAAACAATACGATACAGAATTGTCAGACGTAACAACGCGGCATCGCGCTTTGTTGCGTCAGAGCGATCGTGCGGCGCGGTACGATTTTCCTTCAGTCCAAGAATCATATTGGTACTTGCCAATTAGTTGAAGGTGGATATAGCTAATGTTGAATACCTACGCCATGTGGATGTACGCTGTGTCTCACCAAACGCTTCAGTGGATTCACACTCGCGGTAGCGGTAACGTCAGATCACAGTCAGGTCAGAGTCACGTCAAAGGGCCACCCATTTACACTGCGAGGTCAGATCACGTCAGAGCAGTCCAGTCTATTCCGCGCTGCAGCTGAAGTGGCACGTCCCGAGATGATAAAAAATTGATATACAATCTCTAGCATTGGTATTAAATCGTCCCGGCGTACTTCATTAAGAGTTCTGTATTATGAAAGTATTAATTATTAAGAAAAAACGCTGCAAAATCTTACACTGGGGTTTATTATTCAATTGGCTTGCGTTCATGATTTGAATTTCTACTAAGTTTTGGAGTGTGCGTGTTACACAGGTGATAGAGCGATTATTGAATTTCAGCAGGCACACAAATATGATCAACTGATCAATCCAAATAGGTATTTTGGTTAAGAACAGATTTACGTGCTATAATAATAATAAACCCCAGTAATAATATTGAATAATATTTACCTATATATTATCGGCGTTTCATGCATACCAGAATGCTTCAACCCGTGTATCGGCTATAATGTTAGAGAATTATAATGTTAGAGAATCGGCTAATGTTAGAGAATTCTGACAGCTACGGAGGAGGCATTGGTCAGGAGCAAAGGATATGCAATGACCCGCACAACCCCCGGGTCTTGAAGGAGGGGTTGCTTTGTGCGCCGTGTATTGTCAACCCCAATCTGATTTGGCCGTAGCATTGAGTGTTGCAATGTTGATAATTTGTTGTTTCTGACCAAATTCAGTTTTAGTAAAATGTTTGTTGACTCAAATATGTTATCCAGTTATAGGACTATGGTAAGATATTGGAGTTTAAATCGAGTTTATATAAATAGTTAGAGTTTAACCAAGATTGTTAAGATATAAACCAAAAAATAAATATTTAAAAATGAAAAATGAAAATGAATTTAATGAATGAAAACGTTCGTTAGTGAACAGCAACTACGCATTCCTAAGCTGTCCAGCCAATGTCAGGATAATCGAAGAGCCGAGAGACGGCTATTGTTTGTGTTCATTTACTGTTGATTGCGATGAGTTGCTTTCATTGAGTAGCTACACCACAAGTGAGTACGTTGATATGATTTTTGTGTACGGTTTTGACAATGGTAGTGCTTCTGAAGCAGCTCGGGAGTAACACCCCTCCTGTGTACAACAAACACCCTTGCGAACACGTCGGATAGCATGAGGAAAAAATATTGGTAGATAATATTGCTATTATAACTGAATATTCAGTTTTGTTTTAATCCAGAAAAATTATGGTAGGGTTCAAATTTGACGTAGAATCTCAATCACCCTTGCTGTGTTCATGATTTGAACACTTGCGAACACGTCAGGATACATGGAGCACGTGCTCGATACCTAGGAAAAAATATTTGTGTTCAATAATCGCCCTATCCTGAGACTCCAATAGCTTAGTAGAAATTCAAATCATGAACGCAAGCCGATTGAATAATAAACCCCAGTATTGCATAATATAATTTAAACTGCGCTCCATATTTGCAGTTTTTATACTACCCAAAGTCTCTCTTGATTTCATATCAGACCTACATCAAATTAAAGGATTACAGACCTGGGAAGGGGCTCATTCGATAATCCAGAAATAATTTGACAACCCTTAAATGGCACTTCAATTTGAGTTAGAAAGCTGGCTAAAGAATTGGGGCGTTGTCGGACCAACATGGATTTTTCCTGAAAATTTCAGATGTTTTGGTCCAGCCGTTTGGGAGAAATCTATGAAATAATTATGAAATCCTAAAAAAATAGCCGAGAGAATGACAATAGGATTAGAGACCGATACATTATTACAAACAAGGTATTTAAGAGGAAAGTTCTACAACTTCACACGATAAACATTTAAAACAAAAAGTAGTACTATGACCACAACTAAGTTGAAAGTTATTTGTTACAAAGTGGCGGAAGGTTCTTCTTTCTGGTCTTTTTTATTTTATTCTTTTCTTTTCAGATTTCCGTTTTTTATTTTATTGGAGTATCACTGGAGCAGAAATACTTGCAGGTCTGAAGTTTTACTGTATACACGATCCTCAACTATCTAGCCACTCCACTTTTCCTTCAAGACCTCTTCATTTGTGAAAGAAGAATCCTTTCAGTTGTTCGCTTGTGGAGTATGTCATTGTCATAACCGTTGCGATAAACGTTGGTAAAATATATTTTCAAGGTACCTGTAAGTTATTAAACAGGTTTGACAATAATCACTCAGAAATGTTATCAACATGATTGCTACTCAACTTCATTGTTTAATGAGACAAAAGAACTGATTCGTCAGCAGCTAGTTGCTAAGTACCAAACAGACAAAAATCTCTTCCTTGAATTATGAAGTAAGTCGGCAATTCATATGGCGCGATAGAAAAATAACAGCACCTTCATTTACAGCCTTTTTTTAAGAAGAGGAATCAGAAAATTGATCATTAAAAGGTATTGAATTGATCACGATCAAATAGCTATGCATCAAACACTCATCGATTTTAGACAACTAGTGGCGCATCTTTTATTGGATTAGTACTAAACTTGAAACAAGAATATATAACTCTACAAGTTCTAGGACCAATATTGGGACATGAAATGATACGGTATTAATCGGTAGAAGTAAGGAAAAGTAACACTAATTCGGGTCAATAGTAACATTTTCAAATATACAATGGTGTTCTTCCCTCAAAACATAATTACAAATAAAATTATTGGGATGATAGTGGTACATTAAGAGACGAACCACGTTTACTGCTATCTTGTAGTCATTCTTCGTTCACGGCTGGAGCATCACTGAGATGAAACTCTCTTCTTCTGACGAGATCGAATTTCCACACAGAGTCAATGTGGTTTTCCTGGCCTCCTGTGGCCATTCTGTGACTTAAAAATGAACCGTTGTTACCCACTGATGAAGCACGTCAAGCAAATTTGCTTTTACCGCTTCTTCCTATCTTTGGTTGGTTGGCCGCCATCGAATGCACCTCTCATTAGAAAGGCTAGCGTATGTTTTACCATTTTCTACATTTTATATGATTCTTGAGGATTTGATATCTGACCTATGTACCTTGTAGTTGTCAACGGTGTTCACAGCATTCATAATATACATACTTAATATATATACGATATGACAACCTAATGTACTCGTGATCCAGGAAGTATAAACACGTGCCCCTATCAGAAGAAATACTTCCAGCAGCAGATCACTGTCACGTCATTCGAGATGGCTACGAGGAATCAATCGCGTGCTGTAACTCTTGGACGCACGAGGACATCATCCTTACCAGTCGGCTGCTCTCTGAATCGGAGAAATGCAGAGAAGAAGCGAGGTTCAATGGAGAAGACCTAGAGCAGACCAGAAGAGTCCTGACGCTCGCCTTCAACATTCTCAGATGTAAGCACGTTATTATTTTGAACGTAGATATTCAAGCGTTAGTACCTGCAAAATGTGCTATTCTTCCTTTTGTGTATATTCGTTCAATATTTAGTCCAAAAACTCTTCATTCTAATCCTATAACTGGCAGTTAAGTTATCAGTTAAGACTGATTTTAAAGACAGTTAAGTAGTGCGACTGTTGGGAAAATTGACCATCTTGTAATAACCAGGAGTTAGAACGCTCAATATACTCAGGTTCGAGTTTAAATTACTAATTTCAGTTCGTTATATGTTTCAATTTGCAGTCAAGCCACTTCTGATGGAAGCCTTGGAGGATAATGAATTCTTCCAAATCTATCCCAAGGTCTGAACACTGCGATGCTTAATCATCTGGAATGACACACTGGGGAGTTTGCACCTCACGATTTGGTTTTCTTAATGCTGTCCAAAACCACGTACCTACCTAATCATGCAAATCTTGTAAGTAAATGCATGTATCTGCCCACAGGATTGCATACCTTCCCCATATGATTCGCAGATTTGTATGTAGGATAAAAAGAATGAAGTACACAGTCAAATGGGAAAAGGTAAGTTTTCTGCTAGCAATAAGGTGTAAGAGCAGATTGCTGGCCTACAGAAATTATTAAACGAAGTTTAGGGTACATTATCTAATTGTAACTACATGATCGTTGGCTGTTACATTCTCCCTCAACTTAGTGCTCAACAGCAAAATATTGTTTCCCCAGCCGGATTCGAAAACAGGAACTTACAGAGAGATGACCTCATAGGTAGTCCTATTGGAATAATCCAGATTTCCCTCATAAATATCCACTTATAAATCACTAAGTGGGTAGTCTCATTCAATTAATTGAAATAACATTTGTGGAAATCAGTTATAACAATCACCCATTTATTCCAAAAGCTTTTTGAGGCATTGATTTTTTTTTTTTTTTTTCCAATTTCCCAAAGATTTCCTTACGCCTGGCGAAAGGATGTCTACGTATTGATTATTTTAATTTCAAAGCCTCAAATTTTAACCCTAGGCCCTTGATGATAGTGTTAACCTGGATTACAAGTGTGATTTTTAGCAAAATTTATTGTTTTTAAATCCATGAATCTTAAATCTTAAACTAACAAATTAAAAGAGGGAGGGGGAAAGATTAAAATTAGTTTCATGGTCAATTGCTAGGGTTCATTATTGACAAAATGAACCCAAACATGAATTATTGAAGATCTGCAACTGAACAATCAGTAATATGGTTTTAGAAAGGAATTTTGGTGGGTTTTTATACTTCCACAAATCTTTATTTTCATACAGTTGTCCCTCGTTATCCGGGGGGATATGGAATCAAAATTCTTCGCACATAAAAAAACGGCGGATACCGTATCATTTTACCAGTGTATATTGGGGAGAAGCGGGAATGAAGAGTTCTCGAACTCTGTGAAAACTGAAAAATATGTGCATATAACCAAACTGGAACTAATTAATTAGTTAGTTCTGTTGAGCAGGTTTGAAGACACGGGTGATTTTCCGCCGTCCTGCAATTTCATTTTCAGCGTTTTGTTGGGGGAAATTTCTTTGTACCTCGGATGCGGAATCTGCAGATACCAAACGAGCGGATAACGAGAGACGACTCTGTTAGACTCTACGATGGCCATTTCCTTAGCCAGTGCACATATCACTCATTCAGAAAGAAAAACACCACAACTCCCCAGTGTGCAATTCTGACGCTTGAAAAACTCCATAGTGAGATCAATGTACCTATATTGCTAGGCTTAGAATTTCTTGACGCATGCCTTTCCTTCTCACCATGACGTTTAGTTTTTTCCAACTCTGTAACTTCGCATCAACTTTTCGCGTTCGAACGTTAGTACCGTGCCCCAGCCACTCATATGTTTTTGAATAAGAGTTGTTCCTCTTTTTGTTGTTCTTGCTAGAAATAGTTTTGTTGATTCTCAAGTGGATAAGATTAATATAAAACAGGAACAACACTATTCCTGCGCAGAAGAGAGATACAAAAATAAAATTATGAAATTCCTATTACGCTGATCGAAACGAAGAAGGCAACACAGCAATACTACCACGTAAATTAGCCAACTCGACAGAAGAAAATCTGCATACAGGTATACAACAAAATAAATTTGGAAGCTCAACAAAGTGGAAATATAGAAATTGGCTTACAATTGAACCCTGGGGCGCATATTCACACATTGTATTCGTTGGATATATATTCTTATAATAGCGAGATACCCAACGACATAGAATCTATTGGTATCTGATTCATGAATTGCACTGAGGAAGAATTCCATTTTGAAAGCTCAAATCCACCTGCTGCAAACATGGCTGTTAATGGATTGCATAGTTGAATTATCTCCTCTTCTGTATCATCTACAAATCTATCTATTCTGACAAGAGCAGCAGTAATAAGAAATCATTCTTGCTTCAACTCTGCTAAGCGTTCTACGACACGATTGCCCAGACATGGCGAACTAGTGTTTTCACAGACTACCGTGTTGATCGCAAATACGTGATTGAGTGGGTTGAGAGCGCCAAATAGATGAGAAGGATCGATTTTGATGGAAGAAACACACACTTTGCATCAGCCGTCACTACGTACTGGAAGACTAAGATGAGAATCAACCCATTGAATATTTCAGAATGCGATTTTGGCACAACGTAGAGGATGTCACTAAACAAATAAAAGAACTCATAGGCTCTGGTATTGAAAACTATGAGGTGGTGTAGTTGGATAGTCTGAACGATGTACTACATGAAGTGGTAGGTATAGGTGCACTCCTCCTTAAAGTCAGAAGCAAAACCAACCTTGGAGACTGTACCCTCCTTGAGGTATTCAGCAATCATTTATGTGTGGTATAACTACAGAAATGCCGATTAAGGAAGAATTGCGCTTGCTCAGTCCTATAAAATCTCCAAGAAAGCCCCGCTCGAGTCAGTCTTGTTGCGTTACTCATATTACTCTACCCGTCGTAGCATTGATTATTCCTTAATTTCCTCCAGTTCGGCCCATTTATATAGTTCTGTCTGTGTTTAATAGAATAAAGTGTTTTTTAAAAACTTATTCTTCTGAGCTCCCGACAAAACTTGTGTACAGTAAATGCATTGGAGGATTTCTCAAAAGTCTATGTTCCAGTGCTATAAACGTTGCGATTTCTGCACCTTTAGAACACCCCAAAACATCAGGTGGCGTGCGGAGTCGAAGAGAAACAGTGAATGTACCATCTTCGACGCGAACATGACAATTCATAAATAGTTGCTCATATTTTTCATCCTCAGAGCTCATCAATTTGCGTTTGGACACTTCCTCTAGCTCTGAAAGCTTGCGAATGAATTCATCCAGAAAGGGTTGGGCAAACAAACTGGATCGAACGACTGATTCGATTAATCGTTGTTCGCCCAATAACTACATACCCTAGGGTGGCTTCGAGAGGGACAGGTGAGTTTTGAGGACCAAACAACTTTTGTCCGAACCAAGAATCAATGGCATGCTTCATGTGGATCATTGAACTGGGCTACAAGCAGCTTTTTCAGATGGGAAAGTCGATCAAAATTGATAGGGGCAGAAGAAATGCGATCACTCAATCGATCAATAACGTAAATGTGCGTTATGTACAAGTGCATGTGCAACATAAACATGCGTTGGATTAATCACAGTTGGCACGGAAACATTCAACTGAGAAGAGCCAATTCCCTTCACAACAGTAATGGAAAGTATGTACGGATAAGTATAAAGGCAAATAAGTACGGATGGATTCAGAGGGAAGACCCAACTTACAAAAGACTCTTCGCCTAAGTAAATGTGATTGCGTTCTGTCATCTAAAATACCAGCGATTTCATGTTTTGGTCATATATTGTCTTTTGCAAGGCCAGTGACGGTTGCTAGAAGAACCGTTGTTAGTTCATTAGGAACAGATGGCTTCCTAGTAGCGCAGAAGGACTGCATAGCAGGTGAGGTTTGAGTCTCAGGTTTTTGAGAGGCCATACCTGAGCTATTGGACACAGCTAGTACAGGAACGTGAGATGTGGACTTGAAATTGCGATGAAGCAAGGTATGGTGCCGTTTAGTGCAACCACTAAGAGGTTTACATCAACCTCTCAATTGGCAACCCTAAGAAGATTGGCAAGCAGGTAACATCCGAAGGTCGCAATTAAAACGAGGTTTACTTGTTTCCACGTACCTTCACTTATCCTCTACTTTCATTCTCTTGAAGGAGAAACGATGGTAGAGAGAGTGGGTCCCTCCATTATTACATAGCAGACATGGCGAACCACCTGCAGACGATCCATCTAAAGCCCCAATGAATTTTTGGCAAAATTGCGAAATAAATCTAGTTTTGGAACGATACACATTCAATACTTAGAGCATCTCTTAAATATCTCCTACATTTTTGGGAAATAAAGATCTTTCTTTTTCGGGAGAATACTTTATTCTGCCTTTTTAGGCATTTTTGTCTCCCTAAACTGTTGGATTTGAAATGTTTCATAACACTATAAAATCTACAAACTTTCTACAAATAAAATTCCACTATTTTAACAATTTGATGATACAATGGAATAATGGTCACACTCAAGAATACGTCATTTTCTAGAAAACCTGTTGAATAGGGGCGGACAAAACAATGGATGAGTGAATTCTTATTATAAGCGGAATATTGCGAATGATTACTGTCTACCTACCTGGATTCTGATTGATTCCCGATTTATACCTTGGGTATGTGATAAGGAGGTACTAGGTGATCCCCTGATTAGAGTAGGTGAAACCAAAGAGATCGTCTCTTTTCCCAACATCCAGGAAACTCATTAAAATATCACAAAATCCGCTGCTTGAAAGACCATATGTTGTTTACTTAATATTGCCAGTGCCTGTAAGAACAATTTAGACAATTCAATTCGAAGGACCAGCGGGAAAAACAACAATGCTTGCAGGAAGAAAATTACTCACCATTGATCTGGTTCTCAACAGGAAGGCGACAACTTATATTACTCCTCTTTAGGTATAGGTGGGGTATTTTGGTTAGGAAATGGAAGGATACCAGAAAAGGAAAATACGTTGTCGTAAAATATGTGTGTCTGTCGTAGCGGTAAGACCAAGATTTCTCTCTTATAGTTGGTTTTGAGATTTAATCCGCGGAACGAAACGAACTCAAGTTTTTCACACCAATAGGACTGATGACTGATCGACATTTTTTCCGACTTTTTCGATAAACTTCATAAATGTTTCCATTTTTTTGACTTTCGGAATAGCTAAAGATACCTTTCCGTGAAAAATCTCAAAACAGGTAAAACTATATCAGGTTTTTTGTTAGAAAAGCTGATGACGGTGGCAACTAAGCTACTGGTTAACATATAACAAAACAACGCCTGTAAGGAAAAAGTAGCTATTCCATTTCTAAATCTTTTAGGAAAATGACTTCTATTTCGCAGTAATGTTTTATTGTCATTCATACTTCACGTGGTATCGGCATCATCAGGTTTGTATAATTCTAGAACATGGCACGTGGGATTTTCATTTAAGAAGCATTAAATAGGAATAAAATAGACTTGATTCAAGCATATCTTAGCATACATTTAGTACAAATGTAAACATTATGACGAGACTCTACCATGAAAGTACAGCCCTCTCTACCCAGCAAAACCGTCACTGAGTGTTAGGAATACCTTTGGCACTCACATCTCCACAGTTTTTCAAAAGCAACTCGAATCCGTCATTTGTGCCACTCGGCACAAGACAACAAAACTTGCTAAATCACCCTAAACTCCTAAAACCGTGCAAACTGCTCTTTTATGAAGGTTATTCTATAGGTTGAAACTTCGGAAAAAAAGGGCTTGCAGGGATTTTCATCCTTCAGAAACTTCCATCTCGGTAGATGTAATTCTGACTCATAGTATATAAATGTTACGATTGAACCGTTTCAGTTTCAATCTTGCCCGTGGAATGTGTGGCTCCTGCTCTACGACTTGTACCGTCGTGATTTTCAACTGAGAGAAAAATTGGAGGGCGAGGATCTCTTGAATTTCGAGAAATACGGTTTGTTGGAAATTGATGAAGTGCTTTGGAAAAACAAAGTTAGCTTAGCAGCAACTATATCTAGATTGAGAATCAAAAGAATTGCTCGAACTATAGAGGACTTGCTACCTCCCCATCTGCAACTGCCTCATCAGATTCTCAACAAAACGATAATTGGAGGATGGGTGAACACTTTCAAGATCGAGTAAGTATAATATAATCCATTGTACAAAACAGTGAAAAAATAAATAAATAAATAACATAAAAAAAATATAAAATAAAAAAGTCTGCCAAGTTGAGTGAGGCTTCCTCGTATAGGTAAAGCAAATGGAATCTTGGAAGGTGTAGAATAAGTGGATGTTGAAACGATTCACTGAACCAAAATGCCACGGGAGATGATCTCGCTAACATCAACGCCTTCCAAGGGTGAGTCGATGTGTATTGAGGGACGGTCGGGATAATTTGAAAACGAATGGAATAGTGCAGCTGATTATTACTTAAAGGTTCATTATTTCTGTTTTAGATAACCCTCCTTACATACAACAAAAGTTTATATCTAAATATCTTAATGGTTCCGTATATTCACATTGAGACCCACAAATGAAACAGCTGAAATTTAACGATATAAAATGGAACACCTACCAATGCTTTACCTGTCGACAAGTATATAACATGTCGTACCCGCCGTAGAATAAGGGAACAACACAAAAAACCCGGGTTTACGGAAATCGCGTTAAAAGTTCTACTCCTTCGGCAAAGGCTTTTCCTTGTTACGTAGAATAAACTCAGGACGGCTCTCTCGTGAAGATTCAATTATCCTCGGTTTCACCTTTGACGGTCAAAATAGACCTTTCCAGCTATCCAATACCGTTGCTAAGTCGAAAATTACATTTTTTGAGTTGTTCCCTTATTCCGCAACGAATGCAATACGCAATGAAAAACTCGATTTCAAAACGAACTCAATCAACGCATTGCAATTATAATAGTTTAATCTTTTGCCACAGTTTTTATTAAGTGCGAAGACGTTTGTACTCGCCTTTGTCATTTTTTTTCGTAGACGTTAGGCCCTTAGGGGGACTTCCATAGCCTGTATACAGTTATTGGTTCATAATAAATTGGTATTACATTGAGTACCTAGTTGCTTTATAAACAAGAACTCAGAGATGCAGAAAGATGAAAGTGACACATACTGACAACACACATGACATTGACACACTGATGACACATACACTCGACGACTTGAAAGTGTGACTATGGCTCGTTTCTTCAATATCCTTGAAGGTAATAATTATATTATTTAGTTTTGTCAAAAAATCAGATGTATGGACACTTCTTATCATCTTCCTGGTCGGAAGGAAATTCTGAATCATCCATTGCTGTTAATGGATCAGTAATTGAACTACAATTCAAGAAACTTTAACCTAAATGTTTGGTTGAATTCATATTGGGGAAGATCCACATTTTTCAAGTAATTCAAACGCGTTCGTGAAACAAATTGGACATTTGTCAAAGTTGTTGTTATAAATAATAACAAACGTCAGGACACGAGCCCAATACGACGTACGAGTTATCCAATCGCATCTTTCCTTTCTCACAGTTTTGGTGAGATTGGTGTTTATGATGCTTTGACTCTTGAACTTTAAAAAGATTCAGAATAACTATAGCAAGTTAAATCAGGATTTCTACTCCAAGGGGTGCCACATCGTTTTTACAAGGAAATTATTTTAAATCAAAGTGAGACTCCACATATTGGACAAAATAATTAGTAGGTAGGTAGTTTTGTAGGTAGGTGGTATATATTGGTAATTAGTAAGTATCTAACTGACTTTCTTGCCCAATATTGAAAAGGTACTGTATTTTGTGGTTACTATATCGCTATTTTGCTCATATCATGTTTTAGAATATCATCCTTCATATCTGCTTTTAAAACAGAAATGGGATTCGCTCCGCTCGAAAAGTCTTGCGATATACTTCCAGAGTTGTATTTCGTGAAAGATCATGTTGTTCCGAAATATTTCCATTGCCATCCTACTGAGTGTGGAGACATACTAAATTCTAGTCTCGTGACCAATAAATATTACATTATCCAGGTCAGTTCTAACTTACCTTAAATTCGTTTCGTTTGTTTATATGATTCTAAGGAGGTATAGATAGTTTGTACAAGCACATACCTACATTGAACCTTGTTATCACAAGAATGAATTGTCGGAGGAGCCGTAACTTCCATTACTTTGGTAGCCACCAAAAAATCCCCATGCCTCCTAAAATCGTATTATGTGGGGTTAATTTTTTTTTTTTTTTTTAATGTGCATATTTTTTGCCAAGGATTTCAAATATGTGCATGTTCCGCACGGGGCCTGTCGCAGTGCACAAAAACTTTGTTTTTTTTCCAACCCTAACCTCCGTTTTTTGTTACAAATTCGTATTCTACAGTCGATTTCATGAAAATTTCGCCCCTCAACCGATTTTTGCTTATCATTTTAAATAATGAGTTTGTAATCTACGAGGAAAAAAATCTCAGGCCCCCTTAAAAGTAGTTGTTTTGTAGTTCTTCACTTCGGTAATTAACCTGGAAGATACGTCAACGTATTGATCATTTTTTTATTTAAATTCTAGGACAGATCTCAATGTTTGGGTGCCATTACATTCCTGAAGGTAATGGAACAATTAGAGTTGTGTGGTTCTATAGCTCAAACTCATATAGCAACTCCACCGTCAACTGCTTATCTAGCGTCAATGATTGCGCACAACCCAAATATTGATCAACTCATAATCTTCAGTACAGGCTCAAGGTAGGTAAAGGTCCAAGGTATGGAGCATTCAGGTAAAAGTTACCTGAATTACCTAGTCCTAGTTTCTTTTTTTCTTCAAGATTGATAAAGTCATATGTTTATACAGCATATAAATGAATGAATGAAAAAACATGTTTATCAAATATTTACGAGGAAAAAGAAAATACATATCAATCTTTAAAACCATGCATACAGCTATAGACTATAAGTCTGTCTGCCGGGAGTATACAATAACCTTTGTTTTTTAAAGTCCATAAAATAATTAAGTATGGCTCACCAACTGAATTCCTCGATCGACATTCTTCTGTACTCATAGGCCACACCTTCTAAGTGGTGCCCAATCTCCTTAATTTAGCAAGTGCAGTATCTCCTAGTGGGACAGACTCCCTCGGCCAAAGTGACGGATCCTGAAATCCTTGAGCACAGGCCAAACTGCGAGAAAATGAAAATCGTCCTCTGGGACGCCCATATTGCGCATCGCACATCTGGAACGAGACTGATCAGGGGAGTCATATGGTGGTCCTATTATGAGCCTAAAACTGACTCCCCGAATCTCAAAGCGATGAACCCATGTGTAGGAAATATAGCGTTTTCTATTTCTCGTGCATTACACCTTTGTCCAGTACATGTTTATATCAAGCTATGTAGATCTAATCATTCTAAAAATATTGTAGCCGGCAGTGGCGGCTCACGCCTTGAAGCTCCGGGATGCACCGAGCCTGTAAGGGAAAATCACAAAGGGAACATGAGATAAAAATGTGCTTTTCTCAGTCAAATTTAAGTTTCAACTATTGGTAATTGCAAAGGAGATCAATCTTGTCCGCTTTCTCGGCTTCAAATCGTGAAAAAAGCGACTTAGTTCTACCTTCAAAAGAGCTTCACTAGTATGTATGTAAGTAAATACCTTTTAAAAAAATGAAAATTTTGAAATGATTGTCGAACTGCAGAAAACCGTGTTTTGCAACAGTTGAAATTCATACCTGTCCAGCAGGAACCATCGTGGAGGAAAAAGCTCAATCCCATCTTTAACCCAAGCTTCATTCCTATTATTCCAGCAAAACAAAACAAGGGAAGCAGAAAAGTTTATTTCCACCACTCACCATTGAATCATCAAAGAGCATCTATTCCTCAACACCCACCTCAAGATCCACAGAGGGTACTATTGACACTTCTTGAAAAGGTATTGGCAGAGGCCTCGTTTCCGAGTTATTCGCGATTTCAGAGTTTTTTCGTGTTTTCGATCTTATGTAATTAAAACCGTCATAACTCCCTTAATTTTGGAGATAGCTCAAATTTGATGACACCGTTGGAAAGAACGTTACATTTTCTATCTATTTGATGTGAGAAAAAAAATTTTCTAACTTCAATGAGGATGTGCGGTTTTGCTGCGCGAAACGGTAGTTTTGTCAAAATCTTGAAATCGCCTGTTTTTCATCTCGCCTAGAAACCCCATTAATGCTTGACGCAGATCTGTGCTGGCCTGATAAAACGTGCGCCCAAATGTCAAATTTCCAACGGCGTAGTCGTTTTGGTTTTTATAAATATTTTCGTCGAGACTTTTGGAAAAACCTCAATTTTGACAGAAAACACACGTTTTTCTGCAGTTAAACACCATTTCCTTAAATAAAAATATTTTTAAAAACCAAAACGACTACACCTTTGGAAAGCTGACATTTTGGCACACGTTCTATCAGGACTGCACAGATCTGCATCAAGCAGTAATGGGGTTTCTAAGCGAGATGAAAAACAGGCGATTTCAAGATTTTGACAAAACTACCATTTCGCGCAGCAATCGCATATCTTCAATGAAATTAAAAAAATGTTTTCTGACATCAAATAGATGGAAAATTTAACGTTTTTTCCAATGGTGTCATCAAATTTGAGGTATCCCTCAGTTTCCTCAGTTTTGAAGTTATGCCAGTTTTAATGACATAAGATCGAAAACACGAAAAAATCTTGAATCGCGAATAACTCGGAAACGAGGCCTGTGGCAAAAATCGCTGCGAGGCATTTTTGTTCGGAAATGAATTGTACAACACGTAGGAGTCGGATTGTGCATAACTCCTGGGACACCCTGTTTAACTAAAAAAGACCTAATGTTTGAAAATTGGGAAAATAACGGAGGAGGCATTGTCTTGGTAAGGGGCCAGGATATGCAATGACCCGCACGACCTCCAGGTCTTGAAGGAGGGGTTGCTTTGAGCGCCGTGTATTATCAACCCCAATCTGATTTGGCAGCAGCATTGGGTGTGGCAATGATGATAATTTGTTGTGTTTGACCAAATTCAGTTGTAGTAAAATGTTTGTTGACTCAAACATGTTATCCAGTTATAGGACTATGGTAAGATATTATGGTTTAAATCGAGTTGATAGTTACCACTCCAAGAGTTAGAGTTTAAACAAGATTGTTAAGAAATAAACCAAAAAAAGAATATTTAAAAATGAAAATGAATTTAATGTTAGGGTTCATAAACGAATGAAAACTCTCGTTTGTGAACAGCGTCTACGGCATTCCTAAGCTGTCCAGCCGAAGTCAGGATAATCGAAGAGCCGAGAGACGGCCATTGTTTTGAAATGAGTTGTACAACACGTAGGAGTCGGATTGTGCATAACTCCTGGGACACCCTGTATAAACTAAAAGTGTTCGAGACGGCGAAGGCTTCATGTTATACTAGACTCGGCAGGAACATTAAACGTCCGTCTTCCAAGAAATACTAGGACTTAATCGACGTTAAAATAGAAGACTCAAACGCATTTTCTATTATTTCGGTTTGTTCTGTTTTGGAGGTGGGATCATCGATTTTGAGGGTAAATTTGTCAATGAACTTCCGAATTGATGGTTTTTATTATATCCCAGGTGAAAAGTTTCGTAGAAGCATCTTCAAGATAGATCCCGTATTTTGTTTTCGGAATCATCTATTGCTTCACGAAATCCATTATTTCGGATGGGGGATCATTAGGAGAAATCTTGACCATTAATCGGGTCTTATTGAGAAAGCGGTTTTCAGTGGTGACCGGTTTTTTGTAGTAGAATTTTGTTTTTTCCACGATGATCTGGTTTTGTGCTCCATTTATTTGCTTCTCTCGGAAGGAAATGGTTACGTTCGTGTTTCCAATAGTGTCTGAGAGTGTAGTATCTGTAATAGAACCTTCTTCGTCAGATAGGTCTTCAAGATTGGAGTTTTATTTTGGTGTGTTTAGTGAACACCTGAAAAGTTTTGAACTGGGTTGCTTCACGGAATCTAGCCACTGGAGAGACTGGTGGTCAGAGAAAAAATTGAACTTTCGCCCAACTAGGTGGGGACGAGAGTATTGGACGCCCCAGACAATGACGAGTGATTCTCGATGGATGGTGTCTGGTCGTCGACCTGAGACATTCAGGGTGCGATTGGTCTAGCCATTGAGAAAATCATCAACGTCTACTATTTGCCTACTTTTGAGGAGGGAGGATGAACTGTTTGAGGTGTCGGGACTTTCTATTCGGCCAATGGGACGAATTCGGTCGTCGACGTATTCCTTAAATGATTTGGAAATGTTGTACATCTGATGCGAAAGAAAGGGATATAAGGTGAGTGGGTGATCGAAAAACGGTGAAATGGAAAAAGGTGAGGGAAATTTAGGGGAGCCGAATTTCAGATCTGAAAAAAGTACAATTTGCGTAATAATTTGAACACAAACAAATGTTTATATAGCTTAGAATACTCCTTATAATTAATTATTAATTAGTAAATTTAAAGATAGTGAGTGTCTTCGTGAATTTTGTTATCGACGAAATAGCAGAGGAGAAACTGCGCGTGGGCGGCTTCTAGGAATTGGATAGCTCAAGAAGAAAAGAGGCGTTCGTCCTTATGTTGGCGATAAGATAGGGAGCGAAAGGAGTCGAGATGTCTAAGGTGTATCCGTTGATTGGTCCCGTAGTGTGGGCGGGAAATTAAATTGAGCGTTTTCTTCCGTAACTTGCAGCAGTTTTATTGGTGATAGCTACTCACAGGAGGCTAAGCATTCCGTCGTTCGAGCGAGTAACGGAACTTTTCCTGGAGGAGTCCGACAACGTGTTCCGGGGTGTTGGCGGTTCTTGCCGAGCCTGTCGATATTCTTTCGGCTGGAATTCTCCACTGACTGTCCTACTGGTCACCACCAGCAAAATTCAATCAAACGAAGATTTTTTTTTTTTTTTTTTTTTTTTAAGGCAATCTTTATTTACACACGGAACACTTCTTCAACGTTGGAAGTATAACTCAGGACTGCCTATTGCAGGGCTCGCAGGCTCCCTATATTAACTTGAAGTGTTGACTCGGCTGACATTAGATTCAGCCGAAGAAACGAGCATAAGTTATATTCACGCCAATGATTCAGAATATGTTGGAACACAACGGTATCAGAGTCTGGTTCGATCTACCGGTAGAGGAAGGACCAAAAAGAGGTTTTTGTATGAAGCCAGTAAAAAGTTATTTTGTAGTGAGGTCAAGAAGCTCTTCTAGTATCAAAATCATAAGCTTGCAATATTTTTATTTGGGATTGATAGGAATGGCAGAAGAAAATGAAACATTTATAGAATCTATGGTTGTTATTTTAATCTGTGTGGATCTTCTTCCGATGTGTTCAATAAAGTCTATAAGCGCCATCTACAGTCTTGAAAAATCGTTACAAAGAGAATGAGTATACACCCAGAGAGTCATCAATCTTCGCCTCTTCAGGGAATGAGTTTACCAGATAACAAAGGTAAATCACGATGGCGTTGGTGAAAAGGTGGACTAACCATAGTCACAAATTGCTACCTTAGTTTTGATAAAAGCACAAATGGTTGTTATCGGAAGTTCACCATAAATTGGCATTCCCAGGTCGCTCTCGCTCTATTCCAACCCGGGTTGGTATTAGCTTCTAAAGGACACTTCCTAGCAATGTGCAATTTAAGTCCAAGAACAAAGGTAGAGGAGCTGTCACATTCTGGAGAGAGGAAAGGTGATGCCTGAATCATGTAACGTTTACGAAGTTATCCAGTTTACAGGCTAAGGTAAGCTATTTGTCAAATAAATGAAGATGATTGATATCTTGATGTTCCAGGAAATCTGAGTATGAAGACTATTTCAAGGACATTGGTGCCTGCAATATCACCATATTCTCAGAACATTTCCCTGAAATTACTCCAGACAACTCTGTTCTTCAAAACATCATAGCCGTAATGGCTTCCCCGCCCAGTTCCAATACTGCTGTTACTGATCCAGTTAATTTGGCAATGGCACGTAACGGAGATGTTTCTGTTTTATATGCATTCACAGAAGATTTCTCGAATCTCAAAATCGATCAGAAAATCCTCGAGAAGCAAAGAAAGACTTTGCTCAAGGCTATGTCCATGCCTCAAGTGAGATATTTGAAATATTCTTCCAATTATACGATACAAGAAAGAAAAAACGAATTGTCGTTGTCATTGCTTAACACTTTGAATCAAATATAGCGAGACTTTAATAGTGGGTTTATCAATATTATTGTATTATTCTAATATTATGGTGGCTACATCCTACTTGAAAATTAGCTTTTTTTGCAACGTCTGATTGCTCTAAATGAAATAGATGTGTTATTGCTCCGAAAGTTGTGCTCGATGACTGACCAGCATCTTTTCAGATATTAAGGGTGCATAAGTAGTTGAGAGATAATGAGAAATTTTAACATTTCATTTAAAAAAAGTATTGGTGAGTAATGCATGCATTTCAGGGACTTCCCTGAATCAGGGTTTTACTACGTTGTATGTTCACACTTTAACTATAAAAACAAATATAAAGAAATATAACTATTTTCAAAAACTAGACCAAATTGAATCGGTTAAGACTTTTAGTAGTATATAAAGAGTATTAGCTAATATAATGAAGAAAGTGAGGCGAAATCAACAATATTTTTTATTACATATTACTTCTGCTAAACAGGTAATTCTAATTTGTGATAATCATTTACCAGAACATGATCAACAGAATATCCACAATGTTGAGAACCATGATAATTTCAAATATGGGTTTAAAGGTAACTGGGTGGTCACATATCGGCTAATACAATTTTTTTTACAAACTTTCAGATACAAGCTGTAATTTATGAATCTCACTCAAGATCTGAGGAAGAAAACAAGAAAATGGTTGAATCGGCGGTTGATGAAATAAACCAATGGGCAGCAGATAGACATTGGGAAGAATCTCTTCAAGGCCGAAGTTCGCCAGCTCCTAATGAATTGGAAGACACTGAAATCGGTAGCGTTGAATCTACAACTGAAGAAGTTGTTGTTCAACTACCACTTTGCGATTTATATGAAGTAGCCTCATTTCCAGACATTTGCCCGAGAGATGCTAGTTGCCTACTGCTTCAAAGAGAAGGAGTATATTTAGCTCTACTGAAGAGAAAGGTAAGTTGGTATGTAGGTATTAATTTCAATCGCTTACTTCGCAAAACGTTGCTGTTTTCATCAATAAAACTTTCGGTTAGTGTGTCTGCAAATCCTCATAACAAGCTTAATTGCTACACTTTTCATCCGATTTTGATCAATTTCCAGGGGATGAGTGGGTTAGAATGTAGAGGTTCCCTATGTGGGTATTCCATTGCTCAAAAATCTTTACTTCACTTTGAGCAAACGTGAAATCCACCAAACATCATTTTCTTAGCTTCTAGTATGTCGATCTCGCTAGGGTAGTCAGGGAGAAACAGTCTAACAATTTCAGTTAAATCTATCCACTATTGAATTAATGCGACAGACCCGAAACACATGTTGATTAACCCTTTTGAAGGCGATGATGTATGCTGGAACACACCTGCTTTTGTCTCATGAATCATTGTAACATGCTTGTATTCTACATCTTTCGGGTTTGTTTAAAATATTTCAACTATCTATACCTATTTTCATGTTATCCAGACGAGAAAGCTATTTATATGTTTTATTTTACAGATTAGAAATCAGCGTCCATTATTATTTTTCCAACAGAGAGGAAAATTATGTCCATTTTACTTTCCCAACAGAGTTCATTTTTATGGAAAGTAATGCCCTTTTAGTTTAATAATTTTCAATTATAAGCGTTTGTAATCGAGGAGCAAAAAAAAAAAAAAAGTCTATAACCCCCTCAAACTTTAATGGTTTACGTTTCAAGATAGATTCAAAATCTGCCATGTCCGTCCGCCACACGACTTAGGAATTGATGTAAAAAATCCGTTCTTTCACACATGGACTCCTCTTGGCCCTAACGTTCACATGCATAGATCTTATGGCCCAAAAACGTGGATTTTTGAGGTTTTTATTGACTGAGGCAAGTGGGGTGTCATTTTCAAGTAATTTTCGACCCCAAATCGATTGTCCAAGCTCATCTGATTTGAAAAATTTCATAATAACAGAGAAAAAGTTTACTAAAATGGTTGAAAAATTCAATTTTTTTTTCATTTTCTTAGCAGTCAAGAAAAGTTGAGGTGGGGGTTTCAAAAATAATGTACCATTGTGAAATAATTTGCAGCGTTTTGCTTTACAGATTAGAAAGCAATGCCCACTATTATTTTTCCAAAAGAGTGGAAAATGATGTCCGTCTTTGCTTCACCAACATTATGCAAACTTACAAGGATGTAACTGATTACTTGTAGTACTTGTAATTAATCAATTTACAAATACAAAATACTTCTTTGCGAAGCAAGTTCGATGTTTCTTGAATTAAGGCCATAGGCTCTATCCAACACCATCTGCGTGTCCGGGGGGGTTGGTATTTCCATAAAAATTGAACTACTTGGATTATCATTCTTTTTCTAAACTCCGTGATTGACAGTAAGACCAACTTGGAAGAACAGTTAATGGAAGGATCGAACTTCAGCTCAAATTAAAAATGAAACACCATGAGCGAATGTTCGAAAATGTTTTTGGATATTGCAACAGCTCAATTTTCCAAGAAAATTCGCTAAAATGATCTCACAATAAATTAACTTTTCTCTTTTGTACAGGAAATCACAAGGTTGGATCCTAAGTATATGATAAGTATGGCTGAAGTCAGAGGATTATTTGGAAGGCAGCCAGATACAACCACTCTAAGTGCTCAAAAGAAGAAAACCATCAAAACAAGATCGTTTTCTTGGAAGGAATCATCTACACCCACCAAGCCACTGGTAAGCCATTTTTGATGCCTGCGGCTTTGATTCATTTTTAATAGGATTCAAGGTTTCCCAAAAAAAAGTTTGTTCTTGTAAATGAAAAATTGGTCATGTAAGTATGTTTAATGTATTAAATACAGTTTACACTCCCCCATTACTGCCAATACTACGCAGCTTGACGACAACAGTTATAAGTAATTACCCCTTCCATTCCCCACCCAATGGTAGGAACTCAACATTTCGGTGGTTTTCATTCCAACTAGAATCAAATAGGCAAGCAGCAAGTTATAACAACGAAATTGGCCGAAAGTTGCAAAGTGGTTAACGTCAACAAAAGTTGCTGAACATACACAGCCATACAATTTTATACGGATTCTGTCCACGAATGGTCAGAAGTGTAGCTTTGTTCTGTTATTCTATCATTCACGTTTGTGTTGTCTCACATCCCTTTGGATCAATTCAAATATGGCGTCCCTCTATTGATAAAGCTTTGCTTCAAAAGAATGAAGTATTTTTTTCTAATTGAGAGTTTTGGATTCTATACATTTTGAGAGGTTGAATTTTTTTTAATAGATTGATTACAAAGGCTCATTATTGAAACTACAAGTATATCCATCTCTCTTCCACCAGCAATATTCAGCTTTCTTTCCCGTCCTTTTTTTTTCAGATTGAACTGGAAAGGCTGTCTGCCCCAACTTTAGCCTCAAAGCATAAGGACATCCGCATGTCAGGTGAATTGTTGGAATGTGAACGATTTGCTATCCATATCCGGAACGCATTCTGTGATGATGGTCTACTTGCCAGACTTTGGTGGAAAACGCTTCTAAATTACATTCAACGAAATATGCGCCGCAAATCGAAATACCCAGCCCTCAGATTACGGAGACCAGTGAATGCAACTAATAAGGAACTGTTTCCAACTCATTACACAAGCCTTGATTCGGAATTATTAATAGAACAAAATCCTATGTTGATGCATAGTATATGAGATTTTCAAATTGGATCCTGACATACAATGTTTTGTATTATATAAACCTTCCCACATTTATAAATATATAATTCTTAAGACAGAAATACTGTAGTTAAGAAGTGATTGGGTTGGATTATTGTATGGTTGAAAGGAATACCTTTCGAATACAAATTATCAAGCCTGTAAGCCAATTTGCCATAAAAAGAAGTACAAAAGGAAAAGAAACTTGACTTACAAAATGTTTGGGTTCCGTATTTAAACATTCTAGACTAAAATCCCTATTATTTGAAAACTACAGATATCTACCAATCATTCCAATAGGATTTGTCATAATCTTGGGTTAGGTATTGAATGAAGAAAGCAAATTAACGTATTGAACGTATTATATTAATTTATAGAACATTGTATACAAGAAGTTACTCATAGTTTAAATGATGAAACTGGAATAAGAGTTCCTCAAATTCAGCAGAACTTTTTGTATAAAAAATAGAATGAAAACAAATGAACTAAAACAGAAATAGTGATAGTTTCCACAGAAAAAATTATATTTTTCAACTGAGGAACATGAAAGACCAGCTTCTTAGCCGTTTCAGTGCAGGACCCAAAACTGGAATTTCAGACCCAGGGGGACAATTTTTCCTGTGCAATTTTGATTTAAAATGCGACAAATGTCTTTGAGAAGATGTACATATAAACCATTTAGAACCATACATCGTTGATTTTGAATAAATTTGGACCATGGCACTGATGCAGTGACTTGGGGCAATGATCAGAGGTATGCTAGCCCATATTGAGAATGCAGAGTGCAAAGATCGAAGTCGTAGGGTTTCCATGGGGACACCTTGAAGAGTGTTAAAAAAACTCATTAGCGAACTAAACTGAATCCTCAGTTCAGGTTACTGTTGTTGAAGAACGAATAATGAGGAGGAGAAATAAAAGAGGAACATCGAGGAGAGCAGGAAAATATAAACTAACTACAGAAAAGCATTAATTCATTCGTATTACACCTCGATCCAAAAAACGTTTACATCATAGTAAACTAGAGGATTTACTGAACATTTTTGTAACACTGCCAATCACCCTAACTCGAAACGCGGTTTTCTGAACGAGGAGCAGTGTTTTACGCATCTGGGCACCATTGCAGAAAAAATTGCATCCGCACTGAGTCGGTTAAGAGGTTCTACTGAAACCATCCCCAGTGGTAGGGAGAATAACAGTCTCTCTCAAACACTTCACCTGCTCCAAGGAACGTTGAAATTCTAATTAGTACAATACAGTAAAATGATACTATTGACAACTGGGATGTGAATGAAACAAATGTTAATCCCTGTATTAGTTATCATTGTCTGTAAAACGTCAGTATTAACCATAAACTTTGAGAGAAGTGAATTCATAATAAACTGAAGAGGATCAGCAATTTCATGTCCATTACAGTATGTATAAAATGATAAACTTTCAAATAAACGTCCATTAACAAACAACTCATAAAATTAATAAAACCATGTACGAACAATAAATGAATAACTCTTAACTACTACTATTATTAACAATGTAAAGCTTAAGAACCTTACAACCCCATAGTGCAATTGAATAAACCTTTATACGTGATTCAATCACAATATTACTGTTATACACAATACCATACATTGAAGAAATCATACTTGAGGAAGAGGAACGTCAAACTAAAAAGAAACTGGGTTTTCAAAACTTTTTTCTTAAGATTTAGTTCGTAAAATTAAGAAGGAATAACTGTAAGCCACACAAAAAATAATTTATCTGGGGATACAGTGAAGTTTAATTAGCTTAATAGTGTACAAAATTATGAAAATACCACGATTGCAAACATAGATAAAGAAAAACAACGCTCAAAATAATTAGACTAGCTTTATTTTGTCAGTTAAAAATTACTCAAAATAATCTTACCAGGTGAATAGCTCTTTTAGGCATTTATGGTAAATGTGCTCATTATCTAAAAACGATAATAATTTACGTTTTTCTTAATAAGTAGGTACATGTATGAATGGCAAAAGAAGAGACAATAGCCATTTCTAATTCAATCCATGTGGTCCTCAGAACAGCATTTAGAACAAATGTGATTTGCCATCCTGGTTTTAAAATGAAATGAAATAAATAACAACTTATATATGTGGAACGTATAAAACTATAAATAGGAGAACAGTGGAATTATTTGTTTCAAATGGGATGGTTTCCAATAATTATGCCTCCATGGCTCCCAATGCCTGGAAAATAAAATACATAAAATTGGTACATTTCTGGTAACTAATATAGCTAGAGGAATTCATGACATGTGTTGTAGGGAGAGAGAGAGGGAGGGGGTGTTCCTGAGATAGCTACTACCTGCGATGTCCAACGCATGGAAAATAACTGTTTTGTTGTCTCTACTGTTTAAATGGCTGCCTTCAGTCAACACAAAAACGCGCTGATAGGGTGCTATTTTACTGTACTACTATCAGAAGTTTAAATTCAAGCGACGAATATAAAAACGTTATTTATTATCAAACCCCCTTCTGTTTTCTGCAATGAATTAAAACTCTCTTTAACTGGATAAAAACTAGTATTTCATCCTTCTAAAAGGGATTCCACTGAAAAATATTGAATTCCCTACCACACTTACAAACAAGATTTAGAATGAATATGAGATTGGCAGCTTTTTACTTCATTTTTTATGTTATTTCAAACAGATGTGCATCTATAAGTGATCCACCCAGTATGTTGCATATACATACCATAGGAAAAAGAAAGATGTAGTTTGTTCAAACTTCAAATCAATCTGCTTTTGATCTCGTGCTGTTAGTGACACCAGATTCTGCTGATACAGGAGCGGTGTGGGATTCATCACTATCAATCTTCTCATTCATTAAATTTTGTTGTTCTGAGCTCGTACTGGGTGAGTTCCATCGTTGCCTGACACCATCCATGGTTTCATTCCTCTCATTGTCTAACTCATCAGCTCTCTGACTGGAATCATCATCTCCTTCTTCTTCCTCATACTCCTCATCGTCTTCTCGGTATGGGCTACCTTTAGCACTGATATAGTCTTGATCAACTGTTGATTCTAAAGGATTTAAATAGTCCGTCTCTGGAATAAGTTCCTGCTGCTCAGCGGATTCCTTTTCTTCCTGGAAGAAGGATGATTAAGGGTATAAAACAGTATTAATGATAGAAGTTTTCATAAACAACAGATTTATTCGTGTTTTCAAGTAAACAAAAAAATTACATATAAATTGTTGAAGATCAAGCTTCTGAATAGATAGTGGATAGAAGTTGTAGACGGGTATAATCTAGATTAGTATGCAACCTCATTCTGAGCTCCTAACTATTAAAATGTACACATGGTGTTTCAGTCACTGATACACCAACCTACACACTTGAAAAATCATCGATAGCTGTTCCAAAGAATCTTTTCAGGATATCTGCAAGTGTAAACAACGACGAATTCATTCACAAAACTCAGGTGAAAGTGATCCATCATTGGAAAGTGAGATTGTAGATGGTCTTCATTAACCAATAAGTAATAATAAAAAGTTTTCTTTTTGGATTCCTTTCCTCTTTGGAACCAACAAGTAATTTTTCCTAGATCTTATAAGGAGGCTCAGTCCATTGTGTCAGTCCATCCCATGAACACACGCTACCACAGGAGATATAATCATTTATCACTATTACCCCTCCATTCATCTCCGAGCATAATTCAATTTGAAACTTTTGAAATACGTTTCAAAGCTAGATTAAAATTCCTAATCGAAAAAAAATAAGAAAGAAAATTGGTAATATAAGCTCTTTGAACAGCGCTTCAATGATAGACCATGATCTAGAGGTAGAAACTGTTGACGAAACTATGAAAAGAATTGCCATTGTCCAGCAACAGTAAGTAAGAGATCATGTCAACACCAAAGCTGTCCATTTGTGTGATGTAAACGACCTATTGAGAAGACTGAAAAGAAGAAAAAAAAACATAGGCTTCACTGCTCAGAGCAATTAGAAGCTTATCCAGACTTTTTCAAGTGATGTGCCCAGAAACATAACTAATACACCCTGGTTCATTCACAATGATAGATGACAGACTTCACAATGATCTAGAGGTGGAAACTATTGATAGAATTATGGAGAAAAAAACAGAAACTAAAACAATGAATGTGAAGCAATGAAACAACCAATTCATTAATTATTAGACTTTGTCAAAACATGTGAATCTTTGTTTCGGATTGTAATAAGTCTATATTCAATTTTTGACACATTAGAACAGCACCCACACAAACATTACAAAATATATTAGAAAATTATTGAAAAATTAGGAAAAGCCATTATCAACTAAGCTGGTTAGAAATAAATAAGATAAAATAGATAAATACCTTGGTGGATCGGAGGCAAAAATAGGCAATGGCGACTAAGGGAATCAAAGGAATGACAGTGTAAACTGCCCAGAGCCAGGGATTCTCATTTGATACTTCAATGAAACGGGAGAACAAAGATCCCTATGGAAACAACCAAGCAATATGTATACAAAATCTACAATGGCTACAACAAAAGGGTTGCTAGTACGTAATTCAATAAATAGGCACAAGTATGCACTACAAAGTTGGATGTTGAGAATCTTTCAACAGGCTTTGGGTGAATTAAAATGAGCAAGTGTTCACATATTAACATAATAAGTTACTATCACAGATATTACTCCTGTTTAACAATTATTCTGTTCTACTCTCACCTGTTTTCACATACATGGGGAAGTACCTAATGCAAAACTGACACGAGGCAAATATTTTGTGAACTCGAAGAATAGATGCTTTGCAGAAAAAATTGACAATTAGACTCAGCGTAGCACCTTAGGGAGTATTTTCCCATACAAAGAAAAATAGCATTCTAGATTGCAACAACTAAACCTCCAACAAGTATAAATATGGGAACTAATAACTCTGTTCTGGTATTCACCTGTATGAAACGTCCATTTGGCTCTTGCAAATCTAACTGTTTGGAGCTCCCTTGCGAAACTGGCAAGCCAATAAAATTAATCAATTTCAGAGGATCCTGTTCCATTGAAACCTATTTATTCACTCTTGTCACTACATGAATGTATGTCTTAGTGAATCAAAAAGATCAAATATCTAAGCCATTGCAGGGAGAGCAACAAGTATATTATTGACCAACTACCTGTAGTGTATTACCAAGGAACACATCATCTACGGAAATTCTATTTTCAATAAGCACTACTAACAGTTGGAGGATTATGCTATACATAAGTGATAGTGATGTACCCAAATGAAGTACTAGGTCTGATATTTCTTGCCACACAATCAAAATTTGTTCCAACACTTGAAGCCCTAATTACCTCTTTGACTCTTCGATATAGGTACCATACATAAATACCGACAGGAATGCAGCAGTATACAAAATACAGAGCCCACCATCCAGGTTTATAGTTCATTTGAATCATAATTCTGGTCCAAAGTGTGTCCTAAATGTGACAACCATGCATGAAAAATGATTAACAGTTTAAAAATTCCTATGAAACAAATTCCAGCAAATAAAAAATTAAAACTCGCAAAATCTAGATTTTTCTAACAGCAAGGAAATATTTTCAGAATAAAATTGAATTTCATAAAAACTTGTGAAAGTGTGAGAGGGAATTTGAAAATCAAAATGAATGTGATAGACTAAATTTTGGGGTCAGAAAAATTTTTCCAAGTTCAAAAGCAATCATTCTATGTCAAGAATCTAAGGATGAATTCACCATTTTGAGGGGGCAGTGGCAGTTCATTTCTGGTATGTTCACAGCACCAAGGGAAAAAATATTGTTCCTCAAGAACAGGGTCATTGAAATTAATCTTCTACATCATATCACATTTTCTACTAAAGTTTTGACTGCCTCTTCAATTGTTTTACTTAGAAATCAGTTCACCATCTGTAGGTAATGATGTTGTGACCTCTGCAGGAAGTGGAATGGAATCCGTAAATGCAACTCCGTAAATGTGAATTTTGGATAATTTTCTTGTCCAATAGACGAGATTTTCATAAATGTTTTACTTTTTCAAATGTTACATGAGTTACAAAATATTGAGGTTCAAATTAGTGTAAAAAAAAAAAAAATTTAAAAATAATAACTCAATTACATGACGTCTGCTGTGAATATGAATTCAAAACTGAAAGTGTCATTGTGCAACAAAAATTTGCGATTGTGACGTTTAATATTATGGGGACACGAAGCAGTAAGAAGAATGGGAGGACATAGTCGAGACAACTCATTAGCATCACAGAGATCAAATTAAAACCCCTCAAATACCAGACTTGCAACAGCTTTGCCAAAACTTATAGCCATTAATAAAAAATCCCAAAGTCAATGATGAAAATAGGATGATTTGCTGTTTGGAACCAACATTTGAAAAACCTAAAATTAAAGAAGTAGCTTTCATGATCAAGAATGAAGAAAAGTGTGTTACTTTTAAAACAGCTATTGAAGGAATATGCACCATTTACACAAAACTACTCAAATAAAGAAATATAATAAAAAAAAAGTATTTTCTCATATTTGCTTATCACTACCTCTCACTAATCCATATCAACATTGGTTTCTTTAATGATCATTTAGTAATTGATACCAATAGTGTAAGTTGAATATTAATTAATTGGGAAATAAATAGTAGTAAGATTGTCTTAGATGCATTATCTACCTATATTGTCACTTCAAGTGTCACCTCTACAGTACTCCCTGAAAAAACAACTGTTAGACGTTTAAATAGATCTTGGTAACTTTACAGTAATCTTTAAGAAATTGAGTTTTACACGTTTCAACAGAACCACCACCCATATTCATATTGTCATCTTTTGTTTAACTGTCGTCCATCCAACTAGCATTTTTGCACATAAGTTCCGTCACATACTTAAATTCCTAATGTACATTTTAGCATCTTAGTAAGAAAGGTAAGCATTACAGTTCACAAATCTTGTCACATGTCTTGTCATTGCAATTCTTTGTTACTCCTCAATTCCAGTATTTCCTTTGTAGATACATGATTAGGACCCAGACCCTGGGTCTAAATGTCAGGTGAGTATACAAAAAGTATACAACCAATGAAAGTTTAGTTTGGTCAAACTGAACCTATTTTGAGTATATATTCGCCTAGACAACCAATACCCCAAATACATAAATATACGTTATGTACACAGTTTATATATAAGATTTTAAATAGAAGAATCATTTCAAAAGGTCTCAAAACGAACTTTGGTGAAGGAAATTTTGAAAAAAAAAATTTTTCTTTCAAAAGATTTTTAAAGCCATTGCAATAGCTTCATTTTCCACAAAAATTCACTAATGAAGAACAATTATTCTTTCCCTTTCTTGCACTTTGAGAAGTCGATTTTGGAGTAGTCAAAATTAAATAAGTGTTCTACTTACAGCATTTTTGTTGTTGATTTCACTCTTTTTATCGTAAGTAGCCTCAGTCCATTTTTTTAAGAATTCTTCGTTGTCCGTAACAACAATGTTATCAAACATCACGTTGGAAGACATAGACCATAATTCGAAACCAAGAGAAACCTGAATTAGAAGATTTTTGTAATTAAAAACTGCATTCATGCTCAAAATGAACAAAGTAACAAGATATCCATTATCCACAACCACATAAATCATTTAAAAGTCTGCTGGACAACATACATCTTGTAGAGCTTCTAAAAACACTGCAAATTATTACATAAAGGATTATTATTTCTGTATTAGGTAGCCTCTACACAGATATGCACAATCTGTACATTTTTTCTTCTTCAATTTAAGTATTTTACAAAGAAACGTTTTGCATTCTTGAATTTACCAGTCATCTTTCACTACATTACAATAGTACACTAATTGATGTTAACAGTAGTAGCTACTTACAATTGGAGTCATTGCAAAGGGATTTTTATCTTCAAAATAGTGGGGATTAGGAATCCTCTTCGGAAGCCATCTGCCCTTGTACTTTGGATTATCAATAAGAGGAGCAGACCACTTTCCTTTGTAAGCTGGATTGTCAATCATTGGTGGAGACCATGGGCCACAGCCAACAGCTCCTTCACAAGCAGGATTGGGAACCATGGGTCCTTCCCATTCACCATCCATAGCATCATCCCTGTGACATTCCATTAAGATTAAACATGAGTTAAAACGATGAACTTGCAGCTATTCCTGATCTTTCATTCTGAAAATATCCATAAGGAATATCCGATGAACAAAAACACCACCAACAGGGTCTTCAAATTCAATCCCACCAACATTTGAAACCGTTTATTTTTTTATAATGGTATTTAAAACCCAATAAGCAAGCTTGCAATAAAGTTTGTTAGGAAAGCAATGGACTTTGCACATGGTAGGAGTCAATACTTCACTCATTATGTAATAGTGAATGAATTAGGCAACATTGTAATCTTATTTAAACCAAATTCGTAGATCATAAGCATGGACAATAAGAATCTGGCTGCAAATAAATCTTTGAAAAAAACATATTGGTAAGTAATTAATGCATTACAGGGACGTCCCTCCGTCCAGTTTTTATGTGATCACACTTTCAAGCATAATTATAAACACTTACGAATATTTTTTCTTAATCAAACAA
The DNA here is from genome assembly GCA_031894815.1 of Creontiades dilutus. Taxonomy (NCBI): domain Eukaryota; kingdom Metazoa; phylum Arthropoda; class Insecta; order Hemiptera; family Miridae; genus Creontiades; species Creontiades dilutus. The sequence continues at coordinate 1,702,131 of JAVIWC010000855.1, read as the reverse complement.
AAAAAGCGTTTGAGTGGCATTGGCAACAATTTGTCGAAAAATACAAAACGTTTTCTTGGCATTAGCTCCTCTAATTCATCCCTTCCGTCGTGATACTCGAAATTTCCAAAGTTTGTTGCACAACTAAAGTAAAATTGGGATCGAACCAGGAAAGAATCATGAGAACTGCTCGAGAATTACAGGCTGGGCAGTTTTGACAAAATTTGTCACACACACATCAGTTGCCCAGGTCTTTCACTTCATTAATTTCAGCCTCATTAGGTTTACATATTCAAAAAATAATAATTCAACTTTGTATCCACCTTGCCTCTTAATTATAAGGAACAAGCCGTGATTATGCTTATTCATTTCAAACACAGTTAATAATACTTCAAAAAACTTGCCAATCATCTGGTTTTTCAGCAGATGGATCCATAATATCTACAGGTTCACTTTCCAGCCAGGAATCAGGTTTTACTGCTTTGGGATCAGGTATTTGCCTAGGAGCAGATTCATCCCAATCATCTGGTTTAGTAGCAGTCTCATCAGGAATTTTTTCTCTTTCATCCCAGTCATCTGGTTTTTTGTCTGTAGGATCATCAATTTCAGCTGGTGGATTTACAGGTGGAACAAAGTCTTCCAGAAGAGAGCCTTTGATTATCACCTGAAAAGAGATAACTTATATTTTTTAATGAGTCTTATTCTAGGGTTTTGTTTTATTGGGTTTTATTATTATTTTCGGTATATTTACAGATGGTCACTGTTTAGGCGGTGATTTTGTGTCTATAATGGTCTTCAAAAGATTGGTAATAAATAACTCATTTCCCATCAATAGTCAACATGGGTCATGATTGAGACAAAGTGAAGGCAGGTCCTCCATTCAATTATTACCAACAAATCAATTATTAACAATAATTTTGTGATAAAATAGCTCGCCGTAAAAAAACGACATTTCTGTTTATCCTCGGTGATTTTATTGATCAGCGGTTTACTCCATACACGAAGCAATCAGAACTACATTTCAAAATATTTGTATCATAATTTAAAATTCTCCACAGCCAAAGGAAATAAAAGGACATATGAATTTCAATAAATAACATAGGATGGTGTGTTGGTTGGTTCTAATATGAGATAATTAGGATTATAGACAAAAATATTTTACCTCGTGATCAACTAGAATTTGATAAGTATTGTCAGGCAGCATAATCAATGTATACAGGTGGGACACTCCATCAGTAAACAGTTCGTCAATCCTCTTTGAGGGTCCTTTACTGTGTTTTTCTTCATAAGAGCCATTAAGAGGGTTTTTATGTCTGAAGATGAAATGAAGCTGAAACAATAATTTAATAAAATTTAACTACATAATATAATGGTGCTTTAACTTTTGTTTTCAGTTCCTGCAATTACAAGATAGAAACAACATAATTTTCAAACAAAAAGAAATTATATGAACTACACTTATATGAGCATTATGACAGAAACGTTAGTAAAAATTCATAATTATTTTGAATACATGTGTGACTTTAGTGTTCTACCTCCAATGTTTCATGAATCAGTTCATGATTCTCATTACTGTTGAGGTTCTCAATTTTACCCCTCCCTGCCTCTTATCACAGAGATTGTGACAAACTTTGGCCATGTAAAATTACTACAAAATAACGCACAAAGCTGAATATCATTCATTCAACATGGGTTACGATTTTGTCATCACATTGTTATTATTCATTATTAAGTTTATTTTTATTTGTCTTTTTTGTCAATAAACAGGACATTTCATCAGAAAACGATAAAAACCCAGTATTACAGTAACAATCAGAATCTTTGGTGACACAAGATGAAACCAATTGGTCATTTAATTTAAGAACAACGAGAAATCGTGAAAGCAATAATGAACAGCTTCTCAATTGTTTGAACAGGTTTATGTTGGTTAGAAGTAACGAATTGATAGAATTGTTGAGATTTTCCTGAGAGTATATAGCACCCAAATAGTATTTTGATAACCAAATCTAGTTCCAATACCTGGCACCCATAGTTCAACCTGGTGTAACAGGGCAAAGGGGTTGAAAATTGGGATAGAGAGAAAGAGAGAGCCAAGTTTGTTAAGGAACTAGCAGGGTCACCTCTTCCCAGAGGATGGGTTCAGATTGGCACACATGTTAAATCAAGCCACGTTGCTGGGCCTCACTGATCAACTAACACATGAATGCTTTGTAGATTTTGTACAATATGTTATGATAGTTCAAGCCAAACCCCTCCTGTTAATGTAGTAGTAGACAAATTGTACCAGCTGATGATATAAGTTTTGTGAAAAATAGATAAGTAACATTTGGAAACCATATTTCAACGATTAGTAAGCTACATTCAATCTAAAGGACAAATTAGAGCTCTCACTTTATGATTGTTACCACATTTATCTGGTCCAAACATGATAGTGAAGGGAGTTCTATCATGAAAGTTCTTCAAGTCAAGGCCTTCTTTTCCCTCAGATAACAGTTTCAAGTAAGCACCCCCGCATTCTTGAGAGTCTTGGAATAAAACTTCATATTGTAAATAGAAAGGCTTCTCTGAGAACACAAAAGGTCGGCTCAGCTTGGAGGAGATGGCACGATGCTTGGCTTTCTGTTTGAAGGTCAGCCCTTGATCACCGTCAATGGGCATTTTCCTGGGGTAGTCGATCTCCCAGTCACCTAGAAAAATCAAGTTATACGTTAATATTATTTGATGTCCATAATCATATTCACAACTTTAAACATAATCGTTACGAGTGTTGAAACCTCACTGTAGGATTTACTATTCGCTATATATTAGATAACAATAAATCTCAATTCAGCTAAGAAGTGGTCTCACCACCACCTAGCCCTTGGAAATTTTTGTCAACACGCTGAAACTATATCAAGTTGTAGTCTGAGTTTGTGAAATTTGCAATGATTGAGAGAGCTGCAAGATGGTCCCCTGTCTATCCCATTGCTGTTGCATCTCAAGTAGCATGTTCTGAGGTTCGAAATACCCTTCACTAGTCACAGACAGATTGCAAGCCATGTATTTCAAAATACATATAATTTCAGTATAGGTCTAGGCTAAAGCCATCTAAACCTGCCAAGCCAACAGGGTGCCTGGGCTTCTGGTTTTGTATGACGTCACAACAAATAGCTGCTTTCATCACTTCTGCTGTGGCTTCCCATGTTTCTCTGCAACTTTAATGTTGTGACATTGATTTTTTTCTTTTAAAATTGGATTCACAGGGGATGATAGGCTGTTGTTATGGTGGGCTTGCTGAGTTTATGATGAGCCGTGAATAATTAAGGGGTGATTGTTGAACTAGTTTGCAAATATATTTCACTGTTTTGCTCAGTGTATTTCATTTTTATCTTTCAATATCATACAACAATTGCAGTAATATGTTTGATCTTTTTATTTTTGAAAATACAAATAGGTCTATCACCTGCAGAGATTATCCTGTTTGTTTCTGCTTGTATCACAGATTATGATCTCAAATTTGGCGGCATGTAGTATCTTGAAATGAGCCTATTTTGTTCAATGATTTTCTCGTGAGCAGAGAGCTATTTGCATGCTGTAAAAGGCATTGAGTTGGCAGTTTGGGAGATGTAAAGAATAACTATTTTCCATATTTTTATTATTAAATGTAGAGGTATTTGACAATTCAACTATTTTTGTAGATTGGGATAAGATATCAAAATTAGAGAAAGGGGTGGAATACAGGAAAGAAGAGGAGGTTAATGAAGACAATTGTCAAACACAGCGTGTTGGGACAAATATTCCATGGTTTGATACTGAAAAGTGAATTAGATTTTGAGCTTTATTTGTTATTTCATCAGCATCAGAGAAACAGTTGTTCAGCTAAATGGTTGCTTGAGAAAGAAAGCTTCAACCCTGAACACCCACACTAGGGTCATGGGTAGAGAAAAGGTGTGGGGAGATGTATGGCCGAAACTGGCATGGTTTGGTTACTTTTTTCGATTTGGAAGTACTAATAACTTGGAGAAAAAATATTCAAGGTACATACACAATATAATGTACAAGATAATAAACAAAATAAAATATTCTCGATCACCTTGTTATGACGATGGAGGGTGCAATAAGATGTGAGTGAAATAATTTGATGTCCAAGGTCATTGAATTCGAATTTAGCATCATCAGTGTTCTCCCCATTAAAAAGTATGATCAGTAGGTATATCATAACATGCAATTTTTCAAAACAAGAAAAGGAAAAGCAACTCGATACAAAACAGACACGTTTTAGTCAACAGATGAGAAAAACTGCGTACCATCATATCGAGCGAGGTCTCCATCAATGCCATCTTTTTTGGCCTCTGACACTACCCATTTCGAAGTGAATTCTTGTGGTTCGTTGAAAAGTTCACTAAAATGTGGGGTAAATCCTGGCATTATAGCATCCCTCGGCACAGGATATTCTTGTTCAGGTGAAATCTGAAAGAAGTATAAATTATTCTTAATAAGAAACACATTGGGAACGATTTCTCAATTTTCATCAACTCCATAAATATACATTTATTGCAAAGTGGACGATTTCCTAATTCATTTATACAGATGCAAATAACTGACTAAATGTAACGTCATGAATTTTAATTTTATTAAGTTAATGTTTTTTTCTTATAGTCAAGATATGCAGTAGGAACAACATCAAAACCAGAGTGTTAGCTTCCAAGGATGAGGAGAATGAAGCTCCCTGTTGCAGATAACCAAAAATTAAAGTTCCCAAATCAGTTATATTTTGGACCTTCATCTACTCAATACTAATTAATTGGATAGTTTTAAGGAATGTATTTTCAAGTTTCTTAACCACTTCATAAATCTTACAAACTTCTTTTACAAATCTTACAAACTCATTCTACACTAAGGTTTCATTCAGATATACTATCGCACCATTATATGTCACCAAACTGAACCATTGTCATGAGTACAGTAAAAATGATTCATTTCCAAGTTCAATAGGGTGATTTAAAAGAGAAAAAAAAATACATTGGCAAATATTTTGCCCTGGTTACCAATTTTTCAGCAAAAAATGTTACTTAACGCAAAAAAAAAAAAAAAAAACGTTTCTCAAATCATGCAGCTTAGGCCTGGAAATTGAGGGAGAGCAAAAACAAATCTTCACAATTTTTCGTAATGTCTTAGTAAATCTTTTATGAAATAGATTTAACACCCGGCAATAATTAGTTCCAATTATGTTACTTCAGCATTGTTCCCCACAAATCGCGTGGTACCAACAGTTGATCGAGATAATTACCCCAACTCTCCCAAAATCGTCCTAAATCAGATCACTGTGTTTGGCAGAATCAATTTGGGTGACGCTCAAAACGTAGAACCCAAGACTCAAAAAAGCACTTCATATTTGATGGGATTTGATAGAATTTAGACATACATACGAGTGGGCACTAACGTGAAAGGAAGGAATTGAAATAATATGATGGAAAAAAGACAATCTTCTATCCATTGATATTTCCAAAATTACTCGCATTTGCTGATGGGCGTTATACAAGGGGTATAATGAACAAACTATTAACGACAGCAAAGATCGCAACAAATTATTCTAAATTGGAATTATATTATTGTAACCAAATTAACAAACAAGTTGGGTGTGACACATAGCTACCTCGTCTAGGTCACATGCACGAGTTGGTCTTTTGAAATGTTTTAGACAACCTTTAGAAATGTAGAATATAAGCTCGTTACAACGATTAATGAGACAGAAATGCCGCAGGACATGTTCAGGCATATAACAGCATCTTCAAATACGTCGACATATATCGCAGGTCTGCCGCTCAAATCGTTTACATTTTACAGCAAGATTGCACCAATAGAATCTGAGAAAAGTATGTTTGGGGGATTTTACGTTTGTGAATGCGCAGGGAATTTTACGTTTGTGAATGCGCAGGGGATTTTACGTTTGTGAATGCGCAGGGGATTTTACGTTTGTTCATTTGTGAGCAACAAAACTCAAAGGGACCACCTACGTGCCAACCAGCCCATTTCCTGAAAATTTCATCAAAACTAGATGGAAACTGTAGGAATAACAGCAGTTACAAGGATTTCACGTTCGTGCATGACCATGGTCGTGCATGACTCATTGATTCCTTAGCATAATTGAATTCCATCAAACTAACCATCTATAGCCTAACTCGCACATTCCCTGGAAATGTCATCAGAATCGGATGGAAATTTCAGGAATTACGTTTGCTACAAGGATTTCATATTCGCCTGGGTGCAGTAGCTACTAATAGTACTATCACGTTCAAAGACATCTGAGAATATCAGCTCGTTTTTCCCTGACTACCCTAAAAATTTGAAAGCGGACCTGAGATAATGGTGCTTGGTAAAATTTACTGACTGATTTATTGATCATTGAGAAATGAAACACACAGAGGAGCATCTACAGCCTTACCCACACATTCCCTGAAAATGTCATCAAAATCGAATGAAATTTATAGGAATTAGGCTCGTTACAAGGATCTTATCGGACAGACAGACGCGAAACGAAAGTTGTTCAATATGATTTAAAACGTAAAATGTGAGTGGGAATTTTTATTTTAAGGAATAAAAATGTTTCCTCTCCTGGAAACGAAAACAAAGCTTACGTAGAGGTAGGCTCAGAAGCAATAGTGTCAAACCTAATAAAAATGGTAACGACCATTATAAGGATAATTTTATCAGTCATAATAACAATTGCAAATATGATGAATACTGAAATTGCTCATCAGGGTACGCTACAAGGGCTCCAAACTGGACTTTCTGCAAATGGCCGAAAGAGAGAAACTGAATTTAAAAATGTTCAAGGTCAAAAAACATGTTCTCTTAATAATTAACAAATATGAATGGAGATTTTCAATGTTAATAACGTTTTATTGCTAGGGCAGTAAAAACTTTTGATTTTACCAAAAACATTTACAGGATTTATGATGTTTTTGGGAGTGTTAGAGTAATTATTTTACCAAATTACTAGCACCACGCGATTTCTGGGGAAAAATGCGAAAGATGCTGATGATATTAAATATCATATATTTAATATATTAGTTCTAAATTTAGAACTAATCATAGTCGAATGTAGCACATGAGAGATTTACCAAGAAATTGCGAAAATTGAGACGATTTTTTTGTCCCTTTTCCTCAATTGGTGCATTATCGGCGACGTTTTATTTATCTTTTTCCCGAAAAATTGGAAACCAGGGAGCAACTCTATTTTCTGCTGTCCGATAACCGGATTAAAAAAATTCAATTCTTGAGAAAAAAAAAACACGAATCTAAAGAAAGTGAAAAATACCTTTGCGCAACCAAAGTGGCTGAAAATGAAGCATCATGATGATATATACATTGATATATATATACAAAGCTAAGATCAAAAGAGCAACACAACTTGAGAACTTTTTTAGTATGTACTGAATAATAAATTATATATGACTTGTATTATTTTACTTTTTCAAATATATTTGCCTCAGACAAACCATGAAAACGGCAATAACAACGTAACAATTTGGCAATAGCCAAATGTAACATTTACTTACAGTTTTACATAACAAAAATATCACATCTAAAACAACGATAGCGAAATGAAACGATTTCACTTACCCCATCACAAAAATTGGTGGCGAGTACGGCAAAGAATGCGGCAATGACAATTCCTCTGTCCTTCCAACTCATCACAGGAATCCTGAAATTGATAAGAGAATTAATTAATTCTCATTTATTCGGAATTAACAGTTGATTGAAAAAAGTTCCAGTCTTGCAGCAGGATCGTATGAGCGAAAATTTAAAGCCATTGAAATAACTTCATTTTCTAAAAAAAAAAAAAAAAAAAAAAAAAAAAGCTATAAATGATCAAATCGAACTAATGAATAATACCCAGATTTAGCTGAATAAATATCTAGTTGAGTGCAACCCCCCATAAACACAAAACACACATCAAATGGTGTAATGGACGAAGACTAAGAGACGAAGCCTCTAGAAAAATAACATGACTGTATAGATCATTGAAAATTATTATTGACTAAAGAACTTCGTTCAATTAGGCGAAGTAAATATTGAATTAGGGTAAATTTATTGTTATGCAGGAGCATAACTTGAGAAAATAAAGGTAGGCATGTTCAACTATTGAACAAACTATAAAATATACATAATAATAAAAATTGACATTAACGCTGAATGGATAGATGACTGAAGTGATAAATAATTATTATGACATTTAAAAAAATAAAATATAAGCATCGTTCAATGACGGATCAAATAATGTTGGGTTGACTGCAGCGTCGTTGCAAAGTACCCAACTGCCGTCATCCCTCCGCACAGTGGCTGTATAATGTCCAGAAAAAACTTCAAGCTCGAGGCTAAAACTTTATTTTCTCTTTATTACTCACGAGGACCATCTTTACATTAATCCGAACAATCCCTGAACATTTCATCGAAATCAGTCATGAACTCCCAGAGTTATGCGTGTAACAAGGATTTCACGTTTGCGGATGTGCAGAGGCTACTATTGATCCGGGGGTCATGAAACTTATAGGGGATCATCTACACATCAAACTGAACAATCCCTGAAAATTTCATCGAAATTGGTCAAGAACTCCCGGAGTTATGCGCGTAACGAGGATTTCACGTTTGCGCATGCGCAGAGGCTACTATTGATCCGGGGGTCATGAAACGTATAGGGGACCATCTACAATCCAACCCGCACAATCCCTGAAAATTTCATCAAAATCGGACTATAACTTCGTTTAGTTGTGCCCGTAACAAGGATTTGCTGACAGACAGACAGACAGACATGGAACCAAAATTGTTCAGAAAGGTCTAAAACGCAAAATGCGAGTAGAATTTTTGATTTTGGAGACAAAAAAATTTTCACATTCCGAAAGTTAAAACAATGCTTCCGCTACCTTGTAGACTCGGAAGCAAAAAAGTATTGGAGAATTTAGATTTAGAACCGAGCCCTGGATTGTTGACCATTAGATTTGTTACACCTGTGTATATGCCTGCTTTACAGCTAGTATATATATACTCTCCTGTAAGCGCAGTCGCTACTTTTGATAAGATCGCACTGGATTCCTACAATCTCATTAGACTGTGCTTCTCCAAATAGCCTCCAAATTTAAGCAAGATCGGTAAGAACAACAGACAGACAGAAAGGGTAATTCGAGTAGAAATTAGGAATTTGGGGGGACCAATCATTTCCTTCCCTGAAAGTGAAATCTCAGCTTTCAAACGGCATAAGAAAAACCATTTTCACGTTTGGTTGAGAAAATCACGTTTGAGTCCTAAAAACGTGGGTTTCTAAGTGGAATTCTACGATTTTAATCAAAAGCCGACTTGCACCATAACAATTAGTTTGACGTCGCGATTTTTGCACATTTTTACGCTGAATCTAACGGTCTTACTTTGAAATCTCCCTGTATCTCAGAAAATAGTAATGGACCTTGTTTCATCGGGAAGGGATACCACGTAAGTGTGCATTCTTAACTCTTGAAAAAGCTTATTCAATATCTCATATACACGATGAATCTTGCATGGTTATCTCGGTCAGTTCAGATTACGAGTTCGAGAATGCATAAACGGCAATCTGTCTGAATAGGGAGGTAGCGGATATTGTTTTCGTCTATGGGTTCTCAAATGGCAACAGTAGAGCTGCCGCTCGAGAGTACGCTTGACGGTTTCCCAATAGGAGACATTCGAATCCCAAGACGCCCGTTTTGTGTTTCAGCGGCTGGGAGGGACGGGTTCAACATCAGGAGAATACTCCGTTCAAGATGGAAATGCTCAACCTGAGGAAAATTAGATCCGTATTTTGGACATTGTGCACGAGGTCAGTCATAATTTACTCAAGTTACTTTATGTATTCTCGAACTCGTAATCTGAACTGACCGAGATAAACATGCAAGATTCATCGTGTATACGAGATATTGAATAAGAGTTTTCAAGAGTTAACAAGGCACACTTACGTGGTATTAGGAGGCTTCCCGATGAAACAATGTCCACTACTATTTTCTGAGATATAGGGAGATTTCAAAGTAAGACCGCTCGATTCAGCGTAAAAATGTGCAAAAATTGCGATGTCAAACTAATTGGTATGGTGCAAGTCGGCTTTTGATGAAAAACGTCGATTTCCACTTATAAACCCACGTTTTTAAGACTCAAACGTGATTTTCTCAACCAAATTCCACTGTGAAAACTTCTTTTCTTATGCCGTTTGAAAGCTGACATTCTGAGGAAGTTTTTCCCGAGGAGCGCTCGACGATTGACCTGCGTTTTAACAATGATGATTGCAGAAGAAAAAACGGTGGTTTTAAAAAAAAATCTTCGAATTTCAACGTTCTTCCATTTTTTTACCGGTAAGACCAGGCTAAAAAAGTTGAATTTCGTATGAAACTGATAGGAAATTTGATGCTCTTTCCAACGGTATCCTCAGATTTTATTTTGCATGAAAATTGATTGAGTTGATTACGTGTTACTAGGGAAGGTCGAGAAGACGAAAAAAATCTTAAAAGTGAAAAAAGAAGGATTTCTAGTCGAGTAAGGAAAAATCTGTATGAGGCATTTTTTGTTGGACCTGTAGGATCGACTCCTTGGGTTTGGCCCCTGGTTAGTGGAGTCTCTCTAAAATCGTAATTTCAGTGGCACAAAAAACCTGTTTTCATTTTTTCTTTTTTCTGTTTTCTTCTTTTTTAAAGACCTTGAAAATGACGAAATGTTTTCGGTTTTTCATTTGAGTAAATTTGATCGCTTTTATAGCCGAAAATTTCGTAAATGTCGTATGTTCGTAGTGATGAATCGTCAAGGTTCTTCAACACTGATGCGCGTAAGTGCATCTCGTTTTTTCTACGCTTTACGGTTTTATTGCCAAATAACTGTGTGTCTATCTCAACAGAAGAATTAATCACGCTTTCCGAGCGAATGAAGCCACGACGAACGGGAGCGTGAGGGGTCCAAGGACCATAAAAACAGAATGACTAACGAGAATGAGCGTGAAAAACAATGAAAATTCATCTAAGTCACTCACAAACTATAAAAGATAACAATTTATCTTTAATAAAAACATGTATTTTTTGTCTCAACTTTTAGTATAAATAGGTACAATTCTACAATATTGAAAGACTGGCTTTCGATGTATATTACGTTTACATCGTTGCATGTACGTAAAAAGTAAAAAATTGCGAGCAGTAATAAGGAATAATCAAACGAACTAAAATACAACAAGTATCGAATATATGGACCTTAAATGGGTTGGAGATGGTCTTCTTCCAAATCACTGGCACATTTACGATGCAAACAAAAGTGGTAACGATCAACTTCCAAGATAACGGCAACAATAGAGTTGGAACAGCAAACAATTCGTTGAACTAGGCGCATTGAAGATAAAGACGAATTATAGGAAGACCGGCAATGTAATGAGGTGGCGCATCGGGCGGAGAAGGAGGGTCTGTCTCACCACCCACATGATGCAAAAAACCGTTCCATTTGGCATATGAAACCATTCTATGTCTAATTCGATTAGAATATTGATCCATCTCAACCTCACGATTCACCTCAACTCACAGTCTTAGTAAATGGACAAGTGTGTCTTACGAATACGAAAGAACTTCTGACATAATTAACGTGATTGAGATTCAACCACGAATTTCAGTGCGTTTGGCAAAAACGAAGGCATTGGAGCGATTCCGCCATTGAGATCATAACATGGAACGATCATGAACTGATCCTGAAGATTATCCAACGTATAAGACAGTATTATTCTCTAGTATTAACTACGTAATAATTAAAACCGGTCATACGTAAATACAACTTTCTCAGAACAAACCACGAAATTTCCCAAAGGAAACCCCTAACTGGAGTAAATCGGCTATAATAAAATGGATGTGTATATAGAAAAATTCCAACGAGAGACTCTATCCCCCTCCACCGCTAGAATCGTTACTAATGAACTAAGAAAAATTTGTTTTTGATGCAAGTTTTACTTCAAGAATCTCAAATATTTGCACGTCACTCATCATGCAGTGCACAAAAGTGCGCAACGCACATAAGTTTGTTTTATGAAGTGAAACCCTATTTTATTTTATTTATTCATTTTTATATTTATTTATTTTTATTTTTGTATTGCAGATTCGGATTCTACACTCGAAATCATGCAAATTTGACTCCTCAATCGACTGTTTTGACTGCACGCAGCGCGTGGGCTATGTTTCTCAGCAAAAATGATTTTTCATGGGCTAAAAATAATTTGTCTTTTTTGAATCTGCATGTTTTTGCCGAGGATCTCAGATCAACAGACCTAACCGTCGAAATCGATTTAACTGTGTAACTCATTATTTTCGTGGAAATGTAGACAACATTTATCTTACTCCGTTTTTATTGAAATGAGCTTCCATAACTTCGTCGCGAGTGACTTAGTCTGTACCACGTTGAGCACTGCGCAAAAGTGTGCGAAGCACACTAACTTTGTTTTGTTTTTTTATATAAGAACCCTCATTTTGATTCCAGATTCTGATTGCTCGATTTCATGAAAATATGCCCCCCCCCCCCCCATTCGATTTTCGGTTAAGACCAAGTGTCACACATTAATTTTCATTTTTTATCTGTACTGATTCAAGTGGTTGTATCAGACTTCTTTTTTTTCATTTGACTAAATTTAAACTGTTTTACACCCGAACCAGCGATGAAAAACTATGAAAGTTGATGTGTCACTAACATTTATGTATGGGCAACTTTTGGCGCTCGCTGAACGAGAATGCGGTTGAAATGATAAAATGAAGGCTCAAACTTTCACAGAATCAAGAATAGAATCCAAAACGGGAATAAAAAAAAAAAAAGGGGGGGGGGGGGGGATTTCTATAACAAAAAACAAAGTTGGTGTGCCCTTACGTGCACGTAGTCATCGTCGTATTTGAGATCCTTGCCAAAAAACAGGCAGATTCAAAATAATATCCTCCATCATACAATAAGTCATTTTAGTAGGGGTGCACAACCTTGCAGTTGAGCACATTTGACGCAGCCCCCCCTCCAATAGCAAGATGTGCGTGACAATTAACTATGTTGAAACTTTGGGAAATTGCATCAAGTTTCGTTGCGAAGAACTGACATTTGTAACATGACAAATCTCAATACAATAGTACAGGAGGTTAACGTAATTTCTGGATATTTCAAATTCACCAAAACTGTCAGGCCTAGTGTACCTAGTAGAACGTATATAAGGTACTAGTAGGATACAGGATTTTTAGCACCTAACTTCTTAACTGAAGGGCCCTGTTACAGTTTTTTTTTTCTCTCATGGCAGCCAGTTTTGTTTTATTGTTCAAGTCTTAGCATCAAAGAAGAGTTTTAAATGTTTCAAGTATTTATTCACAGATTTGTTCTGTTCCTACACTCTTACAGCGAATTAGAACTCGTAGTTCCCCAAGCTTGAAAGAAATACAAGCAAGTCGAGTGGATGAGATAAGGCAACACGCTTCGCTTTAGTGGTCGGAAGATTTTTCTTTATGGTTCAAGAGGTGTAGGATACGGATACGATAAATTAACTACTTAGACCTCCACCCTATCAATTATCGGTAATAGATTAATCCCAGACATTCACATCCATTTTCAGTTCTTTCATTCCAAAGAGGCTCAATCTCATGCCCTTGAATTTGAAACTGAAGATTTGAAACTCAAGGTTTTGAGGTTTTTAAAATTTCACGATTTGTTTTCCACAACACAAATTTAATGTGGGAGGTAATAAGTTTACAGAAGCAAAATACGAGTATGTAGGCATACACCACAATTGCAAGCTGAGATGGAAAGCTAAAAAGTGGGAAAACTTGTCTAAGATTCAGGAATATTTATCTGATGACAGGAACAGTAACTTAGCTAGAACCATCCAGCAGTGGAAGCGCAGATACTATCAAACCAAAAATCTTAAGCCCCTTTCTACCATTTGTGATGCGTGAAAAACTGAGAAATTATTGGGCCATCAATAAATGGCATCAGAGACAAAGATTCGAAGATATGTACAGGACTTTGTAGTGAGTGATCAGTATAAAAATCTGGCAACAGCTCCTCCATTTTATTTGGAGAAATCACGTTAATTTCCGGAAAGGACCATGTGATATTAATGGAGACTTCTAATTGATATGTAGCTTTGACATCCATTCTGAACGCAATCAGATTATTTTTTCAAAAACTCGTATTGCTACATCATAGCATATCTCTCCTTCAATCCCCCTCTTCATCCGTATGCTGTCTTTGAAGATGTGTATATTTTGACAGTGATTTTGTTTGAAAACAGGCTCTTCATGTATCTTCATAGAGGCACCTGCTGTGGGGTACTCGAAACTATTGGCACTTATTCAAATAGACGTTTCATCAATGATGGATCACTTTAATGGACGGTTTACATGGGTGGGAGGTAACGCTTTTGAACAGGAAGACGTTTTGAACTATCAATTCACAATCAAATGCTGCTATACCAGAAAGTAACACATAATATACAAAGAAGATTCTTAGGAATAAAGAAGAAGAAGAAGAGAGTGAGGTGAGACTGTCTGATTGATTCCTAACTTGAACCTAGATAGCAGCACCTCTCGGGTCACAGCATTGATGGCTCAAACAGAGGTAGATAAATTTCTTTAAAAATTATTTTAGTTGCAAGCTAGAGTCGAATTAAGATTATTGACGTTATCGTACTGCAGGAAAAGTCCCGTTTTATCCATCAGGAGCTTAACGAAATTCGGAGATTTGAATAGTCTCCAGAGGCTTGTGACGCCTTAAGGCATAGTGCCAACTCAGTCTATGGATTTCTAAAATCCCTTGGCTACCCCAGTAATAGTCTGTAAATTACCATAACGAACGCTCGAATTACTGTTTTGTTGTCTCAACTTTTGGAACAGCTGTCAACAATCAATACAATTAAAAACGCGCTTATAAGACACTAGTTATCTGAAGATGGTGGTTAGGAATAGTAAATAAGTTTGGTATCCCCACCGGTCAAACATTCTTAGGTTCTACACTAGCATATATTCTGGCGATCCACTGAACTGCTATTTGGAGTTTATGTTTAAGTAACAAATGTTCAAACGTTGATTATTCTCAAACCCCCCTGTTTTCTGTAGAGTATTAAAACTTTAAGTGGTTCAAAAATAGCTTCATGCTTCTGAAAGAGATTCCAATGAAAAAACTTGAATTTTCCACCATACGTACATAAGCCATTGTACAAGGAGAAAAGATGACTCAGGCAGAAATATTATATTTTGAACGAAAAATCGACTAGACTCTCATTTGTGGTGGAAAAGATGGCTGATCGAACAAGCCAATCCTAATTATTTCTTCCCTCAATGCAAATGGAAATGTGCCACTTGGTAACCGAGATCATTTTCAGTGTTGATTTGTTTATTTTTGTTCACATGGGCATGTGGTAAATGTGCGTAACTTTGTTTTTTTTTTTTTTTTTTAATGGAAACCCCATTTTTATTACAGATTGAGCGCAATAAACGGTGTTGCAGAGCCTTACAAGGAGACTATAAGTGGGATACAAGAAAAAAGCTCACACGCTTCAAAAATCTCACAGTATAAGCATTATGGCATTTAGAGCCATACACTACTTTCAAACAGACCTTTTTTTTTTTTTTTTAAATAAAATTTATTGTCCTACCAACCATGAACATGTCTTTCTCAAAATATTGGTCAATGGAGTTACAGTTACTCTAGGTACTGAAGATAGACATAGCAAAGTCGATCCTGCAGCAAGACACCCTCAAACAGTGACATCACTCACAGTTTGGATGCCAGCTCATTTGCGCTTGAAGTGAGAGAAAAAAAACACATTTGGAAATTTTTTTTAACACTTAAAATTTGGGACAAAACTGTTTTTAAACGCAAAAACCATGATTTTATCTGAAAAAATCCACATTTTCCTTCAGTAATTATATTAAACAGTTGGTGGGACCATTTTTTTTGTATAGTTCATCATGGATCCACTCCCACATCCAACAACATTGAGTCTCATTATTCCTTCGTCGTAGAGAATGAACTTATGCACTTTGATTCAAACTCGAAGAAAGTAGTGGCAGGGGATCAACTTGTTTCCTACTGATTGGAGGCTCTCACATCACAGGTACACCTTGAATCCTGCTCCATCTGCCCTTTTCCTGGGAAATATCTTGCAAGTCAGCCAATCCTGTGGATGCAAATCCTGCCTGAACATCCTAAAAGTCGAGGTTGGAGTCTTCAGACAACGAGGATGATGATTTGCATTGGACACAAGTAAGAACAGCAGGTACGTTCCATTATACTAGTGGATCTTATCATGGTTTCTGGCCACTCTTGATTTCCCTAGCAATCATCTTACACTGGCACTGGTTTGTGGACAACCTTTTTCCTGGGTTATCCACGCCAAAAGGCACGATTTGAATTCAGTTGAGGTACCTATGACTTTTGGGCTGTAACATAACTCAGGTATGTTTCCTTCATACTGTAAGTGCAGATAACAGTAGGTAAAAGTACAAATCACACCAAAAGCAATATTTTTGCTGTCCAAACAATGTGTGAAATATTGCTTCGTTCGCACACCTTTCATTTCCATTACCTGAATTGAAAAAATCACTTCCTGTAAAACCACTACATAATACCATATTTTCAACAAAGTAACTGTTATGAAAAAATGTCATAATTAGACTGATAATTTTTTGGTAAAAGGCAGATTACACTGCAGATGGTCACCCATCGATCTCGTTACTCACAAATCAATACTTCACTCTGCGATTGAACAAAAATAAAATTTCCGAAATTAGGAATGTGGTTGGTAAAATACGTTTCAATAATCTAATTTAGGTACTTTTCAACAAAATCAAATCCTTAATAGCTGCTGTACTTCTTCGAATGTGAAATCTTTTGAACTGCTTTAATTTGATTATCATGAAATTTTCTGGGAATTTTGAGGTGAATTAATTTCACCAGCAAAAATTTAATAGTTTTTACTTCGTATGAGTTAACGCATCCAACACATACAATTTTTTTTTGGCTGATTCGACCAAGAATAGTTAACTATCGTTGGGGAATGCAAATTTCCTCAGGATATTCATTAGGGAGCTACTACTCAATTGCGGACATCAAATATTTGTAATTATCGTAAATTCTAGTTTCCACCCGGTTACAATGACATTTGAGTGACTCATCGGTACTAGTTTTACTCGCAGCTCCAAGAAACAGCTACGGATCCTTTCAAAACGATTTCCATTTTAGCGGTCTATAGATTAATATTACGGATATGAGGGAACTACTTGCCACACCCAACTTGGCACTTTTTCCGGCTTATCATTATTCACTTGTTAGTACCTACTGAATCATATGAATTGCTGGTTTCGATACATTTCTTATCCTTGGTGACACCAGGGATTTGCTTTCATAGCCGTACAGCCTCAATTGTTCTCAGTTATTCCAACACCTTCATTTGAGAGTCGTTTTGCGAGTTTTACACCTTCGTAAATGTGTCAAGTGCTGACGGTTTATCGAATGTTACTGATCCCTCGTATGATATCAATACCCAACTGTTACGTTCAAATCCATAACCACTACTCGTATTTGCGGTTCATTAGCGTCCTCAAAAAATGTGAATTGACCATACAGTACTCATAGACTCGAAGAACACGTCAGACACCACAAAAATCTTCGATAAGTTTCCTATACGAAGAACATGGACAAGTATAGAACACCCACGAGAAAGAACCTGAGTTTTCATTAAACTAGAGATAGGAATGCATGATAAGCCTCCCGTAAATATTCATTACTATGTAACTACATGTCTAAAGGAGTAGAGAAATACATAGTTCGAACAGGTACATTAGTGATAGCAATGTGTAAAAAAAATAGATCTATACTTACAACAGTAAACAAAACTGTACTCCAGATTCGGAGACGACGCTGAAGTTGCGAGAAGTATATTTACTGAGAATAGAGACCGGCGTAATAAATACGGCAACGAGAAATGAATGGATAGGAGTCCCAACTATGTTTTAGCCCCAACGTATCGTTTAAACTAATATTATCTAATATCACGAGAATCGGCTATCAGCTGATTCATGGATGCGTAAGCGAGTGGATACTTTACAAAATGGCAACGTTTTCCGCATTTTGTTCGACGAGTTTATAGTAGTCAGAAGGGACTCGCTTGAGGCGCTGTAAGCGTAGGAGCCTCTCTTTCCCGCTTTAGGTGCCCAGGAATTTATAATGTCTCCCTCTGGATTAAAGGTTCCAATCTTATAGCCTAAACTCTGCTAGTTATGTTGAACTTCGGTTCATGAAGTGCAGTCCTCTTCAGTAATGAATGACATCAACATATCCTTTCTTGAGTAGAAGGTATATGAGGGAAAAAATAAAGTCAATAGGCTCTCACCTATGAATCAAACTGAACATTTGCCATTGAGTTGGACAGGAGCATTTTTATAAGGAGCATAACACAATCTATCCTTCATGGTCTTTCCATGTAATGAATATTGCATTTAGCTCTGATGTAGAGGAAGGATCATTCAGCAGGTCAGAACAATGCCCCACCAGACATTATTTATTTATTTGTTTGAATGAATGGCAATAGCCAACATTCAAAGAAAATATAAGACGAGTTAATAAATCACAAAATGATATTACAAAAGGCTAAGAGGTAAATAACAAAACACAGAGACAGAAAGGATGCAAAAATAGAATTAAATGGGAATAAATCATTAATAGAACATTTTGGCTAGCAGACGCTTCAGGGTGTGGGATGAGGTATTATATATATCACAGTCACTTGAATCTAGGAAAGCGTTGACCTCATGAGTCAAACGACACAATGGTCGGTTCCGAAGGTAATTCTGGGCTGCGGAAGGCACCTGGAACGAGAGTGTTTGGCGAGTTCTGTAGGGAGGCACGTCTATACTGACTTTGGAGAGAAGCGATGGAGATTGAAAGGTCCATTCACAAGCTGGTGATGAAACTCCATTCAAGCTCTTGTTTGGTGATTGGAGTATGAGGCAGTTATAATCACCTCTGCCTCCAAAAATTCCGTACCTACCCGTTCGTCCAACGCTGTCACAACTCACGGAGTTTTGAGGTGAGGAGTTGAGATACTGTACGTCAAATAAACAAAGATAAGTGATTCACTCTAACAGGAAAACGAAAAACCTTTGTGTAACAATTTTTAGCGTTTTGTAATAATTTGATTTTCCTTGTTGTTTTAGCATTGATTTTGGATGAGGGGTTTGCTTGGTTTTATTTTTAAACTTATGATAAAAAACACAGGCTCCCTTGTTGTAGCTCCCTGCAGGCACTTTACGCTTGGTCAATGAAACAGTTGCGCAAATTTTAAGAGTGAAAATTAAGGGAGAACTATAAAAAGAAGCGGGTACGACAATTCACTGTAAACATTTTCGCTTACTTGAATTATAAAAAAATCACGTTCCAGATGGCGTGCCATGGGTCCTCTTTAAGATGGAACAGAAACACTGGAAGTGGAGCCTTATTCCAAACAGGGCTGATTCAGTTCAGATAGGCTGGTACCCCTCCCTCACTCAATAGTATCATTTGGAATACGTGCACAGTAAATTCTCAAGAGAGCAGCTTAGGTCTCATATCTGGAAAGTATCTCATATTCGATCACTTTTCCCTATGCTTCAACAATTAATTGAATACGAAATTGATCTGAGACACATAAGTGATGGATTATTGTTGAGAGGTACAGCCTCACACATGTTACGTCTATTATCGATATTAATAAAGCCGAATAATAACAATTCATAGTTCATTCAATGGTAAAAAGTTTGAGGTCGGATGAAAGAAAATTAATGCTTGAATCTTAATCATGACCCAATATGCGATCCTAGGCCTAAATACCCTCACCCGAGTTCAAGTCATGTGTGACTTGAAAGATCACGAAATCCATTTCAAATTCTACAGAAACGTACCATTGAAATAGGCACGAAATGCCTCAACCCCAAACAGCCCACCACGTCTTAGTGAAGAATTAGAATTCTCCAATCCAATGCACATTTCGTTTGGGTGTCGCAACGAAAAATTTGATCCAGTAGTTTTGGAGAAAAACGTCATACAGCGTAAGGCGGATGGACGGATTTTCAAAAATACGCTTTTTTGAAATCTATGTTTTAGTCCAGGCAACGAACACAGTTTACGTTACGTTTGGAACACAGTTTTTGACATGGTAACTTTGTTTGCAGGAGGTGAACATATCAAAGGTGCCCACCCCTATCTCTTGAGCAATGGGAAGAGAGGGTGTTTAGTTGTATAATTTCTAAATTTTCCGCTGATATCTCTGAAACTATGCGTCGTAACAGCATAATCACTCTCTACAAAATAAAAGCTGAACAAAGTTGCTGCATTATTATATTCTTGCTTTTTCCTAAAAAGACCATTCTGTTGAACTTTCGTTTTGTGTCTGTCTGTGACTATGCGTGCTCGCAGATACTAGAAACATGCTTATGTCCACCGTTTTTATCCAATTTTAATGCAATTTTCAGAGAATGTGTGGGTCAGATGGTCCCGTATGAAATGAATAGTACAAAAATCAGTATTTCGCTCTGCACAACTTAGAACATATTTAAATCCACCAAGAATTATTTCAACTTGATTATATCTTTTATAGAATAAGGGCGATAGACCTTTAAAGTGTGTCGAATCACCCATTTGAAGGCGTTGATATCCGCGTGTTCCTTAGAGCAGGAACGTGTCCCGTGGCATTTTAACAGCCGGTAGTAGGGACCTAAGCGGGCCCGGATTTTTTCGAGCTAAAAATGTTTTTTAAAAAATGGAAGGGGGGGGGGGAGGCAAAATGGGAAAAGGGACAGATAAATCTTTCCATTCCAATCTAGACATGCCTAAATGCTCTGGTTTAAGGCAGCTGCTCAGTTAATCTAAAGCAACTCCAGATAAATATAGAAAAATCGTAAGCAGCAAAAAATGTGTCATAATTGTGGACCAAAACATTGCCAGTTGTTACCACGAGTGAACCGACATAAATTGAAAGAAAACCAACTTAGAAAAGATGACGTATTTTTCTATCATCCGCAACTCTAGAAACATTTTGCGTCCAATAAGAGGAAGGAGTAAAATGGAGACGAATTATGAAAAATTGCATTATGATAAATTATACATAAACTCATTATAATTAAGGTGATCTGTTAAGTGGGTGATGTACGATCACCAAAAATAGGTAGGTATGGCAGAGGTAATAATTCCAGAATCCTCTAATTTCAAGGTAGAATCTGCTGCTCTAGTATCATCATTTCAAAGAATAATTGCTGAATAGGATTAAGGATACTTTTTTTTGCTGTAAAACGTACAGTTAACAGTTTCTGTCCACAAAATAATTCTAAAATATTAATATCATAAGATCACTTATGAAAACTCGCTTGTTAGATAAGAACTTCTGAAACATGATAGAACTTTTTTATCGACCAGGGATCGAGTTGCAGATCTTAGTTTTCTTTTCCACGGACTTATTATTGGCATGAGATTTCGTTTGGGATGCAGGGATCTGGGAAATTCACTTCTGTGTTTTTTGCGCAGACCGTTCAGGGAACTGTATTTAGTTGAGTTGTATTTTATAAGCTGATCATGCAATATGTTCGGCTGTAGTTGTCATAACAATACATAAGCCATTTGATGACAAAATGCTTGCAAAGTAGGAATATGGAAATTCCTGGTCATGGCTTCTTTCCAGCAAAAAATGTTCATTTTATACCAACTTTTACGGTTGGGGGAAACGGTAAATTAAAATGGGACGTACAATCTTTAAATTGGTGAATTAGGAAATGAGAAAATGACTGTAGATTAATGTTTTTTGGCACATGCGCAAAAGCTGCAAATGGGTAGGTGCGGTGAAGTTCATTGGGAATCATCTACAGTAGAAACCGCACAATACTTCATCGAATCCATCCACAGAAATCGAACGAAACTGGAGACAACGAATCCTGTTTGCAAAGATTCGAGATTTGCAAATAATTAACTCTAATGGGATTATCAAAAAAGAGATATTGAGAAAATCAAATCGAAGCTATCTTTCGAATTTGAGGGGGATTGAGAAAATAGGCCTTAAGAAAATTACGGCGGTAAATGGATTGCACAAAAGCACCTCAACAAGGACTCCAAGTATTACAGAGCCAACCACTCAAAATTTCAAGCAGTATAAACAAAACAGTACTGCTCTGAGTGAAGTAAGTTACACATGACTGAGATTCTGTTATGGCTTATTCAATCGACCGAGCAACAATTATTTAATGGTTTGCGTTTCAACATGCCTAGGTATTTAGATTCCGAAAATTGATAACAAATCCGTAGTACATAAAAGGTTGCTTGAAACCCACAAAAAAGAATTTATTTCGACCTTCAACTTTGTTTTTATGATATTTCTATTTATTAGTTCATAAAACGTCGAATGAATTGAGTTTTCGGCAGAAAAATATGTTCTGCACTAAGGTAAGAGTGCTTCTAAATGTATAGTTTTTCACGTTAGGTAGCTGTTTTGGTTTATTATTTTCAATAATAAGTCTTTGTAATCATATAAAAAATTTTTATAAGCCTGAAGGGTTTTCAAAAATAATTAACCACAGTGAAACAATTTGCAGCTCTTTTTTGTTAGTATTTTCTATAATGAACCATTGTAATCGGAAATTTGTAACGCCTCTCAAAATTTGTTGCTTTGCGTCTCAAGGTGTGTAGATTTCGAAAATCGAATTTGAAGAAAATCCTTTCTCTTAAACTAATGAACCAAAATTAAACTTGGTTCAAAATCACATTTGCGACACAGTGGGGGCTGAAATCTCGGTAACTCACAGTGAATCCTAAAAGCTAAAATCAAAGGGCTGAAATATTAAAAAATCTTAATATCGAAATATCCAATCACGCAGCCTGACGTATGAAAGCATTTACAAAGTAGTATTGCTTTTGCAATAAATTGAGTTGAAATTTGAACAGTTCATGTACGTAGCAATGTTACTATAAATTTTATAGCGACAAAACTAGTTCTGGATATTATTCATATTTTCAAAGATTTTGATTCTTCAGTATTTTTATCGGTTTTTTAGCTGACTTTAATGAGAGTTGAATACGTGGCTTGATATAAAAAATAATTTAATGCCTAACTTTTAATATTTATACAGGGTTCCCCGCACTCGCAGTAAAGCTGAACCTAAGATACATTTTTTCCAAGTTTTTTTTCTCAGGAAAACCATTTTTGCCATAAAAAAAAAACTTTGGACAAAATTTTCCGGATTTTAGTATTTTTCCAATCTTTACCTTTATAACTTTTGCTCCTTTTTAGTGCACATTCATGATCAAAAACGAACTCCTAAGGACAGCAATAGCAGTTCAAACATTGATTGAAGTACCTACTTCTAGGTTAACTTCTTTTTCTTTAAAAACATTATAACTAAAACAAAAGTAGGTGAAAATACCCAGAGCTTGTTTTCAAAACCATGGACCCCAAAAATAAGTTTGAAGTCCACGTTCATCTCTAATCGTCATCGAATTAGTCTGGTGTAATAGTTTCATTTTTGTCTCTTTATTTACCGATAATTTCATTTCAGTTTTGCTGATTTAAACGACGACTAAACCTATCACGATATTATTTCAATCGTTTGCTGACATCCATACTTTTTGTTATGAAAATCGGCAAAACGACCTCAATTTTATAACGACACATTTTTCCTAGATACTCTTGAAATTATCAATCTAAATCATTCCAGTACAACGGCAAACACAAGAAAGTGGAGAATCCATTGGTAATTCTATAATTTGTAGGTAGGCTCATAACTTTTGTAGGTGTCAACAGTGTTTTCGTTTCGTACTTGAATTTATTCATGAAATAGGCAGACCAAAGTTGACCATTCCTTAAGAAAGCTAATTAAATTTGCAGGCTTTCCTGAAATTTTAAAGGTTCTAGCACGGTTTGTGGAAATGCAGGTAACAATGTTTCAGTGTTTGAACTGCTATTGCGGTCCTTAGGAGTTCGTTTTTGATCATGAATACGCACCAAAAAGTTCGAACGGTAAAGGTTGGGAAAGTAATTAAATCTGGGAAATTTTGTCCGAAGTCTGAAATGGTTTATAACTGGTGCAAAGCATTGGTGCCTAACATTTACGTACCTCCTACCTTCGTGATGTAGCACCATAAACCAGGAGGGTCTCAACTACCATAAGGTGCCTCACCTTTCCTTTACCTGAAAACGGATTTTCCCCATGAAATCGGTTTGAAATCGCAAGGTTCGAAAATTGGAAAAAGTTGTTTTAAAGCGCAGGAACGCGGTTTTTTTAATGGCAGAATTTGGTTTTTATAAAAAAAAGAAACCTTTAAAAAATTATATTTTGATAACGGATAGAAATAATAATTAAGGTGCTACTGCCTTCATTCTATACCATTTTCAGTCTAGTTTTACCCATTTTTTCCTTACACCAACTGCAAAATACTATGTACTTAAATAACGTCCAAAAACTTTTGGAACAAAAGGGTAAGTAATTTTTTGATCGCTTTTGATAGGCTTCATTTCAATGAAATTATCTGGGTTAAGGTATCTTCATGAGAAGAGTTTGTAGTTACACCAGAAAATCGTCTTTAGGTCCCAAAATTGTGTTTCGTACTTCTATTTTGATTCTAATATTTGTTTTTCGTAGATTTTTTGATAGATTATGAAAGAAATTCAATTTCAGTAATTTTTTTCCGGATTGTGCATTGGTTTTAATTACCTGGTGGTTACATCTACGTTGATGAACATCCGTAATGCTCCGTTGATAATTATCATGTTGATTATGATGATGATTTTTGGACGCATGTGAAAAAGTAAGCAACCCCTTTCTGCTTTCAACTGGTGGATATATGGAATATTTATGTTTTTAGGTAAGCAAGTAATTTGCTTGCTCCCGCTATTTATTCGCAGTTGGAACAATTCTATTCTAAATCTGGGTTAATATTAAGATATTGCAATATATTTCGGAAAAAAGGCGGCTCCCGAGATTTGTCCACAACCAGTGTTTAGCCAGAGTCAAAGCTTTCTACCTTGTGCTAGCTAACAGGAGTGGTTTAAACAATTTGGCTCAAAAAATGAACCTTCCTCATTTGTACGTCCTGCCCGAACGCCAGTGTTGGTTTATTTTAACATGAGCCGCTTCGAATCCCTCAGCGGGTCTACGGGATCAGGTTCTTCTTCACAAGACTCGTCTGTTTGAGGACACTTCGTCTGGTCCAGGAGGGGGCGCGCTGTAGTGGGGGAAGCACGATCCTACGATATCCCTGAAGCAGACAGCAGATAGTCGGTGTAGCTCCTTGTGGTCGTGTGGTTATACACTTTCGTGAAACAAATCGTGGTTATCATTATCACTAGTGCAGTTATGCCACCTTGTATTCCTGTGTGCTCTTCAGTAACAGCTTTCCCCTGATGGCAGGTATGTATTTTCCATCTATCCTACCTTTCCAGTAGGTATTTTCCGTATTTGTTAAAAACAGACTAATGACTTCGGCAATGACCTCAAGAGATGGCCCAAGGTTTGCCTACAGACCACAACGAATCTTCGGAAGACACGTTTCAAATCCGTGACATCGCCACATACCCACATCAATGTCTATCGGTATTTTTACTTATCCCTTATCTCTGTCTGGGTTCACTCACCAGTTGACTGGAATTATTGTTATCACCATTCAACTCTCACACTGACCCGCGCCGTCACGTCTCTGAATGGTGCATGACAACTGCGTTCAAATCACCAACTGCGGCGTGTACCAAATCCTCTCTCTTCCGCATTACGCCGGTAGTTTGTGCCTGGACAAAACAAATTTGAGCCCAGTATCTTTGTATTAGTGGTTATAATAATGATTCCTCACTGGTGCCTATACACTTTCCAGGAAGCAAGTACAAAAGTGACCGGGAGTAAATTTTTTGTTCCATTTCCAATCGAAAGTTCCTCGCGACAGTTTTCATTGAAATCTCTCCTTTTCTGGTAATTTTGGATTCAGTTTGTATTTTGTTTTTTATTTTTTACAAAACCTATCTTTCAAAATAAAACTATTCGTAATGTCTGTTTTTAAAAGCGTGAAAGAACAGAAAAGACTACCTACCGTCGAAAAGTTAACTCAATTTCATTTCAAAACTGTGTAACTCCTTCCCGATTCGTGGAACTCCTACTTGCTACTTGAAATTCGGACATTTCAAAGGGCTCTAGATCAAAAGGCATGCTAAAAATTCCTCAGCTTTTCAAATTTTTACCCAGTGAGTTTCAGTTTTACTCTGATGATTGGTGGGGACAATGACGGTTTGGTGTTGAAACAAATAATATATAGAAGCAAACGTTTTAAAAGCAAGTAGAAGCTTTCATGAGTAACTACCCATCATGAACAATAGAGTGTGCTCTATTTTTACATCTCTAATTTGTCTAGTTGGTTAAGGTAGTAAATTTTCTAAGTAGTAAAATGTAGAGTTCCAAAATGAAGAACCATGCTGAGTGTTTCATAGAAGGTAATCGGGTATCTTATCGTTAAAATACCCTTCCGAAGATACTGTAAAAATTGGAGGTACGGAGTAATTATTTAATTAAATTGAATTATTCTCACAACAAAGTAAGGGGAGACTTCGGAACACGCCGTTTTTCAACTCTGAATACGGTTTCGTTCAGTGTCTGGTATGGGAGAGCTGGGTGACAGTGGGGTTTTACTCAAATTTAAAATCTCTCCTCCCCTCGACTTTGTTTTTCTTTGATGCAGCAGTTGCCTAAAAATATCCATGACCTGATCAGACATAATTTTCTTCAGAAAGTATTTTCTTGTCTAGAGTTTTTTCCACAGAGTGGGAGACAATGGGCATGGGTTGGGAGATATTGAACAACACGTAAAATGTACCTTTAACTTTAGAAAAAAAAGAAGTAAAATGTTACTTTATAGGCCGCATTTTTTCTCTTATAATGCCTTGGACTTATAGTCAGTCGCTGTATTCCTCCCCGTAAAAAGTGAGTAATGAGGAACTAGTACTGACAATTTGGGGAGGCAGTGGAAAAATTAAGGGAGAACGTGAGCAAATTGGTCATTCTCTCCCTCAAGGTTAGATTTCCAAAAATCACTATTCCTTGCCAGGTTAGTTCAGCATTTAATGGAAAAACCAGTTATACTATGTTTGAGTATATCCTCCAAGTACATTTCATCCTCAAGTTACGTAAAAACTTCAAACTAACCTCAAAGGTCCTTCAACAGGAACACCCAAAACAGATCAGGTTTTCTCAAAAATTGTTCTAATTTCTTCCGTACTAATAACTAATAGCTCATTACTCGATGTCAGCTCGGTCCATTGTCACCCCGCTCTCCCCTACATGACATGCCAATACGAACTCAAAGCGAAAATAACTATTAAACAAATTCCCAGTCATGCATTTCGTATATAATCGTACGCTTATGTTGAATTGTTTTGAAATTAAGTGGATCTTTTGGAGGTAAGGTCATGCAGGGCAGATTGAAGCTTCTATAGGAACGAAACCATTCGTACCTTGGAAACATGCAGAAGTCTATGAAAGAATGACAAAATCCACCTCCATACCTTTTAATAGCATTCAAGATGAAAATACACACATTCAGCCACGCGGTTTAGCTCAGACCTCCTGTTGAACGCCACTAGAGCCCCGCTCTCCTGCACGACCGCCTATCTGACCGTATACGACCGATTTGCATCCTTCGAAGACGAGATTTTTCAAATTGTGAGCGAACGGATGATCGTGCAGCAATCCAAATGGTCTCATTCGATTCAGGGAACTAGTTTCTATTATAATCCAACAAAAACTATACTATAATTCGATTTAAAAAATAAATAAATTACTCCTTAAACATAATCCCTTAGGGTTGATTGATCAAGAAGCTGAGATTACTGGCATTTCCCGGAGTGATGTTGAATTTTTGTGCCAAACTTTTTAAACTTCAGTTCAGTAGTTTCGGAGAAAAGCTTGAGACGCCGTTTGGTCGGGATACGGATTTTAATTTATTTCATTTTATTCGATTTTTTAAATCTTGGTATTTTGAAACGTAAACCAACAACTTTTCAGTCGTGAAAGGGGGGTTATTATTATTTTTATTTTATTTTATTTTTTTTTTTTTTTTTGAGGTCGATCACAAAGGTTCATTATTGAAAATAATAAAGCAAAAGTTATTACCTATTTTGTCACTTTTATAATTAGTAACACAAAAACAATTTCATGAAAAGACCGTTCACATACAAAATCAACAACAGAAAATCGATAAAAACTTTAGACCCACACCTTGACCGAACGACTTCATTTTTGTTATCACTCATTAGATAGTATTTATTTAAAATGTATTTATACATTTTTCTACCTAAAAAGTATGTAAAATTCTGAATTTTGCCACAAAGACGATTACTGAAATGAGGGATGAATGCCCTTCAAATTATTTTCTTCAGTAAAACCGAGTTGTTGGATTTTCCACTATTTATGTTTTATTTCCCATTTTAGTGATACTTAGTATGGTTTGAATTATGATATGATTTGATGAAATCGGTATTGAGCGATCAAATATTGAACAGCAAATATCAATGTTGTACAATGAACGTCAACAGCAAAACCTGATTGCCTGGCGGCCGCACCTCAACAATATACAAGATAGTCGAAAATATTTATAAAATATCTTTGTTGTAGTAACATTTTATTTAGTCGGTGTTATGAACGGCCTTAATAAGGATGACCTTTCAATTAATTCGAACTGGGAAAGTTTTAATTCTTCTGCGACTTTTACGAAGGAGAAACAGATCATGTTGGGTAATAGATTGTGGGTACTCGACCGCTAGGTGTTATGCGTGCGTCCTACAGGCAAATGAGCTCGTTGGTCTCATTGCCATACTACCTAATAAATCGCCCATATCGCTATTCCAAGTTCCACATACTTATAGTTTTAAAGTTTTAATTTAAATGGAGTCACTCTACGGATGAATTCAGAGTTTGTTCAATTATCTACTTGATTCTGGTAATAAAATTAGTGGTATTTAAGGTGTAATGTGAGTAAATAACGTTTAAAAAGCATGTTCATCACTCTTTATATGATATTTAATTAACTACGGAAGGTGGGAGAGCGTTTCATTTGTCAGACGAATTAGTCCAAAAGGTTGAACACGAATGTCCTGCCTTGTTCCTCCTACATCACAATCTTCACTTGGTTTATCAAATATTTTAGTTCTGCGACTGTCTACAATACTAATAATTATGTTTTGAACCAAGTCAAAACGCCATCACGAGTATTTTGATTTTGAACAGGTTTCCTGCATTAAGTCATCCGTTTGAGTAATTTTATCGCAAATAAACATTGTTTTGTTTCCCCTTCACTTTAATTGATCCCCGTTCTATTGCTCTAAGGTAACATGGAATTCACATAAGGACTCATTTGGAAGGATCTGCTCTACATCGCATTTTTTGGAAAGTCAGTTTTTTTCGTAGACGAGGAACATCAGATGAAGTTTGCCCCTCCCACCTCTCAATAATTTCGTGTGCGATTTCGGATCAATTTCCCCAATAAAGCCTGACAATCGGGATGCTAAACAACTAGGTTCCTATAGGCAGTTATGTAAAAATTTATCGAACTGTTGCTACTTCATTTCCTTTTCTGTTAGACAGGCAATTTTTTGTTTGACTGTGTTAAGGATTGATGAACAGCTCAACTTGAAATAAAGAACATTTAATCCAAGTAGCGCTGCTATATTGTTTTTCCCCGGGGGATTATAGAGTTGCTTGGACATCCGTGAAATGCAAAGAGCGTGCAGGAAGTTGGAATGCAAAGATGTTAAATCCTTGCAGATATACTTCGGTTTTCTACTTTCGGTCGTTAAGCAGTAGAATTATTAGTGTTTCAACTTCATAAAGGATTTCCGAGGCTGATAGGATTTTCATCCATCCATATGACTGGAAATGCTCTTTTATCATATTGGGACCATCCACTTCCGGCTGCTTGCCCTACTTGTTGTTGATGATCGGATAAACCCGAGCCACGCCGGTGACCAACTGATCATAATCAGGGTAACAAACTCATTTTATTATTTTACTTCGAGCATGTTCAGACGTGACGGCGTTAAAGTTCGGCCTACATTCAGCTATCGACCTCCGGACATTGTGTCACGTCTACAACACATTGACAGACATGACAAAAACTCATTCATGTGGGCGCCCAAGTTGTCCTTGTGATTTGAATGTGCTAAATTGCAAAGTAACTGTTTAATTATGAAAGTCGCCGACTGAGCCGCCGACAATTTAGCGTCCGCTGTCACTCAATCAAAAATATTATGGACTACCCCCTTTTTCAGGAGTCGAAACTGGCCATGCCAAATAAAATTCCTGACACTACAAACCGAGAACTCACCTCGGTCAAGAAATAGTAGGGTGTCAAAGTAAATGACAAACTGTGGGAGAAAGTTGTTAAAAAATAACAGTAGTTACACTCTTTTAAACTGAATTATTTCAGAAGGTAGAGACTCTCAGACTCCTAAAAAGAGTTTCCATATTAAAAATTTTTTCTGTTGCACAAATTAATCTAGAAACTGGTTCGAATTCCACTATTTGTAGAGGGAACCAAATTACTCTACCAGTTGTATGTCTTCATCGATTGGCTGAGCCGTTCCGCTTATATACTTATTCAGAAAAAGGAGGAAAAAAATCGTTTGCTTTTCGAAATTGAATTAAGCGACGAAGAATACCGTTTTAAAAAAATGACGCATAAGGAAAAAACGATGCGTGTCTTTACACAAAAGTTTATTATTTATCTATTAGATACCCCTGCTAGTCTGTGTTTACTAGAAAGTTGTGGTGGCGAGGTTGGATAATGTACCTTAGACTAATGCTAAAAAACATAACTCACTACGTCAAAAGGCTATCCAGTACAAAAATAAACCGTTGGGTAATGATTTTCAGCATTGTTACCACGTTCACACAGTTTTCTTGCACACTCATACTTACTATCTTTTTTCTGGCCTGAGTAGTAGTTATCCCTATCTGTATAATAGACTTCTAGAAGTATGTATAATGACTTCCTCATAACCACCGGCTCACTGTTGGGGCACATTCACATTCGTCTCATCTTTATTTTTTTCTGTCAAAGCGGACAGAATCTTCCCTTATAAAGAGCGAACAGACGAAGGGAAAGCTCGGGCTAATTTGATTCACCGAAGATATGTCCATGAATAACAATTATGAATATTTGCGGTTTTTAGAAAGTTTTCTGAACTCTTTTTTTAAATTTTAGACCTTTAGGGCTGGTCAGGACTGGTACTGATGATGATCCTCGGCCCATTTGTGATTTTTATACAAGTTTCGTTAAGTTTGTTGCGGAGAATAGCTGGGAGGCGACCGGACGGATTTTTCAAAATTAAATTAAATTCTACACATTTTGAAACGTAATCCAACATAATATGATGGAGGGGGGGTTAATTTGTTTTACTTAGTCGATTACAAAGGCTCGTTATAGGAAATATTGACCAAAAATCTTTGTGAACAGCTCATTTTTTGTGTTTGTTAGTTTTGAGCTGTTATGGCAGCCATTCGTTTTCATATTATTTTCATCATAATTTTCGAAAACCAAGAAAATAAGAAGTACAGCCGACACATGGATTTTCGATTTAGGTTTTAACATGACTTTGTGGGACTCCCGATAGTGAAAGGACAACTTCAGGCACAAACCCCTGTAGTGAAAATAAATAAATAAATAGTAAAGGACTTAACAATAAATAACTTTTTTGAAACGATGTATGAACCCATTTAATGAACCTGCGAAGAAGGTTTTGTCGAGCTTAATGTTACAATTAACCGCTGTTAGATTTCGTAAATCTTACAATATTCCATGAATGTTTGTGTTCAACATCATTTACTGCTGTTAATGTTATCAGTTAAGCCAGGGCCATGGTGAGAGAATGCGGGCCAGGGGCGAAACTCCGGGCCCCTAAAAAAACGAATTACTTCAACTATTCTGGAAAATTGAGGACGATTGATTGCCACAGCTCTGTATGTGTATATTTATTAATTCTTTATAATACTTCATATTAAAATTAAACGAGGGATCTACTAACATTTCAAACGTCCGACAATCTGGGGCCCCTTCCGAAGGCCCGGCCCGGGGGCATGGGGTCCAGTACAACCCCCCCCCCCCTCTACGTTGTCATTATTTGGAATCTTCAGGTCATACAGCGAAAAAAATAGGGCATTCTTTTATCTTTTAGCAGCACTTATATCATTTTTCTAAAAGGTACCTAATGATTTTTTGGCTTAAATCTTTCAAATCCATGTGTATGCTTTCATGGATAATAAAGCTATTGCAATTTTCACGTTAACAATTCAAACGTTTTTTCATGAAAGTCCGTTTTGTGTAATTTTTTCACAATTCTTATATCTAAGCCTAAATTTTAAGCGTGATTGTTACTTTCCAACCCCTCCTCCCTCCCCCTAGTAGGTAACCGAGCCATTGTTTTCACTTCATAGAGAAAAAATAATTTTTTACCAAGGTGGAACTTTCTTGCTGTGTATGTTTTTTTATATCGTTGTATGCGGTGTATTAACCTTCGTTTGTTAAAAAATTATATTTCATGATCCCCACGTAAAGTAAGACAGGAGAACCTAAAATAATTGCACGGGACTATCCGGATGATAGGCGACTCAAACTTGTTTCTCTCGGAAGGCGATTTGGAATTCAGGTTCCTACGGTTCGGCCCGCAGGCAGTGGAATAAGAACTCCGGTTAACTGTAATAGTAATTTCGACTAAACCTTCCTCGTTGGTTCATTTACTGGGTTTGTTTATCGCTTATAAATTGTTACTGATTGGGAAATCTATGCTAGTTTTTCTAATTGGAGGATATCAGTATGTGTGTGAGTATCTTGTACACGCTGCCCAAGCCTCATTTTCCGACGTCATTTTCGGTTTTGAGTTTTCCATATTTCCTCCGTTACCTAACTTCAAAATCTATTGATTTACTTTTCTTAGTAGGAAAATTCCAAATGCCAAGTAAACAACAGCCTTCTATTCACCTTGTGCTGCATTTTGTGGAAAAGATTCAGAAAACCTCTATCTGTTGTGGGAATTGAATGCTGATCATGGTTATATAATCAACAAGCCCTCAAGTTTCAATAATCATCAAAAGATGAAATAATAGTTGTTGGCAATTTTTCATGCAAATTAATTACAGGAAATTATTTTAAAAATAGGTCAAATATCAATACGTTATCATTACTTAGTTGGATGTGAACGCTGTATTTACCAAAGATCAGTTACTGAAACCTTTATTGTCAGATACTACCCGTATTAAACTGATCCTATCTTTTGGCTTGAAAATCACGCTGGTCACGGGTATGATAATCAATAGTACCCCAAGTTCCAATTCATTCATTTCGTCCAATCATTCAATTTATTCTGTTTTTATCAATTTTCCATTAAATAAAAAAAAGAAGAATTATTTGTCAAAGAAATTGATTTGATTGTCAATATATGATTTGGGAACTGCTGACAAATTTTGGTATTTCAGCTATATTTGAACTTTTGTCAGTAGTAAACCGATTCATGATCATTTTATTAGATGGCAGGCGGACGTGTTTGGTTTCTACTAATTCTAATTCGATTTTTTTTCTTCGTAATTTTCACCTAGGTTTTTCCGCTGTGGTCAAACTGTCCATAGCTTTTCTCCAAACCATTAAATGCGTTGTGTGATTTTGTATCTTTAGAGGCACGTATACAGAGGCGACTTTCCTCTCAAGTGGTTTTGTACAATCAAAGAAATTTTACGATACATAACAGAAAATTGTCAGGAATACCTATAATGGAGTTGGAGGTATATAGTTTAGCAGCTTTTATCATTCGGTAAATTCATAATATAATAATTTGATTGTTAGTCAGTGACGAAGATAATCAGTGATCTTACAAGCTGGTAGGTACTTCCTGTTTCCCGATTTTCTGTGAAATCTTTCCAATCAATTCTTTAGCTTTTCAAGCCACAAATTTCTTGAGTTCAATCCAATTATTGGGATTAATGTTAAATAGAGACCACATTTGATCAGCCCTCAAGTTTGAAGCAATCAGTGAATCGCCGACCTTCCCCAACAGGCCAAGCCTATAGTTAAAAAAACAACCTAAAGCGATTAGCTCATTCTCAAAATTGTACTATCTATAAGTACGCATTTCTGTCAATTTTATTTACCGACTGAATAGGTTATATTTCTGTATATTAGTGATTATTTCAGACTAGAACTAGAGTAGAGCACTTGTTTCAGCTTGCAGATAGATCATATGGCATATTTCATATCATACAGCTGCGATATTAAAAAATGTTTATCCATCCTCTTCACGTTATCATATTTTCTTCTTTTTTAACGAAGCCTCTCTAGGTATAGCTTTGAGCATAACACCAGTAGCTGCTAATATGTAGCTGTTAGAATCGAGCTATAGCTCTCCCTTTCTGGATTAAATAGCAATCATGAATTCTTGTGGTTCTCCATATTTGTAAACTTGGCTGCTAGAAAGGGTTGGAACGAAACCCCATTTGACGTCTTGAATTTCCAAACGAAGTATTGTGACCAGTTTCTCGGAAAAACTATTAGAATCCGTCATGCATTTGCCGAAACAAACATTTGAAACGAGGATTAAGCACAAATAAGTCTCACTAGTGAAACATCTTGATTAGAAGAAATCCCAAAGTTGTCAAATACGATTTAACCTTATTTTTAGTTTCATCACGGTTGGCTCTTGAGTTTTTGTTGAAAGACGTTCGTTAATCTGCCCAACACTTAATGACGATTTAACATTTTCAAAGAGGCCATCTCCAGCCAAATAAGATTATTATGTTGCATTGTTGCAAGGGGTTGCCTGATGCAGCGTCCATTAACTGCAATCGCTAATTTCAGTGGAAAATGATTTTCCGCAGATAAATAAAAGAGAAAATGGCGACGAATAGAGGCGGTCAATCGCTTATTAATTCAGGGCCCAAAACAAGGAATTGGTTGGAATTTCTGCATCTTTTTTAATAGTAGTTGAGCGAGAAAATTGTCTGGCCTCTTGAAGTTGACCAAAAAGCTGGTTTAAATGGCACATTTTAAAGTTTGTTTTGAATAATTCCTAAACGGTACTTGCTACAGACATTTTCATAATACCTAAGTTGAAGAGCTCAAACAACAAAGCGATTCGACCCTCGAAAATTTGAAATACCTCTAAAATGAAGGAAATTACATACGGAATAATTTTTGCTGAGTCCTGAAGTTTGACTTTTGCATTTCAAATTTACCTAGCCACCTTGATATTACTCTGATTCGAGTTTTCCAAAGCTCATCCGTGTGAGTGTTGACTGCTTTCCAAGGTTTATCTATATGGAGCAAGTTTTAGCTCAGCCCTTTTCCATCATATTAAAACATGAACCGCCGTTTCTTCCAGTTTTTTGTGTGAAATGAGACGAAATTTGTGAGTGATGCTATAAGTCAATAGGAAAAAGGTCTGAAATGAAATTTTTTCGATTCAAACATTGGGAATTATCTACCACTATTGAGGTCGCTTGGTGATTTCGAAGGGCAGAAGTGTGGATTGTGGAGGTAGGATGGTTGGAGGGGAGGATGGACTCACACAAAATTAGCCAAATGTCTTCAATTGAAATGTTTATGACATCCTTGCTTCAGGAGATCGTTTACAGACTGTGTGGTCGAATCGCTTCATTTTGGAATCCTCTACAACTTGGTTGTATAGGTGCATTTCTGCAATTCTCACGGTTTGTGAATATTCGAGAAAAACTTTAAAATGTGCAATTTCAACCATCTTTGTGATGGCGCTATTTTGTAGTCCACTAATTTTGAGATGGCAGACAAAACTTTGTCTAACAGAATGGACTACATTTTCAAAACCAAATCTTCTCCAGAAACAACAATAAATTTTCGGCCTCGGCTCCTGGTCTGTACTAAGACCATTATTACGCGGTATTTGAATAGGTAATCATTTTGATCATGTTTAGTGGATTGTATCATAGATTTTAGGTGTAGAACAGCGGCGATGAGATTTGCTGATCGGTTCATCGCCTTTCAACTACTTACATTTTCTGTTTATCACAATATTAGTGAAACCATGACCAGGGATGTCATGTATATAAATCCAACAGGGTCTCAGGAGGCTTGGGCGAGGGTTTCCATCCTTTGTTTCAGAGGAAGGTTGAGTCGGAACCTATCGGTCTCTGATGTTTGGAAGATCATCAACATAACTAAAAAATCATCAACATGCACTAAAACTCATGGAGAGACGACGCTGAGGTAAATAGCCTCAAATACCCAGAGGTGACCCCGGCAGGTCGGATCCGGTACAAAGCGCAGGGTAGGCGGTGGACTTTCACTGCTTTCGCCTGGGCCTCTGCTCCATCTATTAGATGCCCCCCTTCCTTTTAATTCGATGTGCGGATAACCCATCGGAAGGATTCTCCCGTAGGTGACAATCGCCCCTCTTAGAGCTCATTGCACCCCGAAGAACTAATGGAGAATTAATCATGAGTCGTGAGTGGTCCTCCAACAACTATGGGGTAACTACTCTCATTGTTCTCTGTGCTGCAACGGACCGTTAGTTGCTTACTTGAATTAGCACCGCTGAAACCCCTCCCGCATTTAACGATTCCACAATACATGAGACTCGTGTTATTCATACTGTCGAAGTTATGTTGGAGTAGTCTCGTTTATCTAAAGCAATAATCATCAGCAAGCTCGTTCATTTTAAACAATGTACTAATAACACATATCCAAAAAAGAAAAAAGGCATTACAAAATACAAAATTAATCCGTAACTATTCCAGGTTGTTGAATTCGGAAATACAAGTAGTTTTTCTATGAGAGCTCTCATTTCGCAGTACCAAGTAGCTCACACACCCACTTTTTACGATTTAATGCAATACATAAATTTAAAACATTTACGCTTACTGTTATATATTTATGTTATATGTATTCCCACTTGTAAGAACCACTTTCTATGTTTACGGGAGTGCTGATAAATATGAAGATCGATTGTGTCAAACCATAAGTTGCCTTAAATCAAAATTCCCATTTGCTTTGACTTTTTTTACAGTATAATTCCGATTGAGTGTTGAGGGATTATGAGAGTCATGACTTAGATAACCACCTACATCACTGTCGGATCAATAACAGCGTCTGCGCATTTATGAAAAAATTGTAATTGCTACAGTTTTCATTACCGAGAGATTGTGTAGGCTAATTCGATTTGGAAAAAATTGGTCTCTGAGTTTGTACAAAAAAAACCTCTACACTTTCTGTATCAACCATGAAGATGTTCGATACAATTAATTGTCTTTTCGCAGTTTCATCGATTGATGCTCTTGTTTAACAAAAATATAACACAACACCAATCCATCCTAAAAATCCTCCCAAGTTATTTTTCTCTCTGTCCCGAAGTACTTAATTTATTTCCAACACATTTATCACCAATGGGATGATCTGATTTTTTTCTTTTTATTTAAGAGACTTAATGGCGTCTGATCCAATTTCTATGGTTTACTACTCGTTTCTGTAATATCCATGTAAATGTCGCTGTCACAGCTGAAAATTCTTATTTACATACATATTCGCTCGAAGTTGTTGCATGTTCTGTCATGTTCAGACGACATGTGTTCAGGCGAACATGCGTGTGAAGTCTAAGCCCGGGGTTGAGCGTGTTCACGTCCAGACCGTGTGTCGCCTGCATGAAGTGAGCGGCTGAAAATCAAGGTCGCCGAGTAAAATTGCCCCAGTAGGGATCCTGCGAGCGCCCGTGTGGAACGCGGCAGAAAATAGCGGTCATGCCGGCCAAACGAAGGGAAGTCTTCAACTGAAAAAGGCTCATATCTATGACAGACAGTGGCAGTTCTGCGGTTACAGGATGTCAGGTGGCACTCATTCCTTGTGTCAACAAACAATACCATTTCTGGAGTTGGAGAAACTCAAAGCGGGTTAAATAGGAAATACCTATTACAGTAAACTCTCCCACAACCGTTACCTCTTCAACCATCCATCTAATTATTCTAATAACAGACACTAATTCACGTATTCAGGTTGAATAAAAGTGTTTAAATTTGAACATCAATCTTTCAGCTCAGATGAAACAGGTAGTCCAACAGAGATTGGGTAATAATCATGAGCTACGGAGCATCCCCAATCAGCTGTGAGAGCCTTTTGGCTTATTCCGGCCCCGTTTACTATAGACATTTTATTTGGTGAATTCACGTATTTTATTGTTGGATTCGAGTTCGGTGCATGTGGGTCTTTTGTTGTTGGGTTCGGGTTCTCGCATATGCAGTCATGAAATTGACAGTCCTACGGACGTGTGGGTTACAGTTTTGAGCTATTGAGTATCGCGATCGGCTGTGCGAGCCCCTTGACTTATCGCTTTGGCTAGTATTGGTATCTTTCCGTATAAGCAAGACACTGGATTATGTTTTATCTATGATATATCCACTCCTACCCATTTCATCCAAAACCCTCGTTCTATATATTTTCAGGGAGAAAATATTGGCTAGAAAAGACGTTTTTAGTCACAATTCGATTGTTCACTTCTTAAATGTGTACCTATTCCAGAGCTCAACAAAGCACCTTATTTTAATATCTGATCTGCAGGCTGTACTGTTGTGTAGGAGTTAAGGACCCGTTAACACCCAGGTTTTATTCCCCACTTAAACGTGTTGTTGTGATGAAACTGATGCATTGTTTACACTTTAAAATCCTCTTGATCGGGTTCGTTGTGTTTTTACGGTATAACAGTATTAATTTCGCGAATTAGTGAGAATGGTAAATCGTATGCAACCCCGACGATGATATATTTATTGAAATGGTCATCCGAATGCAAAGTTACCTCGAGTGTTGAAACACGGAATCAACTACACAGATGAACTAGAAGATCGCGATTTTGTGAAAAGATCGAAGATATCAAAACAGATCTTTGATATTGAAAATGGCCCCTTCTCTTTCTCGTAGGTATTTACGTGTCAATGTTTTAGGTTGGTGAGTGCAGGAAAATATGAAATGCTCATAGTCCTCAAGTTGACATCAACACGACCTAGGCCTTGGTCAATGGTTTTCCTTTTTTTCATGATTACCACCATAATAATCGTCTATGGCGAACAGTGGTCCAGAAAGTGACTTTCGCCACATGTAATAAAACAGATCCCAATTTAAAAAAAAAATTAATTCCTATTAAAACTCGAGCTAAAATCTCAATGATCTTGGTTGAATAACAGAAAAAATCTAATATTCATTTATATTAAAGGATTTCGCTCTCAAATACAAAGCAGGAATGAGGGTCCCTGAGTTATATGACATCAGTATTGTTTTGAACGGTGACCCAATTTTTAGTCCTAAGTTGGTTTTCTCAGTTCCTTGCAGAGCCTCTAAAATGGCTTTAGTAAAACCTTAGCCAATCGAGCTGTCTATTTATTGCCTAATGCAATATTGCAAGGCTGAGACTGAGATTTATTTCATTTCCTGCTAGTATTAATGACAGAAGGAGAGTTGCCAAGGACCTTTTTGAGAAGGACCTTAGATGCAGCAGCTAGTGATGGGCGGATTTGGAGCAAACGAGTCCTTTAGGGCACCGTGTCCAGGATCGAATTTGAAAAAAGGAATCGTCGTTTCGGGATACTAAAGTTGTATAGCTATTCATTCACTTTTCATAAAGAAGAACTTCGAACGCAACATATTTAATCATCCTTCCATCCTTACACTAGCATTTTTGGTGCACCTTTACTGTGAAACGGTTGTTTCTGAGCAAAGGAATCGGTATAAAAAGGAAATAAAACATATCTATCCGTATACCCGACTCGTAAGGGAGATACAAGCCCTTCGGATTCGAAAGCGAAGTCCGGATTCAAAATATCCAAGTGCTATTGTCTGAAGGTAACTCGTTCCTCTGTAGCCTCAGCGTTTCTGGAACAAGTCCGAGGATCCGAATCCTTAAACCGAATGAACGAATCCGGGCTCGGTTCGCCAAAAGAATTACTTTTCCCATCACTAGTAGTAACCCAAAAACGTGATAATCGTGGTTATGTAGATAGCAGTAAACTAACTCGGAAGTTAACGGAATACTCGGCAGCTCCCACCTTGAAGTTCCTGGTGGATCGGAATCAACCTTAACACTAGGAGTCAGCTTAATTATCTTAATACTCGAATTCGTTAGTCACGAATTTTCTGAAATTGGCTAATACCATCATAAAATGGGACGAATCTAGCCCTTTCGCCGTCCTTTCCGCTTGCTATAGGTATCCTAAGTTCTGTTGAATTTTTAACGTCTATCTTTGAACATATGAATAAACTTTGAATAAACTTTGTTTTCTAATAAATCAACTGCGTATCACCTGCAGTATTTTACGCTCGCCTAAGCCGTCGTTGAAGGGTATTAAAAAGTTATTGAATATTGCACTCAGCTTTAAAGAGCTTCTGCCGATTTCATTTAAATTCCTCTATCCATTTTAGATGAAATACATCAACAAATTCGATACTTGAAAAATCACTAAGAATTACAATTCAATGATTTTATTGTTTTTCCTTAACAGAACCTCCATGAATAGAGTGGAATATTGCAGGAATAATGTCGGGGGTAGAAGTTATTGTATCGTTTGTGGCCATGGAAGACTGAGTCTAACATTTTGTGAGGAAAGAAAGGAACCTCTTGGTCAGCACTTGGTCTGCTATTTCTCATACACGGATACCTAAAGCGCTGACTTTTTCAGTTTCGCACTGCCGCGACGCTGAGCATCCAATTTTTTATCTTGTTTAACCGGTATTCTGACTTTTCTGCTTCCATGCTAAGAAAGATTTGTTTCCAGATGATAAGGAGATAGCTTGCTTGGCATGCAGGTTCTTCTTTCTTATTGAAATGGTTTCATTTATTGTCAAGGTAGTCGTTTCAAACAGAATTCCACCAAGCCATCGAATTTGCAATAGCAGCGATATTACTGTTTAATTAAGAATCTGATTATTTTACTGATTCGTGTATGTGCATCAAACAATATAAAAAATTAGTTTAGCCGCAGAAGTTATCTAGATTTATCGTTTCTAATGCTTGTTTCGAAATTACTTGGGTATTCTGTTCTTAAAACATTATTCGCCTTGATTTAAGTTACACTATTTTGGATTCCGTTTATTTTGGATCCTTTAAAAAAAAAGAAAATAAAAAGACTTCTTGAGCTTAAATCTGTTTGGGTGCACCTTCTCACAAGTTGAAGAGAATACCTGACATGGTAGTTCATGTCGGAAGACTATAGGTACACCATGAGATAGTGAATTACGTAGTAATAATTGCGTTAGAATGTAATTGGATATAATTACTTGGTCATGAATTATGTATGACTTGAATGTTAGGAATAGTGGGTCACGATAGGTAGGTAGACACTTATTTTTTATTGTTACGATTTACTATCGCGTGAACGCTGTCTTAATAAAATAGTTGGCAGGCAATATCATAGCTGCCTTAATACATTTATTAACACAACATTGTGAAGACAGTTCTCAGAAACTGAATAACTACAATTTGTATCTCGTCTCAGCCTTTTTTGTTT
Source organism: Creontiades dilutus (assembly GCA_031894815.1). NCBI lineage: Eukaryota > Metazoa > Arthropoda > Insecta > Hemiptera > Miridae > Creontiades > Creontiades dilutus. Next base: position 1,660,609 of record JAVIWC010000855.1, on the reverse strand, counting down.
CCGAATCTACCTACAGGTAGCGGAAGCTTTGTTTTCCCTTTAGGGAGATGAAAAATCTTTTTCTTTTATTTTTCGTGTCTGTTTGTGTCTGTCTGCCTGTATGTCCTTGTAACAAGCTCAATTCCTACAGTTTTCAATCGATTTTGATGAAATTTTCTGGGAATGCGTGGGTTGGGATGTAGATCGTCTCCTATGCGTTTCATTGATCACAACATCACACGTAAACTCCACTATGCATCGATTACGCAGGTTCTAGTGTTACAAACCAGCTCAAGTTTTAAAAGTTGTCGGGGAAGAACGCTTTATCATTATTCTAACCGCTGTATAGTTAGCGTGATGGACCAGCGAAACATGTCGACCTCCCTCTAGAAGGCACAAATGTCTGCGGGAACATGTCCCATGAATCGTTCTAACAAGCTAATGCTCTACATCTTTCAGGATTATCCAATACTTTTCTATGATCTATACCTAGACGAGGAAGCTATGTGCCTCACCCAACTTGGCAGACGTTTTGTTCTTTAATAATTGTTAACAAACGTAACTCGAAGTCATAATAATCATTATTGGTTGCCAATGAGAAAATATCGATGATTAACTAACTAGTAAGTTTTAAAATCCATAAAACTCATTTATTCTTAATAAACTTGACCCAAATTGTACAATTTAGCTGACTTAATGTCACCGATATAATAACTTATAATTCACACACAAAATTTTCCCAAAATTCCACTCTAGAGGAGGAATGAAAGCATTATTTTCCTTAGCCAATCGTGAAAGAATGGTGTCCCTTCTCTAGCATCGATTTGTTGGGGCTTACTTTGGCTGTTGGGTCATAATTTTCACTCATGATATTCAATGCATTCATAATATGAATTCATATTATATTCATTGTTGGACTGTTTGAAAGCGTTGCGTACGAAAACCCTTCAATTTGAGTCATTCACTAGTTCTATCAGACATGTAGACTTTCGAAGGTACGCAACGGTTTCTAACAATGAATATAATATGAGTGCGCTTGAATGTCATGAGTGAAAATTCTGTTTTATTTACTTACCTTGTTATCTCATTGTAAGTTCCGTCATAGTTGAAAAGCACAACATGAGAAAGTTTCACAAATAAAAGTAAACACGGTTACCAAGAACCGCAACTGACACGGAGCGTACCAACAAACCAAGCTGTACGTCAAATAACCAGCGAGTAAATAGTACCTGGTAACGTAAGCAAAACCAGTGGAATTGACATAAAGCCGGTATTCATACGTTCGTGTTGAGGATCAATATAACTGTTAGGCTCTGAAAACCGGTTGAAAAGACCCTCCGACACTGGGGTGGTGGGAGGGGGGGTAGTACCGTTAACTCATTTTGTCCAAAAAAAAATCACACACGACGGCGTGTGATTTCGGATAGGACGACATAGTAGTGTTATGGGTTCCCTCACAAAGTAACAGATCATCAATTCCATATAGTTGATCAATATGTTGATTGAAATCTGACAAATGATATGTGAGAATATGTTCGGTGTTGGTCGGAGCAGATGCAATAAAACAAGTGAGGGGTGAAACGCATCAGTCCAGTTATCTGTAAGCTCGGTTTCATTTCCATTTTTCCTGTAATCTATACCTACTAATATTTCTTGTTAACTGTTTTTTACGATTTAACTCAAAAACTACACGTCCGACTTTAGAAACTCTTTCACCATACATCTGAACTTAGTGGCGTATAATATTAACAATATCTGTTAATATTGGCGTATAAATAATATGGCGTATGTATTAACAATATGTGCTCGTGATTGGTCACAAAAAAGTTCGCTTTGGTATACGCCTATCATAGTTAAGGCATAATTACAGTTTGCGTTGAAATTATTGAGCTCAAATTTGAGTATTAATACGGGTGGAATGCAATGGTGGTGATATTGGTACAATGATATTAATCCTTATCGATTTGCATCGTTTGAAAATTAAGGTTAATTATGTACGTGTAAATCCCACTTGAAACTACTAGAAATTTTCGTTTAGAAATTATGACGCGTATAATCACAATAAATTCCCTAAATAGAGAATGAGCCACGGTTTGATCAAACTGTTAGTCTATTAACTGTCATACGTTTATTCTTTTAAGTCCGAAATTAACAGTCCTTCAGAATTTTGGATAATGGTCAAGAGCTACGGAGTATGCCCAACCATCTGAAGTTTGATCCGCGCATTCCTTGTATAGTTCATCAAAATCGGGTGAAAACTGTGGAAATTACGTTGTATGTTACAACAGTTGTGGAAACGCGAAAAACAGAAAGCGAAAAAAAGCTTCCGGTACCTATCTCTAAGTAGACTCAGAAACAAAATCAAATCTTTCGTCCTTAGGATATTAGTTTAGACTCAGATGTGTATAGTACCCGCTGATTTTTTAAATAGGATTCCCCCCTGATTAACTGAGACTAAATCCGATTGTTATCAACTTATGATGATTCAATTCGATATAGAGCATTCCATAGTTGAATGATACTAAGTTCTTAAGAACACATAATGGGAAAATATTCATACATGGCACTTATTTCCTCATACTGTCAATCGACTTATTTGATTGTTGCACGTAGTGGGGCCTTTTGTGAATTTGAATGGATGTCCAGCGGACGGCTCACGTAATAGAAGCTGTCTAATGATCTAGTTACACGTTAAGATGTAATAGGACACAGTTACCTATGTGCCTCCAATATTGAAACAAGGCGGGCTTCACCACTCAACGAGGCCTTGGAGCTAATTCTGTTCAGGTATCTACCTCGCTACGTACTTACCTGCCTCATGGTGACTCAAGGCGAATTTCGGCCTTCGCTCTAAAGACGTGAAATCGCGTCATGGCTACTCAGCGGTTATAACGAACTACGACCAAACATTCATACACTCTGAAATCATCTCTCATTTGAAAATGGTTTCCAAATCCTCGTGAAAAAATATGCTTGTTTGTTCTAAATGATCCCCGCTACAATCTGAAGAAGTGTATCGCGAAAAGCATTTCTAGAACATGGAAAGAACGGAAAAATATAGTTTCAGTTAACTTTCGAATAGTTAAAAGCACATTAATGAGTTATCCTTGCATTATAGATATCTGTACATCCCAATGTGTGGTTTGGTTGTCAATCGAAATTACAGTAGTGTAACAGATTCTTTCTCTTTGGCTGGATACGACGAGACTACTTAATTGGTTTACATAATCCAAAAAAATACCCTCCACTTCAAGAAAATCGGTTGAGACCAGTGACATTTTTTTCCATTAAAGCTGTGTAATAACCACAAAATCACAAGTTTTCTAGGAGCTAACTAACGCTCACTACCATTCTCGACCCCATCGAAACGTAACTTTCCAAAATCCGGTCAAGTAGTATTCAACTCAATAGTTCATTTAAACTACGAACATCGGTTAAAATGATTTGCCGATAAGTTGACATGTTTACTCCCACCTTCTTATTTTTAGAAGCTTGATTACGTAAGTACTAAAACGCAAGTTCTAAGAGCATAAAAGATACAAAATCAGTAAGAACTTTTGAGACGTGTCAGAGGTGGTATAAAATAAGTCTTGAGACATGTGGTTTAGAGTCATCTCTGGATTACAAGCGTCAGTCTCGGGTTATTGTGGATAGTAATAGTTGTTCGTGATCAGAGTTGGTGCTGATGAGATTACATTAGATTGACAAAAAGCAATATTCTTTAACTAGTCATATAGAAAGGCCCAAGTTTCATGCGTTCCGAATGGATAATTTAAATAGATAAATACATTTTATCTGACTTTAAATGTTATTGGGGTAGGTATTATTTTCGAAGAATTGCGTAACATTAAACATTGGTTTCCTAAAGGATAGGCGTAGGAGAAAGCGTAACTCATTTCTAAAAATGAATTAGAGGAGGCTAATCATTTACGTTTGTGATACATTTTTCAAATTTTAAACTTGATAGTTCCAGTAGACTGCTTCATTCATAAAATGTTTGCCAAATATATGTTCCGGGTCAATTAAGATTGATATTATTTTTGAACGGTCGAAAACTCGTTCAACTTTCATGTGATTAAAGTAATACATACAAATATTACGTACGCCAGCAAGCCAGTAAATTAATAATCAACGAATGATACCTAAGTTATTAAGGAAATCGTAGAATTTTTCCGACAGTACAGCTGTCACAACAGCCCCAACAATCACAATAATGGATGTCGGTTCCTCTAAACCGAAGTTAAGGATTTTTCGCATTCCATAAAAGTGAAAACAATCGACGTCATCTAAAACCGAATTCCTTTTGTGTTTGCACTTCGCGACTTTGTTTCCACGACTGTTGTAATACTGGATATTAATTGTTATAACAATTCTACCTTTTTTGGTTACGATTTCTTGATATCATTCTCTTTTTTGACTTTATTAATGACTAAGGTTATTATATATACAGATAAATAAGGTCCAAGAAATAATAATACACAAGGTTTTAGTAATAGATTTACTTATTTGTTCAATAATTTTATTTATTGTTCCAAGAAAAAATACATGGCTCTTATTACCTCATCTCCCAAATTCCAAAATATACCCATCTTCCTATTCGACTGATATTTTCAACTGTTGTCTGTCGAGGCTTGTGTCAACGTTAAATCAGCAACATGCAACAATATTCATTTGTCAACCAAAATTCAAATTCATTTGCTTAGGTTGGTATTTAATGTCCCAAGGTTCTTGAACTGTTTATTGTTTTGCTCATTTTTACCCTCACGGTAGTCTCTGTTTTGAAACACACCTGTCAGGTTGATGTTACTGTGAATTCGGTGTGCCGAGTTTAACTACAGGTATGTCTAAATTTCCATTCGCATTTTACGTTATAGACCACAACTTTCGTTTCATGCCTAAACCTGCTAACCAGAATTATCGCACATTCTTCTGGTTGAATCTCGGTCAAATTCGGAGGAAAGTCGGAGGAAAATGGTTTGATAAATTCTTGGAATTTTAACTCTATACTATCACCTGTAGATGCTGCGCATTGCCGAACGTTGAATGCTTTTAAAGAAGCCTCATTTCTAACGTTTGCACCCGATTTTGATGATATGTTGAGATAATATACGAGTTAGGGTGAAGGTGGTACCCTATGAGTTTCTCAACAATTGCTCACGCGCTTACGTAAAATCCGTAAAGCATTATTTTATCGCTTTCTAATCTATAATATCTTATATACATTTCAACTTGATCTCAACATTATTGTATCTGCCGAAGAAATAAATTGAAAGAACTTCAATACGTGTTGATTCGCCCATTTGAAGTTGTCTGCGGGAACATATCTGGTGGCATTTCTATTCATAGAGTATTTCTATCAAGCTTATAGTCTACACGTTTGAGATTATTCACTACATGTATCTTATCCATACGAGGAAGTAGTGTGCCACACCAAACATGACAAACGTTTTTCAAATTCATTCAACTTGTCGAGAGTTGGATTCGCCAATAAGTTCGTTACGAGTATCTACCTACTTTACTGCCTATGAGCTGCGCTTCTTCTCAAGTTATTTCTGAGACCTTCACCTCGGCTGTTGTGGCATCAGCTCTGAGTCCATCACGTACGCAAGGTTATGGCGGTTGAGGTCACCAAGTCGTCTTCATGTGACCGCCAATACCTCATAAAATATAATATTCACTGAGCGTCTCCAATAGGACGTTTTTTTTTTTTTGTTTTTTTTTTCACTTTTACTCTAAGGAAAAGTAACGACGTTCCTCACACATACTCTTCATACTTACTGACTTCGATGTATAATTTACTTATGATAGATTCGCAGATAGGAAAAGAAACCAATAGTTGAATTTTTTCAAATGCGAGAAAACTGTTTATTATGCATCTCATGCTGAAATCATCGGAAAGACACAACCAAATGTTTTGAAGTAATATCATTTACAGTTTTCCCTTTTAGAATGAATTTATACCACATTAAGATAGTAAAATGAACTTGAAGATATTAGAACTTTTTTTCCCGTGTCAGTATGAATCCAATCACGAGGCACCATGAACCGAACCTTGAACTTTAACAGTGCTTCATGTTACTTATATTCACTGAAAACTTGCAAATGGTGTGCTACTTAAGTCTTAACGGAGCTATTCTGGTCGTCTTCGTTCATAATGCCGAATTGATCAACCTTTCACAAACGTCACAAACAGTTATTTAAGGATTCACACTGAATAATCAAGCACAGCTCCATGTAGAATACAAATTAGGAAAATCAGGTCGAGCCTAGTCCACATGTTTTTCTAACTGTTGGGCCTTAATCGGCCGGGTCATTCCGTGTGCATAGGTTCCTGCCACGACGAGAGTGCCAGACACCGCGTTAATCTCGCAACCAGCGGTTCTGCTTCTTCCGTTCGTGAATCCGTCGCTGAGTCAAACACTATTTTTACACGCCAGCCCTTTACTGAACGATTTCATTGACTTAGAACGCAACGACATGTGGAAATCACAGTATCGTATAAACCTACCTATGGCGACTTGGCTTTATTGTCAAAGGTAAACTATTACCAAGTCAATAAATTTAAAAAAAATTCAAGCACAAAGTACTAATACCAAGCAGGAGACCTCGACCTGAATTATGAGGTTCAGAGCTTTAGGATGACGAAACCCTGGAGTTTTTTTTTACCACTCCTGCTTTCAATGTCTCTGACCGAATTTCCTCAAAATTTATAGAAAACTAAAATCCCGTTTCAAAATGCTTCTGTTGTAGTTGTTACATTCGATTCCTTAACTGAAGCTTATCAAAATCAAACGAATAAACTGACATTTTATTATAAATGTTATTGAAACGATGAATAACACTTTTTTTAAACATCAATCCTCAAATTTTACATCTTCGGTGGTAGTTCGAGAGCTGCCGGCAGTTATATTCAAACAAACAAAAAAAAAAAGACTTTTTACCAATATCTAATGTAGTTTTGACCTCTGAAACTACACCGGAGTCTGCTCACAGATTTGATGGGTGATTAAATGTGTCGAATCGAGGCATAAACTATAGAGTTTCCCTCGCAATGTTTTCTGTAGTCAATGTCATTCTAGAAAACTATTAGAGCTGTAGTCCTTTTAGAGCTTGAAGAGTCAAGGAAAACAAAAAGTTCGACGTTTAAAGTGCCCACGTATCCCATTTCTGTGTTTTGTCTGAAGCAGTGGAGAGTAAATTACATTTTTATTTGTATTTCAGAATCATTGAATGTATTATGTATTCCTACACCTGAAATGGCATAGGTTGTTTATAGAAAATAAATACTCCAGCAGTAAAAACGTAGTTGATTTAGTACATATCTGTAGATGAATGCAGCACCTGTTGGGATCTACGGATCATATTTTTTCCAAGTTCCTTGAATATTCAACTAATTATCCTCAGGCGGAAAATTTCAGACACCATGATTTGAGTTCAAGAATGACTCGCCTGCATAATAATACCTGTTTCATAAATGATTTTCCTGTTTACTCCAAATCCAAATTTTAGCAAATTTCAACTGTCAAACGAAAAAAAACAAAAAAAAACAATCGAATGCTGGCAGACCCTTATCAAGCTCACATACATAATCAACCCCAGCATCCTAAAAAATAAACCCAATTTATGACCCAAATTTTGTAATTTTGACAATCCATAAAGTCAGAGAAGCTCAAACTTGATGAGGTGGACGACCGGTTATGAATTCTGAAGGTCAATATTTATTATTTTAAATATTGCTCAAACCAGTTTTTTCAGTTTAATGTGACTGTAAACAGATCTTGGCCTAGAGTACCTATTAAAGCGAAACTGGTGAGGTGCAGCAGTGAATAATCAGTGACGACGATTTCAATTGGTATTATGACTTATACAGTACGAATGTAGAAAAAGTAACACTTCAACCACCTATGGCACCCTCAAAGCTTTGTTTTTCCATTGACAAGATGTAATAAAAACAAGTAACAGATGCTAGGATGGTAAGTTCACCTAATGAGAATTGACCCAAAAAGATCTTACAGGTCGATATTGGATGACGGCAGTAAGGCAGACAGCGTAAGAAATTGGTAGGGGCTGCAGATGTCCTCTTTGAGCTTGTAATCAGAATGTGGGAAAGAACTACGTAGGAAAGATCAGTCTGGGGAGGCCAGGTCTGGAAAGCCACCCAATACACTCAAATGGCAGTAGAGTCAAGAAGAAGAAAAATTATTTACTTATGTGAATCCTCCCAAATAGTAATCTTTCTCTTCAACGTCAAATGCTAATATTTAGAGAATATTCTTTATCGAACAAAGTAAACAAAATAAAATAAGAGACTATCAATCGGAGTGTTGATGAGGTTCTAAAAATATGAAAACCAAGGAATTGCTCTTAATCGATAGCTGAGTTAGGCCAAACTTCCAAATGTGTATTTAACGAGGGATCTCGAATCACAGTTGAGGATTTTAAGGACATTTAAACGAGGAAAACAAAATTTCCATCAGAAACATCTTTTTGATTGCTATTGAAAAGAGAATAAACATTATCCAACGATTAGCATCTATCGTCAATTGTTTATTGATAATGAAGGTACAAGATTGGGGTAATTGATATTTGGACAAAAATATTCTTAGTACTCATTTTTTCTTCATTGAAGAGATATAAATCCTTTTTGAAGCATCGTGGCTGAAAAATTTGCTTTTAACGAAAATGCAAGGGCACCAATGGGTTCTACGAGTAAATTGAAATCCAGGCAGTTTGAATAAGATTTTTTGGTAGAAGGTTGAGGGGAGGAAATTCAATGGCAGTTTCTCATATAATTGTATATGTGATATCAACATTGCAACTAATTTATTTTATGGAAATATACAACATTCCTCATTTGATTTCCGTTTTTCTCTTTACGAGGTCTATTCTGGACACGGTTTGTAGATCATGACAAAAATTTGAAAGAATAAGGCTGCTGTGCAACCTTATTGAATAGGAGCCGTGCAAACACAACTGCTCCTAAATTAAAGCGACTGCATGTTAGATTCTAGAATCCAAGACTGAACCACTCTTGTGTCGATATGTAATACAAGACGCAGACAGTTTCTGTGCAAAATTGGTGAGGATGCAGGAACTTTCCCTATACCAGTACTTCTCTCCCCCAGGGTGAATGATTTTCTTTGATTTAAAGGGGCTTAATAAACGTGCGGATGATTATTGTGAGAGAATCCGCTGTCAAGGTTGATGTTATCGCCTGAAAAGACCCTTGATACAATCTAACTGCTGAACACGGCAGGGCTGAAGGATTATAGGTATAGGTACATACGTGTGTACGTTCTATTTTCCAGAGTTCTTCGATTATCCCTTGATAGGCCGTGTGTATGATGAAACTGCCGCCACAGGCTGGCCATGACAACTAAGTCAGCATAAGAGGGTATTCAAAGGACTGCCTTTCTGAATGATCCACTACCGAGTGATGCCGTCTGATGAAATCAGGCCAGGCAGAACAAATTGCTATAATAGTAACGGTCAAAGGTATTGCCGCACTGAAGAAGAAAGGTGAAATCATGAAGTTCAATCGAGTCTAAGTTAGACGTAAGCACCTGTAGTCAAAAAAGAAAGTTGGGGTCAAAAAACTGAATGCTAACTAAAAGAGATTTCAATGCTATTATGTAAATTCCCACTTGCATTTTACTTTAAGATCAACCAGTACAATAGTTCCGTTATACGTCTATCTTTTGTCCCTTAATCCTTGTGGTGGGCAAAACGATTTTAACCAACTGATTGACATCGTTCAGGTTCCACAGATTTTTTTCGTTTGAAAACTCAAGGATTTTGAGGTGGGACTTGGGATGGTGAAAGTATGCCTACCTAATATGTAATTATAAACGACCGATAACCAAGGAATCAAGAAAAAATCCACTTTTTACCCAATAAAGAAAGAAAGCGTAATTGTATGAGAAATTCATGAGCTCAAAGGGTTGCATTTTTCAACCACTAAATTGTTAAAATGGCTGCTAAGAAGGATGCTTAAAAAGCTTCCTCATTCATCGCAACATGGCAATGCAGAACTTTGAGTAAATGTGGACATTGAGATCCCTTAGACGATTGAGATCATCAGATACTTTCAAGAAATTGTCATTTGGGTGTGCACATACGTTCCTACTGCTCCAATTATGATGAAACCTCTAGGGAACATCAAGTCTGCTTTGGTGGTAAATTACTCCTGTAAATGTCGTCAAAATAGGACTATAATGAGGTTTACCCGAAATCATAATGGTTCAGAAAGCATTATCTACATCATAAAAAAATTGCTAACCTTAAGGTGAAAATATGGCTCCCGTGCCTATTAGGATATTAGTTACGATGTTGTTGATCCTGTTAAATTATGTCGACTAGCCCCCATCAATCGTATGCAGTGTAAGTTAAGATCTAAGGGTAACTGTGAGAACGTTGAAAAATGTCGTAGAAAGGTAATTGTCGTTCTACTTGCGATCTGACTCGACGCTCGGGTATTTGAGGATTTCTAGGTCTATTACCATTATACTTATTCGAATCACTTGGAATCCCGTATCAACAAACACCGGGTACCCTCCTTCGCTTTACGGCATATGTTCTGAATTTGGCAAGGCTTACTTCACAAGATGGATTTTAAAGGTGTTCGTCACCGATTTTCGGCTTGAAAGAAGAAAGAATGTGGTATCAATCCTTACTGGATTGTTTCGATACACAAGGCTCACATTTGGAATTGCGACCAAGAAATGTTGAGAAGCAAAAAGGGGGATTCCTACCTCTAAAGTTCCAGAAGATTAAAATCACATCACTGGCCCGAACAATGGAAGAGCTAGCTGGATGTGAATCTACTCCTAAGAATTACAATTCTAAAATGCTATTGCCTGACCCTCCATAAAATACCTGGATAACGTGCTGCACCGGAATGAGGTTTACGGAGACACCATCAACAACGTCCCTGTACCACACTAACAGCTTTTTTGGAGGTTTCGTAACGTTTGACGTGAAGGTCAATCACAAAACTGATTTTTTTCCCCTTCTTTGAAAAGAAGAAAAAGTTCCAGCCATGCAGGATGATTACGTGAGCGAGGTTTCCTAAATTATTTTATTCCGAATACATCTATGTTAAATTGTGAAGAAACATTGGGGAAAAAAATTATGTTGATTGTGTGGTTTTTTTCGTTCACGCACATCGCGCGGTTTGAAACCTCATTTGATTTTTTTGGCATGCAAACTCATTCAGCGAGTGTGAAAAGTTGTCAAGTCATAAAAATTGCGCGAACATAAATTAGTATACCAAAAGTGTAACATATTAATTTTCTTTGATTTTAAACGTTGATTTGGGTGTAAAAGTGCCGTATTAATCAAATGAAAAAAGGATACCGTAATGGGAATCAGTGTTGAAAAACTATGAAAATCGTTGTGTTACACTTAGTGTTCATTAACAGTTATGTTCCTGCAATTTTGATTTCTAGCAACTGTACTGTGGTAAAGCCTTAAGAAAGAGATGAGGGGTCTAATTTTCATGAAATGAAGCGTAGAATTCGAATCTGCAATGAAAAATATGTGTTTGTACATGAAAAAACAAAGTAAGTGTGCATTGGGCACTTTTGCAACGTAAAGATATTTGAAATCCTTGACAAAAAACGTGCAAAAATGCAATAAATTAAGCATTTTTTCCACCTCAGAATTACGAGTCCAGGATTCGTGGCTAAGAATCATTTCAGATATCTAAAACAGAAAACAAACTAAATACCTAAAACAAAGACATTTTTTTTTAATTTGAAATTTTTAGAGCAGTTGCATAGCATTATTTTCTAAGACAATTCGCTAAAAGAAACGAATTTCGAAGATGACTCCGAAATGCCAGAAAGGTATCCAATAATGATTGTACACATATGTTGTGTCCTGGCTGATTCCGTCGTAAGTTGATACAAGAAAGGCCACAAAACTAACTTTAAAATCTCAAACCATGCTATTTAGATTCAAATACTCCTAATACGCCATGAAACGGCCGATTGCATATGCTGAGGAAGTCTCTCAGTATAATTTTTCCAATAAACAGTATCCATGATTTGCTTAGAAAAAAAAACTAAATTGGTCAAGTCGACTGATGATCCACATTTTTTTGTAGAGGTGAAAAACCAGTTGATGTATACAAACTAACAATACACCTTTCAATGGGTAGCAATATATGAAACTGGTTAATTTACTGGCAAGGATTGAAATCGAAGTGATGATCGTTACAGCTTCCTCTACCACAAACAGGCACCGAGCACTTCATTTCCTGTCAGTCTTTATGAAAGCTCTCTTACTTTTGCGGTAAATAAATCAACAGTTCAGAGTCACTATGTAGTGATCATTCTTCTTATTATTCTTCATCACAAAACCGATATAGTCTACTCCGTCATACCAGTTGATAGGGATACACCTTTTCTATACCGTGGGATATAAAACCCTCACGGTACAGTGGCGCCCATCTAAGTTCAAACTTTCACGCTGGAGACAAAAGTTCATCCTCACCGTCATTACTCAAACGTTCTCTAGAACTACCCTCGAATTATCAAGGTAAAAAACGAACATTCACCTTAAACTATGGGGATTCTTGGTTAAAAATTACTGGATTTCTCTCTTCTCTCACCAACTGTAGCCCCTCATCATAATTTCAACTCGTACGTTTTTTATGTTTCTATTTATTTATTGATTCTTTGATAGCATTTAAGATTTGGGTGTATAAATTTAAAGTTCTGTGAGTAGCAAGGTCATCAATTGATCAGAAAAGCACTATGACGTGATCATGTCCATGATGCGACGAGGCCGCACTAATCGCCGCACGTCCGGTCGTGTGAAGCCGTCTACAACGAGGGGATTGAAATGGTCTTCGTTGCGTTGCTCGAAGATGTTGAGGTTTTTGGTGAGGATTTGCGAAGGATTGGAAACATGTTCCTTGAATGTTAGCCGCTTTTCTAAGACAACTCCTAGATATTTATGACCTGTAGCTCTCGGTATTGGTTGACCATTGTAATGCAAAGGCGGCTCATCATATTCACCAAGCCCATCAAGGAGCTTCATCAATGGGCGTGTTGCTTCAATCGAGTCCTCATGACACACAGCGTCAGCATACATTCCCACTCTCTTCCTTGGGGTGCGGATGCCCTGTTTTCTTGTTGTGGAGTGCTCATGGAAAATATTTTTCTCCGTTGTGCTTCCTAGTACCCCGGTATCACTTGGCTATTGTGGCAGTTCGATGAAAAAAATCAATACATCGTACGTTCGCATGTTTGCGATTAGTCTTGGTAGCTGAATCACCAAACTGATCAGTTTTTTCACTGCTTCCGTTTCCAATTATGAAAGTACGAATCACGAGGCTCGCAACGCACATTGTGCTCAAAATGTTCGTGACGATACACCTATGTCATGTAGGTATGGGAAGAAACTTCTGCTCAATCCTACTAACTACATTGATATTTCTTCTACGAACCAAAGGAGTATAAAGTAGGTGCTATAATATCGGTTTCTGAAGGAGTTTTTGATGAACCTTTCCTCTGCCGTCCTGACCTCCTATGGTGACGTCTGGCGAGCCCTACGTTTCGTTAATTTGTATACTTGAATTTTCGCTGGTAAATGGCTCATTTACCTTTTTTTTTAGATTATCAAATACAGAAGTAGTAGATTTCAAAAAATTGAATAAAAAAGTAGCAAATTATCACATTGAGGTTTATTATTTCTGTATTAAGTAACCCTTCACTTAGCTATGTGTGTTTGACGTAGTCTGTGGTATATCTTCTACACTATACATCTTACGCCTCCACATCTATTAGTTGCATTCAAGATAAAAATACTTGAGCGGCCGCCAGTTTTTGTTCTCCAATAAACTCTTTACATTTATCCTAGCAGGCAGTTTTATGTGGTTTTAACGAAAATTGGAAGAAGTGGTTCGAATTAGAGATTTTGCCCCGCTAAACCGATGCTGATCATTCAACTGAATAAAGGGAGAATGATCTCTATGATCACACGCTCGCTGCTTGATTTTCAAGTATGGAAGTTTTCCCAAAAACAAATAAAGGATCAGAGTGGAAGAATATGAACACACTGAAGATGTAAGATTACAAGTCAAGAACCCTCTTGCAAAAATGATTTTATTTATCTATTTTATTTTTATTTTTTATTTGTTGGTCGCCGTAACTATTACTAAAACTAGTTATCAAAGAAAGGGAGAAAGAGTCATGCTTAAAATACTAAAGAGCAACTATTCCTCAATAAAGTGGATTTTCAACAATACTTGCTTCTTAATAAGATATCAGCACAAAGAAAATGATAAACTCAACCTATTCTAATTAACTTATAGGTATTGTAACTTTATGACTTCCATATTAATTTGATCATAATAAAATGGCTTAAAAACTGGCGGTCTTCTGAAATCTACACAGAAATACGAAAATAAATGTTTAGGTATTACTTCTTTTTTTTTCAAGTAATGTTTAAAGGGATTTTATCCATTTCGATCAAGGGCCATTTGCTCTTGGTCTATATTGGTCAACGGGAAGCTCTTCCACACCTGATAATCATAAGTTAACCAATTGTCTTCACTTATCAACCCGATAATTAGAGTCGAGAATAATTTGTTTTCCTTGGAACAAACATGTCATACTTCACAGTAAAATGAAGTTTTTCGTTTTTAGGGGAAATGATCGTTAGCCTGTCGAGAATAACTATGGAGCACAGGGTCGCATAGCGGTGGCCACTGCTTGGCACCTAAAGTAAGTTGATACACATCATCTTGCATGCTTATCGTGGGACGAGGACAAGGTCGAGAAGCCGTAGCCAGAGCATAGGAAGAGGACTCTTAATTGCGTCTTGGGGTGATGGGGTGAAACAGAAATAAAACTGCAAATAAATTTTTCACTGCAAAGAAATAAAAATTTCCACCTCAACAATTCACAGCAGCATGATAATAGAATTTTCGTAAATTATCGAAATGTTGAATTACTACTTTAGAATTTGAGCACTTTGTGCGAAAAAAAACTGTCAACTATACATTTTATTGAAAAAAAACAAACTTGTTCTTAATAATATTAACAAGACTTTTTTTCAAACAAACATTTATTTATTTATTGATGGAAGTATTTGAATTTTCATCTTTTGTTTAAGCTCATTTGATGAAATTTAAGTACAATTTTCAGCATAAGTTTGAGATTAAACTGTAAGTCGGGTTTGCTAATTTATGTTTACACAATCTTGATGACTTGACAACTTTGCGCACTCACTGAATGGATTCCACGCTGAAAAAATCAAACCAGGGATCAAATGTCGATGAAATCGAGCAAAGGATTCGAATCTGCAATAAAAAGTGAGGGTTCTCATTGGGAAAATTCAAATTGATGCGCAAATATTGCGCGAAAATGTGATATTCGAATTCCTTGAAAAACAGTAAGGGGGTTTGGCCTCCAGGCATCATCCAGGAATCATTTCTGAATGGTTAAAACGAACGTTTCTAGAAAATGATCATTTTAAAATCGTTAGTTTTATTGTCATAACTAATTTTTTAATTGTCCTAACCGTGCATAGTGCATGAAAGGGGGGGGGGGGGGCACCAATAACATCATTTCTGTCCCCAATGTTTCTTCACAATTTAACTTAAATGTATTCGTAATAAAATAATTTAGGAAAACTCAATCACGCAATCATGCTGCATGACTGGAACTTTTCCTTTTTGGTTGAACGTACAAAAAAATATCTCTGCTTTGTGATTATTTTAAAATCGTTGGTTTAATTGTCATAACTACTTTCATTCGGTGAAACGTTTGCCAAGTTGGGTGTGGCAGATAGCTTCCTCTTACAGATAACATGAGCACATGTATGATTGGAATGTTTTAAATAATCTTGAACGCTGTAGAAATCCATATGGTTACAAGGATTCATGGGACAGAAATATGGCGTGACATATTCCAGTAGAGATGGGCGCCTTCAAAATTTGAGTCGACACGTATTGCGTGATTGAATCTATAGCGAAAAGAGTAATGATAGAAAATAGTTTAAAGTTGTACGAGATCCCCAATCCCCAACCAATGTGAACAAAGTCAGAGGATTATGAAGTTATGAAATAATGGTTAAAGGATTTCAAGAGCAAACGGTTATGATTTCGAGCGATGAAATTCATAGATCATTCATTGTCTAACCCGCACATTCCGTGAAAGTTCCATCTAAGGCGTGAAATCTTTGGGATCAAAGTTTCGTACAAAAATTTTTGGTCACGAAAGACACGAAACGGAAGTAATTCAGAATGGTCTAAAACGCAAAATGCGAGTACAAATTATGATTTTAGAGAAAAATATATATTATCCAGAAAGTTAAAACTCCTTCAACATCAACTTGCTACATCAGAAGCAATAACAGGTAAAATATTCTGAACCTTCCTACGCGGATCACCGGTTTACCAGAAGTGGACTGTACTACCACAGATAATGGTGGAAACACTTGGAAATCCAACCGAAATTTAACAGGGTATAATAAAAATAATGGCCACAAGAATTCTACCGCTTGTTCTCCTCAACTAAATTGAAGCTTGGGAGATGGGATTACAGATAGTATCAACAAACTTGGGCTTTCGCCAGCCACGTGTCTAACTCAGACCACCCGATGTACTTTATAGCTTCAGCCCGACATTCTCCCTGACCGATTTTTCAAATGGTGAGCGAATTGTCCAGCAATCCGAGTGTCTCATTCGATTCTCGGAACTAATTTATTATCTGAATCAACAACAAAACGGCCCTCATACAACGCAAGTTTTCGAGATTTCGATTTTGTTACGGTTTAATCCTTATATATAATCCTTAGGGTTGATTGATCAAGATGCCGAGATTGCTGGCACATCCCGGATCAATGCTGGGTTTTTGAGCCAAATTTCGTAAACTTTGTTCAGTAGTTTCGGAGAAAACCTTCGTTTTTTCATTCTTTTTTTTAAAAAATACACCTATCTTGAAATGTAAGCCAACAAATTTTGAGGGAAGGTTAAAAAATTGTTTTCTTGGATTAAAAACGTTTGTATTATAGAACGTATGGGTTAAAGGGTCATTGAATAGTATTATTTTTGCCTGTGTTTTTACGAATGTCAATTTTAGGACGTCCCTCTGAAACAAGGGGTGTGTGATAAGGGTGTGAGATAGCCTAAACAAGAGAAACAAATAAATGCATACAAATCCGTTTCAAACCAATCCAAGGCCGAGTCTTTAAAAAAAAGATAGGTGAATGTGTGTGTGTACGAGCAAAATGTTTGCGACGCTGATGCTATTCTTAAACAATTTTCATGATTCCTTTCTGGTTCGATCCCAATTTCACTCTAGTTGCACAACAAGCTCCAGAAGTTTCAAATTTCTGGACGGAAGAGAGGAATTGGAGAGGGTAATCCCGAAAGAAAGCGTTTTTTCTCGACTAATTTTGTCGATGATGCTCAGGTTATAATTCTCAATCGATTTTCATGATTCTTATTTCGTTCGATCCCAACTTCAGTCTAGGAAATGTTGCTTTTTGCGACAAAAGAGAAAATAGCCAATCCTTTCAACTGCTGCTCAAGCGAATTATTGATCGATTCCTGTCGCTCTTTTTTGTTCAATTAAAATTTTGGTTTAGTATTTTAAAATATTTCAGCTCATTCAATTTTCATTACGGATGGGGGTGAATGGAGGGGGATAAATCGTTATTTCGTCACCATTTTAATGTAGTTTAATCGATTTAAAAGCTTTGTTCTTGTTCGACCATAATTCTAGTCAAGTTGTGCAACAAAGCCAGAAAATTTTGAATTTTCTGTTGAGAGCGGAATCCATTCAAGCGCTGCTTATACCGCCAATTATCGTGATCCTTTTATGTGCCATTAAGAACTTCGGTTTAGTTTAGATCTGAAACATATTTCAGATCATTCTAATTTAATTATGGAGGGGGTAATGGTGATCAATCGTTGTGTTCACCTTTTCTATGTTGTTTTTTTTCTTTGTTTTACAAACATTTCTTGTGCATTAGGTAAACCTCGGATGTGCATTTGAATCGGGTTTCGTGAGAGGGGGGAGGGAGTGATGCCTGATTCATTCAGGCGATTTTCATACCTACTTACTGAAATCCCCAGACAATGTCCGTGCTTTTTTGTTCGATTAAGAATTTGGTCTAGTTGTTAAAAACACTCTCATTATGTGTTTATATTAATGTTTATAAGTAATGCATGAGTTACTAACCAACATGTTTCAAGGTTGGTTCTTCTTCTCCAATTATCCCGTGATTGGTTGAGTTATTCATAAATATTATTGAGGTTGACGACGGAGCTATTTCACATTTTTTTCGAACTAAACTGCATGATATATGAGATTTAACAAACATTTGGAAACATAGTCAACAGTTATGCTGTTGTACACTCAATAACGTTGCCTACTGTATATGACTTCTGCAATATTGCTTCCGTGGGAGGAAAAAAGCTCCAGTCATGCTGCGTGATCGTATGGGAGAATTTTCGAAAATTATCGGATTAAATTTATGTTAATTTTAGTTGAAATCTGAGTTGCTTCATATGCAAGGGAATCGTGAACTATCATTTTGATAGTGACAAAATTGGTTCTAACGATCGTCTTCTAGTCAAACGATGATTTTAGATTTGTCGATTTTTTTCTCCCTTTTTACCGATTTTTTAGCACGTTTTAATGGAATTCAAGCACATTTAGAATGTTTGGTTAATGCAATTAACCTCATCATTTCTCAAATTATTTGGTTTGAAAAGAAGTTTGAGGTTTTCAGGGGTTGTAGTTATGAATAGACTGAAAGTGGACCAATTACCATTGTGATCTTTCCTGTTGATGTTGTTTCGTGCAGACATTCCTAAGAGTGTAACTTGTACGGTTTTCTTTTATTACAAGTACCTACTACTTCTTAATAAATAACAAATGTCCCTTCATTGTGTTCCAGGGTGGAAGAGATGGTGTCAAGGATCGTTAAGAGAAGTGTGTGCGTCCTCCTCCTGTGGGTCTCTTCATTGCTAGTGCTACTAAATCTTCGGGGGTTTACCCAGTCGATCTTGAGCCATCAACCAGGGTCACGCGGCCTCCTGCACAATCTTCAGCCCAACACATTGAATCCAGTCGATAGTTCCTCAATTCTTCTTCAGCTCTCTCCAAATGTTGACAGCTCACAAGTTAATGTCGAAAATGCTATGTACACAGAAATTGAGAAAAAACTTCCCAGCCTCCCGCTTGCCTATCTCAGCAAGAATAGCAAAATGTTCAATGTTTTCCAGAAAAACGAGAGCTGCGCGAAATTTCCTAGCTTGTATGACATAGAGTTCAATAATATATATTGGCAAAGTCTCTCTACCTCAAATGGAACGTTCTATCTATACAGTGCATATTATGACATCCGTAAAATGAGCAAAATCGGCCCAGCAGTAAGAATTTTGGCTATGATAAACAGAATTGAACCTAATATCAAAACACATTGTCAGTTTTGGTTTGAAAATAAAAAAGAGCCTGTATTCGTGAAAGTCATGGAATATAAATATATCTGGTACAAGAAGTGGGGAAACTACAAACAAGGAATTTTTCAACCATACCTAATTGCTTGCCAGATTCCTGAACCCTATCACTCCAAAGTCCCGTTATCAGTTTCTATTGTCGAAAAATTTTGTGATAATGCCACAAACAATTTGAAAGTAGTGTACAACAAACCACCTAAAAAAGGAGGATTTGCAGTTTGTGTTAAAGGTCTAGACTTTCTGTACACTGACTTGTCTGTAAGAATGGTAGAATGGATTGAACTTTTGGGGCTGCTAGGAGCTGAAAAAATTTTCTTCTACGAACTCCAAGTCCACCAAAATATTTCCAAGGTGTTGAAATATTATCAGGAGAGAGGGAAAATTGATGTGACGCCATTGACCCTTCCCGGAGGCCAGCCGAACATTCCAGGTTTTCAACATATGTACCTGTCGAAAAAGATCAATCACAAGCGACAAAACGAACTGATACCTTACAACGATTGCCTCTACCGAAACCTCTACTCGTACGAATATATTGCACTGTTGGACATAGACGAAGTCATTATGCCTGTCAAGACATCATCATGGAGAGAGCTGATGGATACTGTTTTAGTAAAAGCTAGACAAATAAAAAATGAAACTCGGGCTTCATACAATGTACGAAATGTGTATTTCCTTGATGACCTTATCCATTCACACGGGTGGTTCAAGGACATCCCTCAGTACATGCACATGCTGCAACATGTATATCGTAGCAAGAACTACACTAAACCCAATATGTATGTGAAATGTTTCCACAACCCTGAACGTGCCCTGATCGTTCATAACCACTTTCCACTGGCCTGTTTGGGATCCACTTGCACGACTTATCCAATCGAAACAAGTGATGCTCAGCTTCAGCACTATCGGGCTGATTGCGTAAAAACTCTGAAAAAATCTTGTACAGAGTTTAGGCAAAACAGCATCCTAGACACGACGATATGGAAATTCAAAGACGCTTTGGTTTCCCGGACCACTGAAGCATTGCTCAGTCTTGGTTACTTCCCTTCCCTTAATCAAATTTAATTCTATTAAACATTATTATACCTGTTGATTAGTTATCAATAGAGAAAACTGTATGACATTCAAGTCTTTAGTTGTATAAACATTTTACCTATGTATAAAATTGAGGTACTTAGTATGCTATAAGACTGTTACCTGTAATTTTTGTGTTATCATGTATTGTTTAATTTATAATATTGAAAATAAGAGCTGAATCTATTTTTCTTTTTGAATTATGATGTGATAAACCCTTCATTATATGTCAGATTTGTATATTGGAGCTCATTTGCACTTGGTTACCTTATTGGTCGGGTGAAAATTGTGTATTTAGGTATAAAACTATTTGTTCCAATTCACCGTTACATACTATTGCTTATATACGATCTGCTGAAGAATATATTCGTTCTAGGTAGTCTTAAGCCTGACCTGATTTTCATGATGACCTGCAGTGAAAAACAATGATCAGTAAAACCTATATTCATTTATTGCATCTAATTATTCTGTCCTCAGGAACCAATGTTGAATTCTTCAATCAGATCCCAACACCCAGTAGAACTGCAGTTATTAACAAATCTGCACACTCACTCAGTGTGAATCGTATCATCAAGTATACAACAGGAGGTGTGCAAAACGATCGTATTTGAAATACTTGAGCATTGTAGAAAAAGGAGGGAACCGTAGGAAAGCAAAGTTGTTGTGTCCAATTTTTAGATTGAAGTTCAAACAAGATCATTCAGGCATGCAATGGTAATATCAAAAAATTTAAATTGACACCATGAATGTGAAACATAAATGAGCTGTGTCTGTCAAGAATTCCTAAGTATGGTATTATTATTTTTTAAATAATTTGTAACTGTCCGGGTATTCTTGAGGTTTGTAGGGGCACTTTTAGATTCAGAAATTGAGGGAATTTCTTCGGATCTGAAACGTATAGTCGAATTTCCGTCCAAAATGGCTAGGAAATAACACTTCACTTGCCTATGTCAGTGAAAACCCAGAAAACCTTTTTGACCAGTTTTTGGCACTTAGCTTCTATTCATGTGAGGCGATCGGGCTGGCTGGAAGTTAAAAAGACCCCATGCGAAGTGATTGTGAGAAAGAACATTTTTTTTTTTTTCCATCAACAATGTTGCCGATTTTGAAGCGGGCGCAACGGGTTCGGGGGAATGTAAAATAAATGTCAACGGGCTTGAGTTAGAAAGTCAATGGGTTAGGGAACGAGAAAACTCGGAAATCTAATGGGTTTGGGCTCTTGAGGACACTCCCGAAAATTGAGTTTCAATGACTCCGGGGGATGAAAAAAATCTTTGCAGCGGGAAGAAGAAAAATATTCTACCTTCGTGCTGCAGGTATTTACAGTGGAAAAAAGTCATTAGTTAGGTATACATTTCGATTGATCAGAGAGGTATTCATTCTTTCATCTGTATCCAGTATCCCATTCGTCCACAGTATTCATTCCTCCTGTAAAACAAAACAAAAAAGTCGGCTTTTAGTTGCTAAAAACCACTTGACTCTATGTTTATTTTAATTATTTTGTTTATTCGTGTATGTATAGTTAGTTGTTTGTGTATGGGGTCACGTGACGGAACTTCACATTACCTACAGAAATTTACCTGCTCCAGTAAAGAAGTTCCCATTGACTGCAGCTGTTGGCGAATCAATTTATTTGGTTTCAAAAATAAATCCTCCCTCGCTTCAATTTTCACTTCACTCCGAACCTATAAGCAAATTAAAACACCCATGTAGCCATATTTTTAAAAATGTATTTATTCTTATTTTTATTTAAAGAATAATACACCGATATGTAAATTGGTACTTGCCTTTTCTCGCTCAATGTCCTTGTCAGAATTGCGTTGTGTGTATGATCGTTCCTCTTGAATAGCACATGCGTGGAACTGCGGTTCACGTAAACGACAGCCTTGCAAGCACGACTCACGCACCTATAACTAATTGTCCCATTCGCCATGATTCATTTGTTGTTCCCAAGGCCATTAAAGTTTTGAGAGCCGATTCCCCCAAAACCATTATGTTTGAACCGTAACCTTGAAACGTAAAGCCACAAAGATCGAAGGAGGTTATACAAATTTGTCCCTGCACGATTGCAAAGGCTTATTATTGAAAAAAATTAAACCCGAAAATTGAGACACCCAATTTCTATTTATCATCAAGTCAGCATGGTAAAAACGTAGCACATGCTAAATTGCATATTTAAGAAGATCTTGGATTGCAGAAAAGCACTTTTTCATGTTTCAGAAATTAGGATCCAGTAGGGACTCAATTTGCCAAAAGACCAAGGATAATTTTGTATGTTTAACTGTCACATAATCGTTTCAGTGCATAAGAAGAAGAAGAAAGAATGTAAGATAGAATTTTTATCTCTTCAAGTACACCCACCTACTATGAGATTTCTGCCATTTGTCACCAAAATATTTAGGTGAATCAGATGAGTTGACATTTTTCGAGTAATCAGTGGTTCTAGAGAGAGGACAGTTTCTTTTGAACAACTAAAATTGGACTAAAATACATCAAGACTGTGGTTAATTAATTCTTAATAACTTTCCTGTTCCCTATTACATATTGCACTCGGATTCAAATTTGGTCATGGAAGATGAAGGATATTTAGCATGAGTTAATGTGAGATTTATAGACTACACCCATACCTTCCCAGGGAACGTTTTTAAAATATGGTGGTAGTGTTTAAAACGGATCGAGATAAGAAATTACCACCTTTTATTTTTACGAAGTATTTGCAGAAATGGGTATTAGTTAATTTCTACTAAGTTCAGTTGTTGAGATCATTTTTATTCCTTGAATATAATTTTTAAAATACTGAATTCGCAGTGGTAATATATCTTTCTATCATTGTTCTCAAATACTAGTAAAATGCATAAATTAAGGGAGTTGTGGTTACTTTAGTGACGTACTGTCACTTCGGAAAATGTGTTCATCTCCCAAAGGCCTTTTTATCACTAGCTGCATTCTCTTGCATTAACTCATACGGAGTGTTGCAATGAGCCTCAATAATGAAAGTACCTTTGTGAACGTACGAGGGACAGAGGAATATTTTTTTAAAACAATTGTTGAAATGACTACGATCTAGAAATAAACATACTAGTTTCTATCCATAAATTTTCAAAATCACGTCTTTGAATGGAACGAAGTGCAGTGATCTGTCAGATTAAAACTGAAAACGTTTAAATTATTAGCAATACGTTTGAACCAAACAAATATGAACAGACGATTGCGTAATCTAAATCAATCATTACCTACGTGTCAGGTAACTTAAAACCTGGAAGAAAGGAGACAAAATAAAATGGGTTAACTTTTCTACTCCTCTACCAATAGCTGAATATTTGTAAAAATTAGTAGGTCCTATTAACACTATGAGCTCAAGTGGTAAAATGTATGTTAACACTGAGTTTGAATGTGCCAGAAAAAAAAGGTTTTTTGTCCTTGCCACCAGGAATCAAACCTTTCAACAGTTGCTGTAGGTAGTGGTACTTTAGGTGTGGTTGCTGGCTGCCACACCTTGGAGGTTCCTTAGTACGTGTTCTCTCACATAATTCCAAGAAGGCGATATTATCAACTCTGGCTCTCCTGATTCAAAACGGCATACTTGCATGGTTCGATACTTATAACTGCGTTATAGTAGTCTGAAGCTCAAACCAAGGTTGCAAAGGTAAGTGTAGTATCTCTTAAGGCGCCTAAAGCGAATATAGCGAACTACCTATAAGGGTGTTTACTAAGTAATGGATCACCCCTCTCAAAATCGTAATTTATGAACAAAAATTATAATTTTTTGCAAGGAGCACGCGAACAACGCATAGTAACTTTGTTTTTCAAAATAGAAACTCCCATTTTTGCAAGACTGTGAACTTTCGAATTTTTTAGGCCGCGCACAACCTGTTCAACGAGCCCGCACAATTGCCAAGTCATGCAAATTGTGGAAATAAATTTGAACAAACCAAAAGTTTGACACATCAATTTTAATTGTTTTCAACGCTGATTCACGTGGTACTATCCTTTTTTCATTTAAACGTGAAAGCCTTTTACCCGAATTTAAAAATAAAAAAATCTAGAATTGGAATAGGGGGTTTCCATATGAAAAAACAAATTTATTTAACCTAGTAGACAACCTGTACCTATATCTACACAGGTGGGTACACGTGAAATATACGGGGTGTAATGGGAGTAGTGTCCATCCCCCCTTTAGGTGATCTTCATAAATGGCAGCCTCTAAGAATTGTCATAACTCATTTAATTTGCACTAGAAATTTGAACTTTTGAAAGGGCATTCAATTTCCTGTCTCTTGAATCCTCGATAAATGTTTGAGGTTTGAAAATGGAGTTCAAATGTGAATTTTTTTGAAATTCCAAAATTATATATTTTTTAAACGCTTTGGGATCCTATCAGTTTTTGGAGCAGGACAGCATCTGTCCAGACAACTGGAGTTGGAACTAACAGTCCTGAACTAGTCTAGCCCTTTTCCTTTTGCTCCAATAAGTTTACTGATTTTTAAAAAGGTCTGGAAATATATTCTGATGGCCTTGCAGCACTACAAAGAAGTTCATCTTTACTGCCCAACTCGAACTCCCAGCTACCTATCCTCCATACTATTAATTGATGATTCATTCTAGCTAAATCCGATTGTCCAAGAGTGAGAATTTTGAAAAATATGGGATTTTCAGGCTCTTTCCGTTGATAAGTAGGGCTGAATCAAAAGTTTTACATTTAAATTAATGAGATATTTGCTCAGAACTTTTGGCCACCAGGAAGGACCTGAAAATCCCTGATTTATTGAGTAAGGATGCCTCATAGGGTCACCATTTGGTTCAGTTACCCTCAAAGTTATAATGAGGCCACTTCCTGGTGTGCATGTTCAACGAGCCAGCTTAATAGCTTATCAAGCCCAAATCAATCCAAATAAATCAAAAGCCAAATCAATGACGTTAAAATTCAGTACAATCCAAAATCAATGCACAGAATAGCTAGCCAAAAACAAACGATCAGAACATGAGCTGTTCATTGAACATGAATTCAATAAATTAAAATTACCAGACGGCACAATAGACAAATCTATCAAGAATGATGAGCAAAAACAAAGGGAAATCAAATACGGAGGAGAGGATATCAAACTTTTAAAACAGCCGTCAGAGTGCATTTCGGAGTGCCAGAGAGGCCAATTCTTTACTTGATGCGACCTGTTGTGCGGATGCTTCATCTTTGTTCCGCCGTTATAACCCCGGTGTAGTTGGCAACAGTGCTTTCGCGTGACTCCATTGTTCACTGTCCTTGACAGCTAAAGGTAACATTTCCGTCACATGCCCTTGTTTTGTTTTGAATGTTGTTATTGGATGTAAGTTTACGTCTCAGCAACTGTGTTGTCTTGTAAGTAATGCGCATATCTAACATTGTTAGTATTATTGTCCATATTTTAAATCCTTTAGAGAGCCGTTTATTTTATAAAATGTGTTATGACATCCAAAATGTTATCTGGACGAAGAATAAAGATTTTTATACGAATTAATAACACTTTTGCCTGTTTAAACTCGTTGAAATTAGAGTGGTGTGGTTGTTTTGTGGTGTTATATTATTCTTCATTGGATGTCGTCCTTTTTTCTCGAAGAGGTTATTAGGTACCGTTAATCTGTCCTGAAATAATGCGTTCTTAAGAGACATTCTGCAATGCTCTGAATAATATATTTGTATCCCCATATCGGAACATGTAGTTGCTGACAACAATTGTGCATCAATACGTGGTATTCAATACCAAAAAAAAAAAAAAAAAAATCCAGTTATGCGTCGGTTTTGATCACTATAACTATATTGAACTGCTTTCGAATTGGCCGTTGCCCATTGTCTGGTGTTGTTTAAAATTGGTTAGCGTGCCTTGTACTACCTGCTACACTTCAAGGGAGGGTTCAATGATGAACTGTCCAATTCACTTCAGAATCGTCTACAAGTATGGGTTGTTAGCCCAATTTTTAGAAGTATTGAAATATAAACGGTACTTATTGAATTTGATGGAGCAATTTCTTGAAGCTGCTATAGATCCGCCTAGAACCGGCCCATCTTACCCAACTAAGAAGACTTCACAGCACTTAGTACTTCTTGTTGAGGAACAAGGGATCGCCCTTCAACAGAACTTGGACTAGCAAAATGATCCTTGGAAAAAAGAGGCATTACAAGTATGAATCGATTCAGTTCCTTTCCTACAAACAAGGGAAATCTGGATATTGCCGCAAGATAACCATAACCGTGAAACTTTTTACAATGTTCAATAAAATATTGTATCCTGGAATATTGTACAGGATAGATATTTAGTTAGCATAAGTACGCATCACCACATTATTGCTGCACAAGTTACGTGGAAATTTTTAACAAGCTACTGTATTAGTATTCACGAAAAGTTTTCGCTTTTTACAACTGAAGCTACTGTAGATTCCAGCTCATTTCATGATAACGTCGCTAATGCTATAGATTCCAAGATCTTGGCCGTTTTCCTACTCCACGCCCCACACCATGATGTGGTCACTTCAATTACTGGTGTAATTTGTTAAAATAGATCTATAAATGTATCGAGGGAAATCTGGAAAGGGATGACATCATCGACCAATGACAATGAGACGAAAACAACCCCAAGTTAATCCGTGATCATGTTAACCCTACGCCGAATGACAACAGTCTCTGACATCTCACCTCCTGCCTCTAGGATTGTCACCCCGTTCGAGATACTGTTGAAGAGCCGACTGAACTCCACAATTTCTTTAGGCTTCATGGAATATTTTGATGTTGATAAATTTCTTTCTACATTTCAGGTACTGATCAGTAACTCCGATACCCTTGGTTTCGTGTCATGTATTATTAATGACAATATCCAATGGATATAAAAGCGAAACTGGGTAAGAACAAGTCATTAGGTAATGTTTACAGTTTTTCTAAATTTTCTGAATACGTAGCTTACCAATCATTACATGGGAAGGCTCATCTCCATTTTTAACAGAAGGATAGTTGTGATTTTGGTAACTAATATTTGTTGTTTTAATCCAGAAAGAAGTAGGCAGAGCGCCAGGGAATGTAGAGCTCGAAAAAAGTTGCGATACCAATATTTGGAGGAATTGGTTACTGAACGAGAAAAGGCTGTTATTCTGTTGAGAAAAGAACTGGACAAAGTGAGTATAAACTTGAACAACATTGCTGAGTAGAGTATGACTTTATGGTTATTATTTTTATGGAATGGATTTTCAATTCATTTTGTCAGAACTTGGAAGTTCGAAGTGAAATGCATTTAGAACTATGCAGTACTGTGAGAATCACTCCAGTACTGAACAAGATATGTGTAGAAGATGAATGTTATCAACCTTCATCCCAATCAAACTGACCTCATAATATTTCAACTAAAATAATAGACTTGAAAAGTACTAAGGAAAACCCAATGTAATATCTTAAATATTACTTGTAAAAAATTGTGCTTAAATAATACTTTTAAAGTGACAAACGAACAAAATTTTCAGATTCTCAAAAAAAAAAAAAATCCCTAATATTGATAATAATTTGATGCAATTCAATTGAAACACGTGAATATCACTAAATGTAAAATAGCTATAGTGACAAAGACATTGGATATTGTACAGACCCTCGAATGTTCTGCATTCGACATCTTCAACAGTTAACTTTTGATGATAATGTAATATTAATTATCTATTATTGTGTTTACAGTATCGTCAATGGTCGAAAGAGCTTGATGAAGGAAAAATTCCGGAGGGATTTGAAACATTTCTTGAAACCTTTTTTGACCTGGACACCATTAAAAGTGAACAATGATTCTTTGAAGGATTTGTCCACGAATTTCTAGTCTGGTTAGTAAGTTCAATGCCATCATTTGTCACTAGGAGCTAGTGATGAATTTTGGAGCCTCAGTTTCTAAAAATTATGAATTATTAAATTGATTATTTCATTAATTTATTAACAAATATGTTGAAAATAAAGAAACCTCTGCCAAGTGGGTGTGGCCCATAGCTTCCTCGTATCCATAACATGACTGTATAGATCATTGAAAATTATTATTAACTAAAGAACTTCGTTCAATTAGGCGAAGTAAATATTGAATTAGGGTAAATTTATTGTTATGCAGGAGCATAACTTGAGAAAATAAAGGTAGGCATGTTCAACTATTGAACAAACTATAAAATACTACTCTCGAATAAGTCCGAACAATCCCTGAAAATTTAATCGAAATCGGTCAAGAACTCCCGGGGTTATGCTTGTGGCAAGGATTTCACGTTTGCGCATGCGCAGAGGCTACTATTAATCCGGGGGTCATGAAACTCATAGGGGACCATCTACACATCACCGAACAAACCCTGGAAATTTCATCGGAATTGGTCAAGAACTCCCGGAGTTATGAACGTAACAAGGATTTCACGTTTGCACATGTGCAGAGGCTACTATTGATCCGGGGGTCATGAAACCTATAGGGGACCATCTACACCCTAACCCGCACAATCCCTGAAAATTTCATCAAAATCGGACTATAACGTCGTGTAGTTTTCCCCGTAACAAGGATTTGCTGACAGACAGACAGACACGGAACCAAAATTGTTCAGAATGGAATTTTTGATTTTGGAGACAAAAAAATTTTCACATTCCGAAATGAAAACAATGTTTCCGCTACTTTAGTAGACTCGGAAGCAATAAATCACCGAGTTTTGTTGTTCATGATGGTATTTTCACTTCACTGCTTCACAAGTAAGCTAGTGGTTTAGTTGGTTAGTTCATTTTGATCTTCTAACGAAATCACTTCTATCAAGTACTCAAATACTTTATTGACGTGAGATCTTAGCTGATGATGGTGTATCATTGCTTGTTTCCTTATAGGAGCATGTATTGCCTTGATCTGAAATTATACACAGAGACGTTCGTTTCGAAAATACCAAGGTGCTTGGATTGTTTTGGAAGCTTTGAATGATGTCTTGGTTTAACTGAGCCATACAGTCCCATAACTGAGATCTTAAGTCCAAACTGCCTTATAGACCTGGTTGTAAAGAGTGAGCTTTTGCTGGATTGATTCTGGTCTTCCCATTGGCAATATATTTTTCTGAGTTGAGAAGGAAATTTTCTTCTTTTTCTTGATATAAGCTTTCCAGCTGAGCTTGGTGTCAAGCGTCATACCACGGTATTTGGCTTCAATAGCATTGGGAATCACTTTTCCCCTGAGATGAATTGGAATATACCCAATTCTCTTGTTGGTGAAATTGACTTGCACTGACCTGGTTTCATTCATTTTTATCCTCCATTTCGCTGTCTACTCTTACTGGAAAGATAACGACCATTTCAATTTGGTAACGGAATCAGTGTTTTTTTTTTTCCCCAACATCCAATATTACTGTACCATTTGCAAGGTATCCATGCTATTTTTTCATTTCGAGGGTTCAATAGTATACAGGACATATAGGATTTACTCCCTTGTGGGACTCCTGCATTGATCAGTTTGGCTCTGAGAAGGTATGTTTTGGCTTTGATCTGAAAAAGCATTTGATGAGGTAAGATTGTAGCTGCTCAGGATACTTTATTGGCAGTTGTTAGCACTGCCTCAGAATGAGTACGTCTTACCAAACCTTGTCAAACGCCTGAGGGACATCAAGGAATACAGCAGAGCAGACTTTCAATAGGAAAACTTCGAGTGCTTGTTCAATTAAGCTTATTCGATGGCTGATGGCTTGGAAATAGCTCACGTTCTTCAATGAAAGGTACTATCCACGTGTGTATTCATTTGTCAAATAATTTTGATGACAGGGGTAGAAGTGAGATTGGTCTGTACAAACTTGGTTCCTTGGGAGGCCAACCAGGCTTAGTTATCGTTATAACCTCAGCAATCTTCCACAATTGAGGAACTTTACACAGTCTGATCTCTGCATTAATAATAATGATCACTTTTGCTATGACTATAGGCGGTAGTCGCTTAAGGAACCAGTAATAAGATTTTAGCCAGGATCCTTTTTGGGACTGATTTCTTTAATGATTATGTGTTTAATTTCTTTGGTGGTGGCTGGTGGAATTTCAATCTCTTGATCGATAGTGCTTGTGTCCTCTAGAAACAACCTGCAGTAAATATATTTGCTAGATTTACAGCAAAAATGGTTGCTTTGTCTTCACTACCCTTTGCCCGCTCCCATCAGCATTTTTATGGGTGAAGCTTGTGTTATTGACCTTTTAAGATATTTTGTAGCCTTCCATAGCTTTCCATATTACGATGACTTGTAAGTCCTATGATATAATGCCCATGAGTTTCTTCGTTGATCTCCTGAATCAAAGTTCTCTGTTCACTTTCTACCATCTAACTCTCTGATTTGTGGCTGAAAACTCTGATTGCTTGCCAGCATTTCCTTGCCTTGCATTTTTTGTTACTAATGGTGAATATTTCCCGTGGGTAGTTCATACCTCTGAGTCTTCTTGTATTCGTTGGTGTATTTTCCCTAGCAACGGTTCGTATGCTGCATACAACGTGCTACACTTCTTCTGGTGCCTTAAGTGACTTGCCTAAGTCGATATGTCTTCAAATTTCTTGTTTTGTAGTCCTTCCAGTTAGTCTTATGATTGATGAAGGTAGGATAGAGTGGCTTCCGAATGACCCAGTCACTGGTTGTAGTCCAAAAGGCGAATTATCAGTTTTCCTCAGCTAGTAGTTAGTTTTCTGATGTGTTTTTTGTGAAATCAGTAAGATCAGCTGTTCGGTGTAGGTCCAATGGCCAGTGTGTTGGTCAAAACTCCATTATCCAATTGCTTGATGCAATATGCAACCCTTTACAGTAATTAGTTTTGATTCTCAAAAAGTAGACTTTGCCAAGTCTCCTTCAAGGATAGATCAATTCCCAAGTTGGGAAAGGATAGCTATGTATTCTTCATAGGAAGTTCGCTGCCTGGATGGATAATATATGCTAGCAACATGCATCATAAAGGAAGCAGTTACAATAGCACAGACCTGGAATGCTTCAGTTTGTATTTTGACTTGTTCGTAGTGATAGTGTTTTCTTTAATCAATATTGCACTGCCACCATGGACATTGTTGCTTGGGTGATTTGCATAGTAGCACATGTATCATTTGAGTTTAAAATACGATTCTTCAGTGAAATGTGAAACTCCGGACACCTTCACACTGAGAAGTGCTTTTTAATGATTTGATAAGTTGCACTGTTACTCTATCTTCCAAAACCTCCTCAATTTCATGCATGTTTTTAGGCTCCAAGTCCTTTTGAAAATAACAATACACATTCCCAGAGGATTTTTCAATGTCCACTCTAGCTTTTTATCAACTTGGAGTACCCTGGTTTTCTCAAACTGGTCTCTTGTGATGCTACATATTTTTCTCTGTGGAACACTTAGTGAGAGCACAAAAGCCAACTGAATCTAATGTGTGGATATGATGGTGGAACTAACGTTAGTGGTTTGATCCTCGACCATTTTCTTCAGATCTGTAAAGAACGAACCCCTTTCAATGTAAACAGGAGGATGTTTGGGCTGTTTTTTGGTTTTGGATCAACTGTTGATTTTTTCCTGAGGGGTGCAATAGGTTTCTTCCTTATATGTACCCTTTGAATACCATTATTCCATTCGTCTGTCTCTTCAGTCAGGATTTCTTCGTCTGTTCGATATTTTCAGCAGAGATTTCTGCCTGAGGATTTATACTTTGAGTTTGTTTTTAGGTGAATCAATATCAGTTTTTTCATCTATGTGACTGGATCTCGTTCTTTTACACCAGCTTCATTGCCTTCAATTCATATTTCATGTAAATGGCTAATCATTTTAAATTGTTCATCTACTCTGTACCAAACTACTGTTGAATCACGGAGTTCTGGAATACTGTTTATGTATTCTTTTTGCATGGGTTCATTAATGCAAAATCACTTCAGAGAGTCTGACACCCATTTTGCAATAGTGTGTAGACACAGATGGAACACTGACTGTTTGTTTCTCCCACGTTACCACCACGACAGTTCAACCAATACTGCTCAGTTACACGTTTACAGGGATCTCATGATTCAGAAAAGTCCCCATTACTTCCATTTAACTGTACACTCTTTTTAACTGGATAATTATATACAACTTTTCATCTATTACTGAAAAACCTCGTTCAACTTTTTAATCACTTGGATTGAAGAGAGGCTAGACTGTCATTTGAATTAAAACTATTTTTGGAACTGAGGAATGACTGCGTTAATTATGGAATTCAAGAACAGGGGTTGAGTTATAAAAAAAAACCATACTGCAAAATGAGTGAAGAAATTGTGGAATGAACGGGAGATAGAGATGAACATGTGAAATCGTTTAGCATTCAACGTCCATTTTTTTTAATACCACATACATAACACCTTACTTCAGATGATGATGCTGGCACAGAAATTCGTATAGACGACGGAGAGTACATGAAGTATATTTCTCTGGAAATGCAAGCTATCAGAAATTCCTTCCCTATTTAATTTTAGGTTTAAATGCTCCAATTACTTTGCACCTAGAAGGCGATTTTAGGGATTAAGACAATTTGTTGAGGGTTGATAATTTTCTGACCCTATTTCAGTGAAATTTATGTAGATTTTTCTGTATAATTTGTGCAATAATTTTTTTAAATTTTCTCATTCACAACTGGTACACTTTTTCTTACAACTAATATTCAGCTAACGAATATGAATTTAACTAGGTGTATAAAGCCGTTTTAGCAATTTAAGGGCAAAACTTGCGCACCTCACAGATGGTTCATGGCACAACATCCACCTGGCAGGGGAGTTTATTGACACTCTAAGCAGAGCTAGAAGCTTCCCATTTCGAATCATGTCACTAATAAGAAAAATCTATCTGAAACAAACAACTTGGCAGATGTTTTTTTTTTCTGTTATGCTATTTTGATGTCAATGAAGTCTTGATCGACTAACTCAAACAAATGGTCAAAACTACACGAAGTTATAGTCCGATTTTGATGAAATTTTTAGGAATTGTGCGGGTTGGAGTGTTTCATGACCCCTGGATCAATAGTAGCCTCTGTGCATGCGCAAACGAAATCCTTGTTACACGCATAACTCCGGGAGTTCTTGACCAATTTCGATGAAATTTCCAGGGATTGTTCGGTTTGGTGTGTAGATGGTCCCCTATGAGTTTCATGACCCCAGGATCAATAGTAGCCTCTGCGCATGCGCAAACGTGAAATCCTTGCCACAAGTGTAACTCTGGATGTTCTTGACCGATGTCAATGAAATTTTCAGGGATTGTTTGGTTTGATGTGTATATGATCTCCTATAAGTTACATGACCCCCGGATCAATAGTAGCCTTTGCGCATCCGCATACGTCAAATCCTTGTTACATGCATTACGCCGGGAGTTCATGACTGATTCCGATGAAATTTTCAGGGATTGTTCGGACTGATGTAAAGATGGGCCTCGTGAGTAATAAAGAGAAAATAAGGTTTTAGCCTCGAGCTTGGATCGAACCATATTGAACCATCATTGAACGATGCATATATTTTATTTTATTTATGTAAAAATAAATAAGTAAATATAGTTTGTTCAATAGTTGAACATGCCTACCTTTATTTTCTCAAGTTATGCTCCTGCATAACAATAAATTCACCCTAATTCAATATTTACTTCGCCTAATTGAACGAAGTTGACTTTAGTCAATAATAATTTTCAATGATCGATACAGTCATGTTATGGATACGAGGAAGCTATGTGCCACACCCACTTGGCAGACGTTTTTTAGTTAATTTTTACATAAATATTCCCATTATTCTCACCTTAAATAAATATTCAAAGTGAAAGGAGTTTGAAAATTATATCATTGTATGCCTCCTCCTTACAATACTTATCAAATTCATCTACATCTCAATCATCTGATACGAGTTAGCTATAGATAGCAAGATGACGTTCTTTTAATTATTTTCTGGGACCTGTTCCATTTTATAGCAGTTGATGTGAGACCCCCACTAATCAATTATTGATATAGGTACTTTTTAAAATACTATAATCGATTTACTTTCTTTTCAGGCTCTTCATTTTGTTGTACTACAAGATGCCTTGCATGTTCCAGCGTATGGGATGCTTACCAGTTTCTTACCATTTCTAGTTAGTCTTCCTTAGTGCTTAATTCTCATTATTAGTGGAGATGTAATTTATTGTTCTATATCAATTTGTGTTGTACGTGTGCATTCTATGATAAACCTCTTACCTAAATAATTTGCATTAAGCAAAACGAGGAGTGTCCAGAAAGTAAGTGTATTATATCTCTATATATTATGGTACTATCATAATATATTATATGCTCTGCTCTAAAACGGTTCAGACCAGGAGCAATGATGTTGATCCACTAAACACAATGCAGGAGCGAAAGGTTCTTCAGTGTCCAGATTAAGTTGATGGTTTGATGTAAATTGTGACGATAGAGCGTTAATAAGTTGAATTGAATCTCTTATTTGATGGCCTTTTGGAGAAATTACCGAATGAAGACTAATGTTAAATTCAAGAAAAGTCTTGATGACGAGCAACAAAACCTTGTTCTTCCAAGACTTAACAAGGATGGAATATGTTTTAGCCATGACCAACCTGTCCAAAAACATGAACAAAAAGTGTCATGCTAATGTTTACTATGATTTAAACATACAACGGAGCCTTCAGTAGGGAAATGGAACTTCAGCAATTTTCATTTCACAGGAATCATTCACCATTCGTTTGAAAGCTCCCGAACCATCTCACACTTGTATATTGTAGCTTTACGTTTATTTACGAAATATTAACCCAATAATGCGATGTTATAAATGGTTTGTTGTTGATATCATGTGTCAACGTGGCAAATCACTATGGGAACATGGCATACGTTCTAAATTGGGATTGTTGTAATGGCATACGTGTTATACAAGCATGTTCCATGTTTCCTTCTTTCAGCCATAGGCTCTAGGCAAAACATCTTCTGTCCCAGCTTGCAAGCCGCAGAGCACTGAGTTTTGAAATACGTCACTTATTTTTCCATGTTGTTGCCTTCCTGTGTCCTGCTGATTGTAAGCCTTGGCATAAGCTCTCTTCAAAGAAGCCTCATGTCACCTCCTTCTGTTAGTTTAACTTATCTTCTTTCAATTATTCGACAGTTGGAAATCTTTCCTTATGCATTTGATTCCTCTTGGAGGTGATCAGATGAAAATCCAGAGGAATTTGATTGGGACACGGATTTGCTATTCAGGCTATAGCGATCCCCTTCTTTTTTCTTGAATTGAAATGTTGAGCTTTTTCAAGATCTCAAAGTACCCATCTGCACATTCGTCTCCTGATGTGAACGCCTTCCCTGTAAACTGCTTTTATCCGTGAACAATTTTCAGTTTGTGTTTTTCCTTTCACAAAGAACCACAGTGCACTTCACAGGATTTTTCACTCAGATGGATGCCACAAGGCGTGTCTCTGGTGACCATAATAATAAGTACTTCTTTCATCTTTAAATATTACCAACCCTATGGGAAGAAACTCCTGCAGATGTGAGGGCCATAGTACAGATACTTTCTTGACATTCCTCGTACATACATACACTCTCTGAATATTGTATCTTTAAGCTACCTCTCTACAGATGAGAACAGTTAACACCAATGTATATTATAACTAGTTGTGTGGTGGATGTGTTATAATAATTATTATCAACAAATTACCTAATGCTAAGAAATTATGGGGATAATTTCGTTTCATTACATTAGTTTTTCATCAAAATTGTCACAAGTTGTTTCTGTTAAAGTAATTCACCATTCAAATCCAGAAGGGAAACAAGCAATAGATTATTCATGTGCCTTACACTCATCACCAATTTTAAAAAATAGTTAACAACTCACATGTCTATGGGAAATAAACTGGGTCTTCATGTCATTAATTAACATTACAATATCTGAAACGAGGCTTCTTTATCCAACATATTCATCTGAGCAACATGCTCTTATTTTTCAATTGTGCTCTTAGAGTTCTCCAATGTATCAGGTATAAATTGTTCCCACTTAACAACTCGAAAGTTTTTATCGTAATACTGAGAGTAATTTGGGAGAAAAGCCCCAACAATGTTTTTATTCTCATCTGGTTTTCTCTTAATTTAATTGGATTTGTTTACTTTTAGATTATGCTTCAAACCCCTCGCATATAATGTTCAACACCTTTACCGAAAACCAAAACCAATTTCACTGATTATAAGGAATGCATTTTTTGAAGTTCAAGTACCGTGTCTCTTACTTTACATGTGTTTTGAGAGTAGTTTTGTATGCAACTCATTCTTGTTGAAGTTGAATTTAAATATAGTGTCCTGTGTAATGGTTTCATCACTTAGAAATGTTCGCACCATATGATAAACATAATGTACCTAAGCGTTCAAATCAGTTTTCAGGACAATTTTCTTAGAACCCATGGAATTTAGTGTTGATGAAAGTATAAAATTATATTTCGAAATCATTCATCAATAGTTATTGTATTCATTAGTGAGTTTCATTTTATTGAACCGGTTGTTTTTGGAATGTTATGATGTTGAATTGAACGATTTCCATACATTACATCTATAAGAAAGCGTTCCATAATGTTTATTGGAATAATCGAACATATTTTTATATTATTCTGAATAATTCCTGTATGTATTATTAAAGAACTGTTCCCTTAATTATTATCATTCTTCAAACGAACCCTTTCTCACCCATGATGGTTGCTGAAAACATCCTCTTGCACAATAAATACTGTTCAAGAAAGTCCAGCAACGAGACAAGCTTTCGATTTAACTGTTGTGTTGACCTACTTTAAAACTTAGGTGGAGGCAAAGGTAGTTAGATTTTGGTATTTCATATTTCTAAGGAATGGGACAACTCAAATTGCCAAGTTGTGGTATGAGATACATTGGCCTGAATGTTGTGTGGCTGACTTTGGGAATCAGAGGAGTGAGATCAGTGCCACCTTGCCGCGTGATTGTTTATGTGTCACTTTCAGATTCAGAAACAGCGATTAGTTGATGATGACTTTCTATAGGGCGTGAAACTTTTACTAGTGGATTTTGAGTGACTAGGAAATGAGATCCTGCAAGCCTGTCAGTAAAAGTTTCAAAGAACTAAGTTTTAGACCACTTTACTGCCCATATCATCCAAGTGTTTGGGCTGTGAAGTTAAGACTTACAATACCCCTAGTGGAGTCAATGTGCAAAAGAACGGATTTTTCACATAAAGTCCAAGGCCTCTTATGACCCATATGGCGTACGAACGCTGCAGCTTTGAAATCTATACACTGTGAAAAGTGGCGTTTGAGCGTTGGCGTGGATCGGAAAAAATATATGCCAAATTATTACTAAGGCTCATTATAGAAAATAATAAACCACAAAACCGTTCATTAACCTACTCCAATCTTTATTTGAAAAAATGACAGGCTTAGAAAAAATGACCAAGGTAATGAGATAACTCCCTGACAAGCTGGATACAGCCTGTCAGATGTATGGAAAGAAACCAAGTCAAGGAGATGGGAAGTAGGGGAGAGCCATACAAAATGATATCAATATTTTAGTACCAATTTATTAATTTCAAAATATAGCAAGGCATCACATTAAACTTACAAGTAGTTCCAAAAAAGAATGATACATTCATTCGCATAGATTTAATCAATTAAACTTTTATTGAAGAGAAAAGCAAAATCAGTCCCTTTCAGCAATGACAGTGAGGTGCCTGTCAAGTTCTGCCTCGTTGAGCAATCTAAAACATAAGATAATTTTTATGTTCATCACAAAAGAAGAAACACTTCAAATCAACAACAACCTCTAAACTACAGAACGCATTCAGGCGAATTATAAAACCAATCAGCAAATTTCAGGGTTCGATTGTACAACTGATGTACAACAAAAAGTGGCGCCTACAGATTTTGTTAGCAACACTGTCTCAGAACTTTTTGTTCACTTCATAGTTGTCTGTTTCACTAAAACTGAAATAACTCCCTATGAATTTACAATTGAAGATAACGCTGGAAAAGATTCTCACGGTTGCTGGGGATACAAAAATTGTGGTTAGGGACCTGATATAGCAGAAGATCTTCTGAATCAAGGAGTGGGAACTCCTAGCATTGAGGAACTGCTTAAATGAATATCTGCCTACCCTCTGAGATGTGAACTAGTCAACCTAAATACACAGCTATCAACAGAGATCAATGCAAAGAGTGTTAGTTAAAAGTGAATTCCATGAACCAGAACACTTTGTGTGTGTGCCTAGTCTGGTTGGTTTACAGATTTCTTTAGTAAAAGGGACACTGAATACGGATTAAACCAACCTACCCATTGTTTCAATTTATACTTTTATTCACTACAATTAAAGAGTAAAATCAAATCTGAGTACACCACTGGAAAGAGCAAGAGAGACAATTTCTGTCTTCTTCAGGAATTTAAAAGTGTAGTAAAATATGCTTTCAGTCGAATTACCTCAATTAATGTCAACGAAATTCACTGTCATTCAATTGATCGAAATGAATTTTTCAGCAGATGGAGTCCACTGCATACAAAAAACTCATGGTTGTTCTGGGAATCTTAACCCTGCACTCGAGATTTCGGTCAACTAAATGGTCACTGGAATCAATCCTAGGATCCTCATATGCTCAGGATTTCGAATTTTCGCAGTAGTGGCAATCCCTTTTCATTTCGTCAAATCAAAAACACCTCCACTTAAATAGGGATGGTGTCTGTTGGAATTGGGAAATTCTGATATTAGCTACTGCTCAATAAATGCTTGATTCAACTGAGTTAAGGCAAACTCAAACAATAATAACCATAATTATACTGTGTTCGCTGTTTTATCTAGTTGAGTAAACTTAGAATCACGTTTATGGTTCATTTTTGCAAGTGGATCGAGCAAAATGGACCAGAGGTGGACAGTCCTCATGCCCTTGGATTTCAAGTTCTTTGGAAATTTGAAATCGTACGTGTACGAGGCCATAATTGAGCTGAGGGACCATGTGGTCTAGAGAATTGTCAATTGAGCAGAATTTGCCACAACCATTGCAAGCTTTGATATGGGGTGGACCAATCCACAGATGAGCGTGGAACAGTTCACAGAATATTATTTTTGAGTTCTATGAGGGCTCTATATATATAATATATAATTAAGTTTCCAAAGTGAATGTTTACTGACATTCCCTACAACCTGAAATTAAAATAATGTATAAACCTACTAAATATAGATGAAAACTACTTTACTTTACTTTTTGGGATCATTTTTCACCTTCAAGTTTTCTTAAAAAACTACTGTTGGAGGGTAAGAAGGCAGGAAACTCCAATGATGTGCCCAGGTTAGCTTTTTAACCTTCATATTAGGGGAGTTGTGGTCTTGTAAGTGACCAAAGGCCAAAAACATGAAAAACCAAAAACGCGTAGACAGAGTTGACTGCCACATTCACAAGTTTAGAAATAGCAAAAAACAGCAAATCATACTTTCAAAGTTTTTAAATTCCATGGGCTATTTCTACTTATTCAAGATTTTTCAAATATAACTATTATTTTAGTAGAATTATTTGAAAAAGGACTCACCTGAACAAAGGGCTGTTCTCAGATACAACCCCCACTTCTAGTTCAGAGGGTTTGAGATCTACTGACAAGATCGAAGAGAGACAGGAAATGGCCAACTGAAATACAAGAGTTACAAAGTAAAAATATTGTGAAATCAGAGTTCACAGCTGTTCATCCAGTTCCATCCACATCTCAATCAACATCATTTTAGGACGTTTCGTAGGATAATACGCAAATATGTGCACAAAAATTAACAATGATCTTCAAGAATAGCAGTCAGGGAGAGGTTCCTCCGAAACTAGGGAATCGAATAGTTCAGATATTTCATGGGCTACTGAGTGACGAAAGCTTGAGTAGATACATTATGAGACAGTGGAGTGATCTTAAGGCATGTCACAAAGCAAACTTACAAACGAGTCTGAATATGTGTCTAATATCTCTACAGCTGTACTAGAAAAAAAACGGGTGTAGATCCAGTTATCTATTTCCATTAAAATAGAGTAGCAATATTAAATAGATTTCGATGGGTAATTCATAATTTGTAACAAACAATAACTGTCATTCATAAGGAGTGGCACACCTCATACATGGTGTTGACAGACCTTTAGTACCTGCCACAGCCCAGGCACAGTTGTAGATTGTACAACAAACTCTAACCTAAAAGTTGCACTTTTGAACTAACCTTTTTTTTTTTTTTTTGAAATCTTGCTCAGCTTTTGATATAGTAGGTCAGTTATACGATTTTTTTCAGTGATTTTGACCATAACTCACTAACATAGCCATAAATCCCTTAATTACTTCCAAAAACTCAAATCTGATACCGTTAAACATTACTTTACATCTCCCTAATATACCAGAAAAGTTTTTCAATATATTCAATTGGTGAAAAATCAATTTGAAAGGTGAATTTTGTCACAGCTTCATATAATTACAACTTTCTTTGCATTCTGTAGAAATAATAAAATTCTACAATTACAAGAATTGGGAAGGGGGTTTCAGGCTTTTTCCAATGACTCTGGATCAACAGTTGGACACACCACTAAGATACTATTTGCACTGAACTTCTACCGAGGAGAAATGACCTGAAAATCCTTCATTAATTCAGCAAAAATTGATACATAAATCCGGTGGCAAACTTTTTTCTTTTTTTTTTCGTTGTAAAAAATCAATTTTTTGGAGAAAAACGATTTAACCATAAAAACCTTCGTTTTTCTACATTCAAATGAAATATGTCTCCACTGATTTCAAGCCTAAAATATTGTTAATAAAACAATATACAGTACAATAAGTGCAGTTGGGAACAGAGATGGGCATCCCTGATTAACGAATACTTTTACGATTACATTTCCGATCACAAAAGTATTCGAATAACGAGAGTAATCGATTACAAAATTTGTATTTGTGTGAAGCGATTACTCTTACGAATACTTTTTTAATCGCCAAAAGTAATTACAATTGTAATCGATTACTTTTCCGATTACAGTGGCCCATGCCGTTGATATATATTTTTTACATCATCATGAGAAAAAACATTTATTGATTTCTGATGTTCGTCGCAGAAGGTCTTCTGCCTGAATTTAATAAATAAAAATTGACTTTCATAATAAACCCTGAAAAAAATCTGCATATTACACAAAGTCAGAAGCTGGCATAGCTAATAAATGAACAATAAAATAGACAATAATTTTATGAAAAATTAAATTTTTAGATTAGTACAAATTAAGATTTGAAATCAAACGATGTTACCAAAATTCAACTTCTTGGTTTTAAATTAGTCGGTGCTTTTGGTTCCAATTTTATGTGATCACAAGTGGTACCATTATTATTGAATTTTCAATTTGCCATGTTATCTCAACCGACTACCTATGGGAAAAGACATAATTGAACGTAGAAGGTTCAGTTTAGCGAATTCGCAAGAAAAAAAGAAGATATCCAAGGAAAGAAAAGTACTGGATGAATCAGGAGAACTGACACTCTTTTCGATAATTGTGTGGGCATACGTAGTAGTTTTTCTTTGTGAAATCGACCCA
The DNA here is from genome assembly GCA_031894815.1 of Creontiades dilutus. Taxonomy (NCBI): domain Eukaryota; kingdom Metazoa; phylum Arthropoda; class Insecta; order Hemiptera; family Miridae; genus Creontiades; species Creontiades dilutus. The sequence continues at coordinate 1,618,553 of JAVIWC010000855.1, read as the reverse complement.
AATGACAAGTTGTGAAGTTTGACCATTCTAGCCTAATGGAAAAGTGCGGTGTGCCATAATGTTACAATTTTGAAGAATTTGGTAGGTATTTCCTCAATTTCCAAATTTTCGGTAAATTGAAAAAACTTTAGGCTCATAAAATTGTTTGTGATGCAAGTGGGGTACTTGAAAGGAATAGTAGTTATAGCTATATCTACATAACATTATGAATAATGATTACGGAAACTTAACGGTTTTGTCGAAGTTTCGATGGGCGCGAAAATTGGGATTTTGAGAACAAAGTTGTGGGGAGTAACGTTTTCGATGTATCTTGTAAATTTGAAAAAAAAAAAAAAAAAAAAAACCCAATTATGACAACGAAAAACATAACTTCATTCTAAATTCCACTCAACAACGAAGATTCTTGGATTCTTCAAAGATTTTCACTTACGAGACTTCAAAAAATAAAGTAATCGTTGTTCGTTAATCGTATTTGTAATTGCAGAAAAGTATTCGTTGATCAGTTAATTGTTTCGCCAACGAATAACGATTACTTCAAAAGTAATCGTTATTCACAAATACTTTCAACGATTACATTTGTAATCGCAAAAGTATTCGTTGATCGATTAACGCCCATCTCTGGTTGGGAAGCTGAGGTTTTAGCATTTAGGCTTACAGACATAAATTCAACTTTGGACACAGGGACCTGTGAGTGGTTGAAAAAACTGGAGATTTTCAAGATTTTACAGTTTTCTCTTTTCAAGTTCATTTTTTAACCGTTATGCTTATTCAAAAAAACTTTCCATCTAATAGGAAATTTAATGCTTTTCCAAACACTATAGTCATATTTGGAGTTACTCCTTCACTCGAGGGACCTTTGATAATTTTAGGAAGTTGAAAGTCAAAGCATGGAAAAAATCGTTCAACTGACATTACTAGGAAACTAAACGAGATAAAAACTATATGGCAGTTATTGTTGCAAATCAGTTTTACAATATATCTCTGGCCTGTGGCAGGTACCAGAGGTTAACACCCTTTATAGTCACACTTGAAAGGAATTATGAATCCCATTAGTATAGAGAGACTGGGGATTAAATAATGACCTAAATTAACTTTTATAAACATAATTGTAATGCATGAGCACAACTGTAGGATCATGGAACTGAACAATAATTACGAGACACAACATACCTGAATGACCTCGTCACTGTTGTAATTCTTCTTTTTCTTTAGCTTCTTCTCAAGGTATTGATTAGCCTCGGCCTGTTTTGCGCCCACACTAATAGCTCTAAAAGAGCAATAGTACCCAGCTGGGTCCGTCTTATAAATTAGTGGCCCTCTTTCCACGTCTTGGGAAATGAGGATCATACCTGAAAGTGTACATGCAGTGAGTAACATATATACATAAAACATAAAACTGTGAATTGGTAGTATTTATATTCAAAGAGAAAGAGAAAATTCAGAAAATGAACATTTGAAATTATTTATTAGACTAAACTTTTGAAAGGAAAAAGCAAGGAAGGTAGACAGATAAAAAATGAGGAATTATGAAATTATGATTTCTGCCTAATGAGGAGGTTATGAAATGGGGGTTAGCAGGCAAAAACCAGCGGATACCTGGAAAAGTTGAAAAGCTTCAGGTATATGCACAGTTTCAAGGAATGGGAAAGGGAAACTATCTATAGCCTCCTCAATCTAAGCAATGTGACAATGTGATGATTACTTATAGCTTCTAATATGTACTGTTTAAATACAGCTAATGAATGTGAAGACGGCTTACTGCATCCGAGAGGCCTCATTTCAGCATTTTGAGTATACACCTGAGATATATCAGCCATTTTCTGAGTTAGGACATCAATCGGGATGTCATATCCATACTTGTATTTGAAGTAGGATGCTTCATAGCGGGCCCTCTGCACCTGAGATTTAGAATCCGCTACAAAGAAGAAATGAAGTAAGATTAAACAAATATGATCAACTTATGCTCAAATGGTACTAGAGAAAGAGTGTGGTGTGCGGTTAGGGAGATTCAATTGGTCAAACTTCAGGAAGCTACCCTCCTTAGTTAAAAAAAAAAAAATAAAAAAAAATAAAAAAACCGTTATAAAATAAATATAACATATTTTACTATACGAGCATAAAGAATATTATTATCAATAAATTTGTACATAGTATTATTGGCCCAATAGAAACGAAATTCATAGGCTACCATCTTGAACCTAACCCTCATATAATTCCTGAAAATGTCATTAAAAAAAGTCCACTAGCCTCAGTGTTTACCTAGTGTCAAACACTTCAGACATGTGCATGCATAATAGTTCCTACTTAACTGTTTTTTTTTTTTTTTTTTTTTTTTTTTTTTTTTTTTTAAGTAGACTGATAGATTGTAAAGAGTAACATAGAGAGAAATAGAAGTTTGGCACACTCATAGTCTTCTAAAGGTTTGAGGGCAATGAAATTCTTAGGGACTCATCAAGAAGCTAACCTACTGAATACCCAAAAAGTTCATCAAAATCAGAAAACAACTTAGTATAGTCATGAGAATGGCAGGGATTTAGCATCAACAAGCTATGAAACACAAAAACGAGAGGAAATTTGAATTCGGAGGACAAACGTTTGTCAAACTTTCCCTATACTTGGTAGTGAGGAAGCAAATATAAAGTTTCTGTATTAAAAAAAGGAAAAAGGAACCACATGCCCATGGGCCATTTAATCATTAATATAAAGTAATAGATATTTATAGGACATACCTATCATTCCCGTCATTACACAACCAATGAAATCGGTTATTTTGTACATATGAGTTACTGTTGAAGGATCTAGCAGTTTGTCCTAGAACAAATGAAACAAAAAAATACAATTAATCAACAAGAGTACAATACAACACTCCCACATTATGCTTTGAGACTGATCTTGGAAGAAAAGTGAGTTTTACACACATACATCAAATCTACCACAGACATAACTTTTTACCCCAGTCCACAAATGAATACCAAAATTCTACAATCCAATATCAAAGTGACAAGTAGATTATTCTGAACCCTATAAAACATTGAAGAAAAAGGAAGTATGAAACTCATAAATGGCAAGGTAATTTATGAATTGGACAAAAGCTTGTGTGTGCAAAATTAGCACACCATGGTTAGCCGTCAGACTAATATTCATGATTTAACTGATCAGGAAATGGTAGGTAGCTGGCACCATCGAATGTGGTTGGTGAAGTCGGGATAGCTACTGATGATCAACTCTCGATAAATGATAAGAGATTTTGAAAAGTAAAATATGATCCAAGTGCAGCTTTATTGACATTTAGGTAGCTGTTCTTACACTCATTTCATTTTACGGATATTATTTGTAATGAAGAGCAGCTCTAGAAGTAGTTAAACGTTCGTATTGTATTGGTTCGAAATTACATGGTATCATGATAACGAAAGTTATGAACTAAATTACATGACCCTCCAGGATTTGTGCATGATACAACAGTGCCACTAACAGCCTTTTCGTGTTTTGCATGCCCCTCTAACTTATAAGCCACTTGTTAACCATAACATCAAGATAAATTGGATGTGGGGAAACTGAATGAAAATTGTGAATTCCTAGCATTAAAATACAAGTTCTCATGCTCAAGTTCCACAAATACATACTACATATGTTCCATTAAAATATCCAGCATTTGTTAGAAGAATTGTTTGGCTCCTTAGTTGCTGGATCTATAGCAATATTTTCCACAGGTCAATATAAATTGTAAATTCAAATACCGTGTTCAAATGATGGATTGGAAAAATGGCTGTACAAGTACACTCGCACCATGATAGCACATGAATGCTTATTCAAGATAACCATACAATCTAATTTTTAACTGATTGTATTATGCTACAACATGCTATTTGTCCTCTAAACAAAGAAGACAAGGAGAGTTGATAATACAGTCAACTACAACCATGTAGTGTGCAGTGATGACTTTCACACTTCATTCAGTCGAAGTAAGCAAATTATCTATATTCAACACATAAAACCCACACATATTCGTAGAACGTTGAGGGGGTTCAAGTGTTTGGCGTACAGTTGGTGGCTTCCTCTGCAGGATTGGGCAAAGACCCTTCCATACCATGCGGGATTGCAGTGGTAGGAGAGATTCTGTCCAGCAGTCAACACTTATGCTTCTGACCAGAATAATTGTACCCAGAATTAGTGATGGGAAGCGTTCAAAATCCCAACAAAAACACTGCTTGGAAAAAAAAAAGAAAAAAAGCGAGCAACAAGTGTCTTGATACTCAACAAATTCATAACACTTTTAACGAGGGAGTTCGCATCTTTCTGATAACCAAGCAAGCATCAAAGCATTAGTCATGGTCTAATTCAAATGAATACGTATCAGTGAGATCTCTCAAGGCTCATTAATCAGAGATTTTTAATGTAAGATCGGTATCCTCATGTGAACTGTACTGCTTTGAAAGGGTAGGGCGGATATAAACTTTCTACGATTCTCCTAGCTTTTACTAAAAATTCAATTTTTTTGAATAAAGGCCAACCAAAAATATGGGTGTGATGATTGATACATAGGACAGGACATGTCAGAAACGAGTAAATTAAAATGGATGAACCATGCCATATCATCTAGAGCAAAAGGATTACTTTTTGAAGTTCAAGTCCTGGTGCCCTATGCCAAATGTAACAGCCCAAGAAATTATTGATACTTCAATCAAATTCGAAATTATACATTTCCCAGAGAAAAAAGCTAGAGAAGAGAATTGTGTTAACCAACTCAGGAAACCATGGCCAATTCGCTCAAAACTCTAACCAGGGGGTCTGCCTTTCGTTAAAGCAGTCAACTACCCCGATATTTGTTCACATGGTGTAGGTCATATGCACAAATTTTGTGCATATGACCTACACCATGTGAACAATTTGTGACGATTTGTTTTTATAACCATCTAAACCTCATGCCTGATAATTTTGGCTGAGTCAGTTCATGAGGAACAGTTCAATTTTAAATAATTTTAAGTAACCATGTTCAAAACTTACAGGAATCTTCTTTTGAGTGGCAACCACAGCCGTGTCGGTTCCTTTCACAGCAATGGAAGTCAATCCTCCAGCATTAATAGCTTTAAACGCATATTCTATAAACAAAAAAATATGCATATAATAACTGCACAACAAATACATTTTATAGTTACTATTAATGTTTCCATATCTTGCTCGCTAGTGGTTTGTTGCTCTATATATACATATAAAGGGTGTTTGATCCGAAAAACTTCGCACACGTGTTCTACAACTAGATTCCAACAAAAAGTGCCTCTTACAATTTTTTTAGAGGCTTCGTTTTCCAGTTATTTCACTTTTAAGACTTTTTTTGCGTTTTCGACCTTACGTCACTAAAACGGTCGTAACTCCGGCGTTTTCAAAGTATTTGAAAATCTGAGGTTACCCTTGGAAAGAGCATTGAAATTCCCATTGTTTCAGTCTTTAACAGTAATTTTTGAAAGATAACTAAGGTGTGAAAAATGAGCCTGAAAAGTAAATTTTGAAAAAACATTGTTCATTCGTCCCCCTTAATTATGACGATACGTTTGAGCCTGTAAGCCTAAAAAATGCGCAAAAGGCTCAGCTTTCCAATGGAATAATTAGTTTTCATTTTTCAGAGGGATTTTTTTGAGAAGATATAGATTTTATGTAAAAAACGGTGTGTTTTGAAGCACATTTGGTTTTTTTTTTTTTTTTCAATTCGCACGAATCGTTCAAAATATTCCCCCGTTCTCGCGGATACAGAGGGTTGATCGTCTGCGAATGGCGTCGACCGCACAATGAAAGTTACGGGGGTTCTGGGTTCTCTCGGATCAGATCCCCGCATGGTGGGTATTAGTGGCTGATATCAACATTAACGAATTCCACCGGTTTGGAGGTGTTTTTGATTTATGGACTTGTTACGGATCTGTTATCGCAGCTCCTGCTGGCACAGAGTGGATGAACTCCAACATTGAGAATCAACACCTACCATTGAGAACAATGCCCAATAAGGAAATTTGCCCCATGAGGTTTCTTATAAAATGATGAACCAATTGGCTGATGAATATTTCGAAAAATACTTGATTCAACAGTGATGCCATCAAACAATAACATCCATACTCCTCATCCTATTCTCTCATTTATCTAATTTTGTTGAGCTGACGGGCTTGTAGTTCACTTTTAAGGGGATCGACTAAACTGGATGGCCACCACGCAGTCCTTACCTCACACCCTTGGATTTCTACTTCTGGGGAAACTTGAAATCCAAGGTGTATGAGGTCAGAATTGAGTCGAGGGACCAATTAGTGGACCGAATTCTGGAGTACGGGGAATAAAATATTTCATTGTCAAGGAGCTGCAATAACAAATCCATAACAAGTCCATAAATAAAAAACACCTCCAAACCGGTGGAATTCGCAAATGTTGACATCAGCCACTAATACTCACCATGCGGGGATCTGATCCGCCAGAACCCCCGTGACCTTCATTTTGCGGTCGACGCCATTCGCAGACGAGCGACCCTCCGCATCCGAGAACGGAGGATATTTTGAACAATTTGTGCGAATTTAAAACAAACCCAAATGTGCTTGAAAACACGGTCTTTTTGCATAAAATCTATATTTTCTCAAAAAAATTCCCTCTGAAAAATAAAAACTAATTATACCATTGAAAAGCTGAGCCTTTTGCGCATTTTTTAGGCTTACAGGCTCAAACGTATCATCAAAATTAAAAGGGTCTAATGAGCAATGTTTTTTTTTTTTTTTCCAAAATTTGACAAAATTAACTTTTCAGGCTCATTTTTCACACTTTAGTTATCTTTCAAAAATTACTGTTAAAGTCTGAAAAAAATGGGAATTTCAATGCTCTTTCCAAGGGCATCAACAGATTTGCAAATACTTTGAAAACGGCGGAGTTACGACCGTTTTAGTGACGAAAGGTCGAAAACACAAAAAAAATCTTATAAGTGAAATACCCAACTCGAAAACGAAGCCTCTAAAAAAACTGTAAGAGGCACTTTTTGTTGGAATCTAGTTGTAGAACAAGTGTGCGAAGTTTTTCGGATCATACGCTGGACACCCTGTATATCAGTCATCCTATTGTGACATAATTAAACCAATGATTTTTGTTGTACTTCTTGGCCCAACAGACTAAGTCTACGAGAAAAAAAAGAAAAAAAAAATTTTTCCAAGTATGTATTTATGTCGTTACCAAGGTCCGTTGTCTAGTCTTTGAGGTTGAGTAAACACTTTTATGTTGTACCCCTGAAATTTTATTTATAAAAAACAAAAGAACTAATGACCAGGTATAATTAATGGCAGAATTAATTACTTAAACCAACAGAAAGTGAGATGAAAACAAGGCTCAGTTTTTTTACGTCACAAAATTTGGATTTTAGTCTTGGATGGGGTTTCCTGATCAAACTTGAAGAAACAGTCACTACACATTTTCCTAAATAAATTCCGTTCTGGACGGGTGTGGTACATTGCAGTTACTCTTTTTCATAGTTCTTCATCGATAATACTATGAATATCATTTCCCGGCAGTTGAATGATTTCCGCAACAGAAAAGACATCTTACAAATGAACGTTGTTCAACAAATTTAAAAGATTATATTCCTCAAAAATTCTTCCTTGTCTCATATACTAATCTTCACTATCTCAACTTCATAACAAAAAATAAAAAAATAAAAATAAAATGGAAAGATAAAAAATTTAGGAAAACTTGGTGGATATCGTCAGATTAGAATAGGTATGGCAGAGGACGAGCGTGTCTGCCCTTCCCATGCCCTCAACGCGGTGTCCTATGTGAGCGGGAACGAAGCGATACCAGCGGGTCGGGTGGGTTTTTTGCGGGGCGGGAGATTTTCCGATCAAACTATGACAATTGTGTTGAGCGTCCTGGGTACACACGCTCGATCGCAATTCGCTAACACTAACACTTTTGAAATAAAATCGGTAGGTCTTTTCCGCTACTCCCGCTACAAACGCGCGATTTTTTACGTTGGTTATTGGAGTTATCCAAGTCTGTTGAAGTCTCGAGTGCATGCAAGGTTAGTCAGAACGATGTTGTAGTCACCTATCAACGAAATAAGACGACCGTCTTTATGGGGGTAGAAAAATCCTTGCTTCAAGAATAGGCTGAAGAGTAATGAATTTACCGAATTAGGTCCTTGATTGATGAATTAAACGTCCATCAGAAATGTAATTGAACACACGCTGGGAGTCGGGCAATTTAAGCGCTACTGGCGATATCGGCGATTTACGCGAGTGCAAGTGTTTACAGCGGGAAACCCCACTAGTGCCATGCGGGCGCTACGCCGAATGTAAGAGAGCGCGTTTTGGTTAGGTTAGTTCCATACCTACGATGAGCGTATTTTTATGAATTTATTACACAGAAACGATTTCAATAGGCCTGTTGTAGTTCCAATAAACGTTTGCAGAGGCCAACATCACATGAAATTTATCAATCAAGGACCTAATTCGGGGAATTCATTTATATTCAGTCCTTTCTTGAAGTAAGAATTTTTTTCTAAATCCCATAAAGACGGTAGTTTTCTTATTTTGTTGATAAATAACTACAACATCGTTCTAACTAACCAAACAAAAATCGAGAAACGATTTTGACTCCAACAGAGTTGGACAGCTCCTATTGACCAATGAAAAGAACCGCGTGCTTGTAGCGGAAACGATTCGAACCCATTTGATTTCAAGCCGAATGTAAATGTTAGCGAATTGGGATAGAACGTGGTGCACGCAGGACGCATAACCGTGTTGTCGTAATTTGATTGGAAAATCTCCCGCCCCGCATGAGAAAACCCTGAACCCACCCGACCCGCTGGCGTCGCTTCGTTCCCGCTCATTTGAGACGCGGCGTCATCCTCCAGAAATGGACGTGAAACTCAATAAATTGCAATTGGAACTCTCAATTCAGTTGCAATATTTCGAATTATGAAGAAAATAGAACAAATATTCAAAACAAGAGACAACAAATAGAAACAATGGGACCACAGAATGACGACGCCGAAGCCGAACCCGAGGCGTGGTGTAGGAGCCCGAATCGACACAAATGGCGACCTATGAACCAAGTTTAGCGGGGACCTGTTCGTATTCGAATCAAACGTATTCGTCATACCCGTTCTCGGTGGATTAACAAGCAGAATTAGATGAATTTCAAAGATGTATCGTGACTGGAGGCTACTAGCAATAAATAATTATCGTATTTCGCTTCCTACTTTCGCGCCGAACAACTAACCCCGAATATCATAAAACCCAACCCTGCCCGTCCTAACAGTAATGTCGCGCATCGAATACAGTATAAATTATACAACTCAGTAAAAATTACAGTTGACACTACATGAACAGAGATGATCAACAATCAAACGTAAATCGTGAACACGAGGAAAATTATTTTTTACTCACCGACTTGGCTAAGCCGACCTTCCGGTGAAAAAATTGTTATGTGACGGTCAAAACCACCACTAAGGCCTCGACTCATGATTGATAAATTAAAGACAATAGAATAGAAAACTGTCTGCAATCCTGATCAAGGAAGAAAGTTAAAACAAGCTTCACGACTATCTGAGTACACAGCCCGGAAGACAGGAACCGAATGAGTGGCCCACGCGGATGACAGTCGTTTTCGAGGGAAAAGCCAGTGAGGGAGGGGGAAAACGAACATGGATGTTGTAAAGCAACGAGTACTACCCGAACTCCATGGAACAAATCCATGATTTTAATTTCAGAGCAATTTTTAACAATTGGTGTTTGAACTTAGAAAAACGTGATTTGTTTAACGAAATCTTCGTTTTGGCATGAGATAATGCCTCTGGCGTTGGATGGAATGAAGGGGGGAAGGGGATATAACTACGCAATTTTTATCACTGAATCGAATGAACGCATTTCTAAAAATCTCCGAACGATTAAAATCCATGAAAGCAGAGGGGAAGGAGATGCCAGTTAAGTCTCCTGAAGGAGATGCAGGATGTGTCTCCAATACGGTGGAGGCATTTTGAACAGCTGTTGTGAATTGTCCAACAAAAATTCTGGGAAAGGAAGTGGGAAAGGGAGAAATATATTTTCATTATTTTGGTTTTTGTTTCATGGAAAATAATAAAAAGAATGTATTTCATATCACATCCTTTTCCATTTCCGAGTTACCCCCCCCCCCCCCTTCTTTCTTTGGTTTTGATCATTCGGAGTTTTAGAAATGCATTCATTTGATTTCAGCAAAAAAAATTACGTAGTTAAATCCCCCCCCCTCCCCTTCAATTCCATCCAACACTAAAGGTATCTCATGCCAAAACGACGATTTCGTTTGGAAAATTCACGTTTTTCAACGTTCAAACTCCAATTTCCCTGTCAAAAATTGCTCTAAAATAAAAAATTAATTGATCGATAGAAAGGTGATAAAATGTAGATGTTTTTAACGTAGAGACCATCCATTTTCTAGTAGATCGTTTGGTGGTAAATTAACATTGAAAATTGCAGAAAAAGCATAAGGTAGACAAAAATTCAAGTATAGGCTAGAAAAAATCATGGACGACCTACGAGAAAATTCAAGGAAATTCAACTTATTTTAATTTGATTTGTTCAATGGTATAATTTAAAATTCAATTAATTTGATTTGTTCAATGGTATAATTTAAAAATCAATTAATTTGGTGAATAAAGGTCGAAAATACTAAAATAAAACGTAAAATAGGCAAAGAGAACTAAAAAATTTGATATGAAGTTAAAGTTGTATCGATCTCAGAAGTTTCGTCGTTCTTATATCAAACACCCAGTATATTTGTCACACGGACCGTTGTGGGGTCTTCTACGTTTGGAAAAAACTTTCTTTTTTGTCCCCCGGAAAGTTGTTTTATAAAACACATAAGAACTAATGACCCGGTATTACTAATGACGGTATTGTCGTGACTGGTAGCCGCATACAATAATCAACATATTCCAACTTCACACTTGTAGTATCCTGTAATGGTTATTAGTAACTTCCCACATCCATCTTATAGCAACCATATGTTTGTCGTTAGGAACATTCTAACACTTGTGATAATTGTAGATTTATATATTTTCGAGTACATAACATTTTGGCGCAGGGCTGTAGAGATAGTTTCACATCGGAGGTCGAACTGGTTGGATTGTGAACCCAGTCGGATTTTACTTGCTTTCAATTTGGTATTCGTCCATGATAGGTGAGTTATTAGAGAGTTCCGAGGAGATTCGGACACCGAGGTATCGTATCTAGTCGGTGGTGGTATCTAGGGCGAGCATAGCTCTGGTTAGCAAAAATGGCGGCGTTACCACCAACTCAGCTGAACTAGTGGTATCTCTGATCCGTATCTAAGAGTCACGTACATTTTGCTTTCACGTCACTATAGAAAACGAGCAGTCTTCTTGATGTTTTACAAGATCACTCGGATCACTCGTTCTTACGTTTTTTTTAAATAAAAAATGCCGGGGGTGGAAGACTATTTTGAATATTATGTTAACGGATTGATTTCAATTGAGGAGCTGCTGTTGATTTTTCAAACGTATTTGGAGCGGGAGAGTGTAAAGGTAAGAGTAGGGTAAGTTGGAGAGAGAGAGTAAGGGTAAGTTGTAACGTCAACCGAGCAGGCTTAATCGTCGAGGTGCTTCCCTTACACTCTCCCGCTCCAAATACGTTCGAAAAATCAACAGCAACTCCTCAGTTGAAATCAATCCGTTAACATAATATTCAAAAAAGTCTTCCACCCCCCGCATTTTTATTTAGAAAAAAAAAAAAAAAAAAAAAAAAAACGAAAGAACGAGTGACCTTGTAAAGGGTTGACGGCATGAGCGGCCCCGCAGGCAAGTTGGGGTACATGAGCGGCCCCACTCAGTGCGGGAGGAATCACGGACAAAAAATCCGCGCGTTTAGCCCACCCCGGACAAAAAATCCCCGTGTGAAAAATGACAGAAATATCCTATCGTCTAGTTTGCTGGTCTGGATGCTCGCTACGCTCTCATCTCAAAAAGAAGAAAAATATCCTATATCAATCCTTTTAGTAAAGTATAGTTCAGTTGGAAAAATAGATGTGTTACCCATATAGTTTGCTGGTATGGAAACTCGCTACGCTCGCATTTCAAAAACAGAAAAATATCCTATATCAATCCTTTTAGTAAAGTATAGATCAGTTGGAAAAATATATGCGTTACCTATATAGTTTGCTGGTATGGATGCTCGCTACGCTCGCCTCTAAAAAACCGAAAAATATCCTACATCAATCCTTTTAGTTAAGTATAGATCAGTTGGAAAAATAGATGCGTTACCTATTCTGTGATTCATATGGGAAATGAAACCAATAGCACCAACTCGAAACTTTTTTCATGCGTATAATTTATTGCTCTAAAATGAACACTGTCAAAACATGCAAATAGACAATCACAGTCACATGACTCTTTACCCAAGTAGGTACTTCTCAGTTATTCGATCTGGGCAGGTACTTATACGAAACGATTTGGTCATACTTGGCTAGGGTAACCGTTTACCAACATCATATCTCGATTTCCACGCGAACTTTTCGTTAACAAGGCTACTTCGGGTTCCATCTTCGCTCGGATTTCTTCCAGTCACTGGGTTCAACTGGCCTGCGGGCCTTCGCTCGAGCGGAGCCGCTCGTACCATTTCTAATTTGTGCCCTTAGACCAGGAGGGGCCGCTCGTACAAGTAACCTGGGCTCTATGGGAGATTTTCCCTGGACATGAGCGAGGATGACGTACTATTTTCGTTCCGATTCAATAGAGAACATGTACATTTATTCCAGAAAAACAGCAGATGTACCGGCGGGTGGATGCGAAGCGGTTTTTCAACGAGGTTACCCCGATGGCGGGTTACTTTGCGATAAGGACGAAAGATACGTTCGTTCGTACCGCATCGGTGGTATCGTAACTCTCGTAAAGATACCACCGTGGTATTGCAATACAACCGATCGGATTGGCGGCGCATGCGCAGTAGCGCGTTCGTGTCGCGATACGGATTCGTATCGGTGTTGACGGATCTCCTAGGAACTCTCTATTTTCTTTGATTCAAAACGGATTTAACTTTGATTCAAAAACACCGGGATTCTTCAATCCGCATTTAGGCGAAAATGAAGCCAGTCGCTAGCTTAGTGAATTTGAAATCTTTTTAGTAGTCGCAGAGGAAAAGAGCTTTGGTGTTGAACTGTGCGCGCAGTGATGTTCAAGAAATTTGTCGAAACTTGGAAGACGTGAGCTCTACTTACGCTGATGCTAAGGCCATAGTCTGAACATTTTGCTCCGATTTATATGAAATTTTCAAACTTTGGGAAAACTCAGCAAGAACATTCTGAATCTATTATGGAATATTACATTCGTTTGAGAAAGTTGGCAGCAACATGTGAATATCTAGAAACTGATTTTGAAATTAAGGTTCAAATATTATTGGGAACTAAATCGGCAGGAAGTTATGCGGCAGCATAACTTCCTTTTTTTAAAACTTGATAAAACGCATTGTATGAATCAGAAAATTTTTATTCGTTTTTTATAATATAGGCAAATACATAAAGTTTTGTTTTACCCAGTTTTGAAGATCAAATCAGGTAGGTGACGTCCCCCATTCTCCATACACTGAGTAAACCAATTTCTGGCGTTTGTCATGACTCCAGCCAGCATAGCAGGCGTTATGTTGGCAATTTCTTCCTGGATGTTGGTTTTCAAATCTTGTAGGGTCCTTGGACGGTTCACATAAACACGGGATTTCAAAAAACCCCATAGAAAAAAATCACAAGGGCTCAAATCGGGAGAGTGGGCCGGCCACTCCAAATCGCCCCTAATTGAGATGAGGCGCTCTGGGAAGTGTTCCCTCAAAATGGTCATCGTCGATGCTCCTGAAGTGTGTGCCGTTGTACCGTCTTGTTGGAACCAAAAGTACCTTAAGTCCATCGATGACTGTTTTGAGGGAACACTTCCCAGAGCGCCTTATCTCAATTATGGACGATTTGGAGTGGCCGGCCCGCTCTCCCGATTTGAGCCCTTGAGATTTTTTTCTATGGGGTTTTTTGAAATCCCGTGTTTATGTGAACCGTCCAAGGACCCTACAAGATTTGAAAACCAACATTAAGCAAGAAGTTGCCAACATAACTCCTGCCATGCTGGTTGGAGTCATGACAAACGCCAGAAATCGGTTTACTCAGTGTATGGAGAATGCGGGACGTCACCTACCTGATTTGATCTTCAAAACTGGGTAAAACAAAACTTTATGTATTTGCCTATATTATAAAAATTTCCTGATTCATAAAATGCGTTTTATCAAGTTTAAAAAAAAGGAAGTTATGCTGTAGTTCCGGTTTTGTTCAAAATGTTACGCAATTGTGTTTCAATTGTGGGGGAACCTGGTCACTAAAGGGGTGAAAATTGTCCAGCAATTTGTAATCGTTGCAAGGTTGCAATTGTTATAATCATCTTCCATTTGTCAAAAATTGTCCAAAATCACCGAAGGACCAGATAAATGAACTAAAAAAAGGACAATTTAATAATCGTCTCGTAGATCAAGCTGTTGAGGAGAGTTCTGAATCTTCAGGGGCGGATTGTGAGGGGTAATTATCCCTCTACTTACTGGATTTGGCTAAAAGTAAGGGTATCCCCACCAAAAAATTGAAAATCTTTGGCAAATATGTAGATTTTATTATTGATACTGGGTGTTCGGTGAACATAATATCTAAAACTGTCTATGAGCAACTTAGTGACCCTCTTCCTTTAAGAGGAACTCACTGTTCATGGAAATCTTATCAGGGTAAGGCCGTGATTCTGTTGGGCGAATTGAGTGATTTCACAGGGTGAAAGTGGTGATAGTAGAGGAAGGAAATCCGCTTTTGGGCTACGAGACTGCTAGAAAGTTATGCATTGTATGTTTAGTTCTCAAAATAACTAATAATAACAAAGTTATTGAAGAATTTCTTAAAAGTAGTTTCCAAGTAATAAGCAAATTTTGCAGGTTAAATTACATGTTAATAAAGATGTTACTCCCACAGCCATTCTTTATCGTCGAATCCCCTTTCACCTGAGGGAGAAATTAGAAGACGAAATCAACAAACTATTGGAAATGGATTTCATTGAAAAGGCAGAAGGACCATCGTCCGGGGTCTCCCCTTTGGTAATTGTCCCAAAGAAAGATGGGATTGTAAGGAGTTTGTGTTGATATGAGGAGGCCGAATAAACCTATACAGCGGGAACGCAAACCGTCTCTAATATCCCCCGAAATCGGGAAATCAGACTTGAATAAGGGGTTCCAACAGTTGAAATTACATCCCGAATCACATTATATCATAACATTTGCAACCCACGTGGGGTTATTCAGATATGAAACATTAAGCTTCGGGATAAATTATTCAATACTACTATTCAATAAATTGCAGATATCCCTGGAAGTGTAAATGTCAGTGACGACACATTGATTTTTGCTGAGAATGTAGAAAAGCAAGACAGCACACTAAATTCTGTGTTACAAAGGCTGCAGGAAGAAGGATTGACACTAAACCAAGAAAATTTCATGTTCAACCCGAAAAGTGTACCTTATTTAGGGTTTTTCCTATCAAAAGAAGGAATTTATGTAGACCGAAACAAGAAGAAAACCATTCTTAAGCTAAAACCACCTACTGACGTTCCTGGGGTGAGGAGTGTCTGAGGTATGGTAACCTTTCTAACCAGATTTGTCTCTAACTTGGCTAATGTGACTAAACCATTAAGAAATTTAGAAAAGAAAGACAGCAAATGGAATTGGGGACATACAGAAGAACAGTGTTTTTATAAGGTTAAAGAGAATTGGTATGCGATTTCCATAAATCTTAACCTTCACACTGACATTCATCATTGAAGTTATTGGTTCATTATTGAAAATTATAAGCTATAGAAGTTATGAAGCTGTATCATATTAGCTACGGTATAGTCTCTCAGGTTAACGTTACTACCGATGTTTTTAGCTCTCTAAAATTTCTTTGTAGTCCTACTATTGTCGTTCCCAAGTCAAGCTGTGATTTTATGTGATATTGAACTAGTTACATAGGGCATTAATTTAAGAATTTCCCATAATTTCAAATTATAATTCCTTTGTAGTATGATTTAGCTTATCTAGTCATTTCTAGTCTAAGCTCTGATTAATACGATTTTGGAACTATACCTAATCAAAATCTATTCAACCTAGAGTCAGGCTGTTTTTTAAGTATGTGATTCCGACGTAGGACCTGCTAAGTTATTTTAAGGAATATCAGATCTTGTATAAAAATCAATGTGGCATTAAATATGTTATTTTAAGGTATAAATAAAGCGGCTATTCGAGTTATTGGCGTATTTTCTTCTAAAGTTAGTGATCAACTGTGGTGGCCCTGATTACAACGGGGTGTTCTATCCAGGGCCACTTTCCCATTTCTTCAAGAACATGCTGTTGTACAAAAAATGGTGACTTGATAAATAATTAAGCAAATGGGAATTGTTACTCAAGAGTTGCTTCAACGATAAAATTTAAAACTAGCACGAAATAAGAGTACTTGGATACTAAAATTCCGATTTGAAGAAAAAGTGGCCCTGGGTACAACAGGTTACCCTACTAATTGCAATACTGTGATACAGCACACAGTTCAACTCGTGTATCGCCAGCACAAGCTTACCTAAGGAACACAAAATTAACCCCAAAAATGTTTTTAATGTTAGGTATCCCCAGCGCTGTTTGAACTGATAACGGACCTCCTTTCAATGGATCCGAACTACCCTTCTTTACAGGTCAAGCATCAATGAACCACAAGTCGTTGGCCAAAAGCAAATGGAAGAGTCGAGCAATTCATGGAGAACTTGAACAAGAATCGAAGGTAGAAATTGGGAAGATGTTTTACTGGAGTAATAATTGCAATACTGTGACACACCACACAGTTCAGCTCGTGTATCGCCAGCACAAGCTCTCCTTAGGAACAATTTCGTACCTACCTAGGATGTCAGAGAATTTCTCCGAAGATGATGTGGAAAAATGAAGAAATCAGTCAACAGGAAATGAAACAGTATGCTGATCAGAAAAGACACGTGAAACCTCATGAATCGAAGCAAGGTGATGCTTTGTCGATACGACAAGAAAAACAAAATAAATTGTTCACTCCTTATGACCCAGATCCCTTCAATATCAAGCAAGTGTGTGGAACGAAAATCACAGCGTGTCGTGATGGTGCAGAATTGATACGGAATTCGTCATTTTACCAGAAAATCCCACTCGATTCCTCTGTCCCGACTGCTATAGAACATTTTCAAGAGAACCAGATGAAAGGGAAGTGAACCTTCCATTGGCATCGGAATCCACCGAAGAGAAGACGACAAGGAGTGGAAGGGTTGTCAAAGCAGTAGCGAAATTCAAAGACAATGATTAAACAAAATTGAAGAGGGGGAAAAGATCCTGTGATAATTATTAGTAACTACCCACATCCAGCTTATAGCAACCATATCTATGTCGTTTGGGATATTGGGTGAATAAATCGTTCGTGTGTAATTATCGGATTCTAACACTTGTGATCATTGTAGATTTACATATTTTCGAGTATATAACACTACTTTCGTGCCGAACAATAAACCCTGAATATCATAAAACCCAACTCTGCTCGTCCTAGCAGTTATGTTGTGCATGGAATACATTGTAATTTACTATGTATAACTTATATAACATACTAAAAATGACTATTGACACTACAGGCACAGATATGATCAACAATCAAACTTGACGTGAACCGTGAACATGAGGAAAATTATCTTCTACTTACCGACTTGATAAAGCCGACCTTCTGGTGAAAAAATTGTAATGTGACGGTCAAAGCCAGCACTACTGCCTCGACTCATGATTAATATATTATAGACAATACAATATAATACTGTCTGCAATCCTGATCAACGAGAACAGTCAAAACAAGCTTCACAACTACCTATCTGAATACACAGCCGGAATGACTGGAACCGAATGAGTAGATGAGAAAGCTAAAGCCGATGCGGATGACTGTAGTTTTCGAGGGAGAAGCCAGTGAGGGAGGTTTCAGTACGAGCATGGATTTCGTAAAGCAACGAGTAGCATCAACTGCGTGGAACATATCCATGATTTTTATGAGTCTGTGATCATGTTGTGGGCTTGAGACGGACCTTCAAGACTATCGATATCCTTGATAGATGAAAGTCCACCACCGGAAAGTTCATTTATAAAACACAAAAGAACTGATATCACAAAATTTCGTCCATACATTTCCTTGAATGAATTCCGTACTGGAGGGTAGTGGTACTTAGCAGGTAGGTTCATCAGTAATACCATGAATATCATTTTCCCCAAAAGGGACATCTTACAAATTAACGTTGTTAGAAGAATTATTTAAAAAAATAATAATAAAAAGATTATACTCTTCAAAAATTCATTCTTGTCTGATAGACGAAACTTTACGGTCTCAATTTCATGAAAATATAAACTAAAATAATGAGAAAAAGCAAGCTTGCAAGATGTCAGATGAGAATATGAATGGCAGAGGAAGAGGCTGAAGTTCAGAATAGGGGGCCCCGTCTGATAAGAAGAATATATCGATGTGTTATAGGATCGATGTTTTTATAGATCATAATATCGATACCGCTGCCATGTCGGATTGCTTAGCACAACCACCTTCGAGCAGTTGAAGGCCCGACATTTTTCCCGCTTCTATTCAACTGATCTATACTTTACTAGAAGGATTGATGTAGGATGTTTTTTTGTTTTTGAGATGCGAGCGAAGCGAGCATCCAGATCAGCAAACTAGACAGAACACATTCGAACATACATCATGAGTCACATTTTGCACGAATTGATCCTAGCTAATGCTACTGTTGCTGATTGGCGTAGTTTTTTTGAGAGATTTGTGTGGATTTGTTGGCGAGTGATATGGATATGGTTGGAGGTGAGAATAAGATTGTTGAGAGCAGTTGTAGATGTCAGCCGAGATGTGTTTTTTTTCCCTTCCAGACACGTAACCTATGTATTTCACTATGTTCATTTCGCGCTATTTGCTTCTACGGAAGTTCAGAATCGGGGGCCCTTCCTGATAAGACTGTCGTAACCCGATGTCTATATATCGATCCACGCTTTCGATATATAAATCGATGATACGCGTTAAATCTACAAACTGCGAAGTTTTAATATGGCGGAAAACAACGAAATTTCAAGTAGCAAATAGCGGGAAATGGACATAGTGAAATACATAGGTTAAGCGTCTGGAAGGGGAAAAAAACATCTCGGCTGACATCTACAACTGCTCTCAACAATATTATTGCTATATCTTATTGCTCTATTTCAACAATCTTGTTGCTGTATTGGAACCCTCATTGGATCGGAAAATCTCCCGATATTTCTGTATCGATACTGGGCCCTCCGCCCCGCAAAAAACAGTGGTTTTAATAGGTACTATATGGAAAACCCTGAACCCACCCGACCCGCTGGCGTCGCTTCGTTCCCGCTAATTTGAGACACGGCGTCATCCTCCAGAAATGGACGTGAAACTCAATAAATTGCAATTGGAACTCTCAATTCAGTTTCAATATTTCAAATTATGAAGAAAATAGAACAAATATTCAAAATAAGAGGCTAAAAATAGAAACAATGAGCTGCAACACCCAACAGAATGACGAAGCCGAACCCGGGACGCGGTGCCGGAGCCCGAATCGACACAAATGGCGACCTATGAACCAAGTTTAGCGGGGACCTGTTCGTATTCGAATCAAACTCGTCCTCGGTAGATTAACCCGCAGAATTACCTGAATTCCAAAGGTTTATCGTGACTGGAAGCCACTAGCAATAATTATCATATTTCGCTTCCTAATATAGTGCCGAACAACTAACCCTGAATATAAAAACCCAACCCTGCCCGTCCCAACAGTAATGTCGAGCATCAAATACAGTATAAATTATACAACTCAGTAAAAATTACAGCTGATACATGAACAGAGATGATCAACGATAGTGAATCAAAAAATCAAAAACATACAAATCAAACGAGAATCGTGAACATGAGGAAAATTATTTTTTACTCACCGACTTGGCTAAGCCGACCTTCCGGTGAAAAAATTGTTATGTGACGGTCAAAACCACCACTAAGGCCTCGACTCATGATTAATAAATTATAGACAATAGAATAGAAAACTGTATGCAATCCTGATCAAGGAAAAAAGTTAGAACAAGCTTCAAAACTATTTGAGTGCACAGCCCGGATGACAGGAATCGAATAAGTAGGTAAGAGAGCTGAAGCCCACGCGGATGACAGTTACGAGGGAAAAGCCAGTGAGGGTGGGGGCAAACGAACATGGATCTTGTAGAGCAACCCGAACGGCATGGAACAAATCCATGATATATGACTCTGTGATAATGTTGTGAGGTTGAGACGCACCTTCATGACGTCGTAATTATCGATATCCTCGATAAACCGAGTTTGCCTTCAGTTCCGGTCCCTATACTTCTGTACATTTCCTTTAACTGCTATCCATTGATGAAACCCGTTTCATTAACGAACTACACGTAAACGGTACACAATTTAAATCAAGGAAATACGATAATAATGAATTCCATATTGATTTTAAAACTGAAAGGGCATTCGGCGTTAAGTCCCTCAAGATATGGAAGAGTATTAGAGGGAAGTAGTAAAGTCATGGTAGAAAATGCCATCCACGTACTGAAACGAATACACCAGGTAAGTGCAGCTACCAAATGGACCATCAAACGTAATCATTAGGCGGATTTAGTGAACTGCAATATTTAGTGGCCACATGAAAAGAAGAAATTAATTATAACAGGGACCAATACATATAAATCAAATAGTTAGGTACCTACCACATCATTCCATTTAGAATAAAGAGAAGGACAACTCGTAATAAGTAGTTAAAGAAATACCTACTAGACATAAGATGATTATAAGCCAGGAGGCAGGTGAAGATCTATTTTGTTTAGTCTAAATTTTATAATTTCTTAGTGAAAACCCTCCATTGTACATGATATGACACCTGATCAACAAGTTCACTTGAAAAATGTTTATTAATATGAAATTAACGTGTTCCGCTAAATATAAATAATAGCAATTAACATTAGTTAGTAAAGTTGTATTATAAACAACCATAAATGTAAGGTGGAGTGAAAATTCATTTATTGGGAGAGTATTGACCTATTAGGTTGGCTATAGCCGTATCTTAAGGACTAATTCTCAAGTACTAGTAGTAACCAATCCTGGTACTGCCCCACCTTCTCATCTGTGAACGAGTACCTAACAATTTTCATCATCTGTGATATCGAAATTTAAAATTTTATTATTAATATTATTATTTATTTATTTTATTTCATTTTTTTGTGAGTCTAACTACATTTGCACTATAAGAGATAGAATTGTTTGTAGACCAATTGGTATAAAAATTGTAAAAAATTTTATCAGCTTTCTTCCAAGGTTTATATTTGAGACCCTTCCTCATCAAATTAGTTGATGAATCGCCGTATCATCAAGTTTACTGTGTGTTTTACTTTAAGGTAAAAACGACGGATTTCCAGCAGGATAAAAATTAGTATTAAAGGATAGTTGCAAATTAGTGGTGGAATCGATCCTTGAAGTTTGGTCCACCTCATTGGTAGGAATTGCGGACAAACAATCTCCAGACAATTAATCCCCGGACAAAAAATTAATCCCCGGACAAAAATCCTTGCGTTTAGCCCACCCCAGACAAAAAATCCCGGTGTGAAAAATGACAGAAATAGAGGCTTGGAAACAGAATAATTCTTCTGTGCTGGGGGCCCCAAGTTGATGTTTATGTGTGAGTTGATGTTTATGCTACCAGGGTCAACGTGACAAGTTTTATCGCAATCATGATTCGTCATATTGCTCCACATTACTCCCTACTCCGGGGAGTCTTCAGTTTTACGATGGAGGTCATCCCAACACTTACTAAGCGAGGAAGGAAAGCTATCTTTTGGTAAATCATTCGGTGTGTTCGAATGTGTTCTGTATAGTTGTCTGTTCTGGATGCTCGCTTCGCTCGCATCTCAAAGACAAACATAAAAAATATCCTAAATCAATCCTTCTAGTAAACTATAGATCAGTTGGACAAATAGATCACCCCAAACCCATAACGTTTCGTTCAACTACTACTTACACTTAATCCTAAACTTATTACTTGTCCTTAACCGAAAATCATTGCCTTTTTCACCGAAACCCATCGAGTTTTGAGCCTCGCTCCCCCAAACTCAAAGCGCCCAAAATATTGGGTGAAGGCGTAAGGTGGGCTTGCTCCAAAAAGTCCTCGTTCAAAGTGAGTACATTATTATGTAACTATAATCGTTCCTACTGTTGGAAAACAAAATATTATTGGCTTATGGAATGTTAGACGAATAGGTACGTTCCACTTTTCCACGTTTCCGTTTTTCAGCAGTTTTCCAAAGTAGGGGATTTTTTGTATGGGGAGGTTTTGTCCGGGGATTATTTGTCCAGGGATTTTTTGTCCGATTACCCATTGGCAGACATCCAGTTTATAATTTGATCAAAAGTTAAGAGGTTGAGATGTGATAATATCGCGATACGGGATTACAACTTGTTATTATAACCTACTACTCAACCTCTCAACTAAGATCAATCTCAATCAGTTGGTCAGTGGTGCTTTTCATCAATAATCCGCTTTGATCATGGTCAGTATTTTCCTTCACTGAATCAACCAAGCAACGAACCAGTGAAGTAATATTATGGGCTGTTAGGAGCATGTGTAACCCCAAACCAATAAGAATAAGCAGGGTTCAGATCCATCTGGATCGTTCAGAAATACGGATAGGGGAAGCTAGTAAAAAGCAGTGGAGGGGATGGAGGGAATCGGACGAGCACACGCCAAAACTCGTTTCGCGCGCTTCCTCCAACAGCTGTTTCGGTTCCCGACGCCATTCCGTATGCCCAGTAGTGAACTGCGCCATCCGGTACGAAAAATATTCGAAAAATCTGATGCGTACAGTTTGCTTCAAAACTGCCTGTCCGGAAAAAATATTCCCTCCCCCCAGCTGGTGTCCAACCAATCAGCTGCTCGTATTCACTTTCCGGATAGCTTGCCGGATGGATGTGAATCCAGCTAAAGGGTACTAGATGGCAATTTTTGTCCTGATGAAAAACGCCTAGAAACTGGCCAGATCCGTTTTTTTTTTTTTTTTTGCATCTACTGGTGATATCTTTTTCAATTTTTTTGGAGATGTTGCAGGTGTATCTATGTAACTTTTAATCGTAAAACTTTTGGAGATTCTGTATTAAAAAAAGGAGCCGTATTGCATAAAACATGCAACATTTCGGTGAAATGTTGAACTAAAAAAAAATTTGTTTTTTCAAATTTGCCTCGAATTTCAAAAAGTTCTAGGACTTGGATGTGTGTTTATAGTTGATACTCGACTGGACAAAATTTGATTAAATTGTATTGAACACATACCGAGAAAAAGGTAATTAACCTCCTGAGTGGCATCGCAGTCACTGCGTGAATTTTTTATTTAAAAAACCTGGTGTTGTTTTTGTTGACGTTGTGATATCCCATTTTCTGCCGTTTTTCGTTTCTCTTTGCAGTTTTTTGCTTCCGAGTCTACCAAGGTAGCGGAAGCATTGTTTTCACTTTCGGAATGTGAAAATTTGTTTGTCTCCAAAATCAAAAATTCCACTCGCATTTTGCGTTTTAGACCTTTCTGAACAATTTTGGTTCCGTGTCTGTCTGTATGTCTGTCTGTCTGTCAGTCAGCAAATCCTTGTTACGGGCAAAACTACACGAAGTTATAGTCCGATTTTGATGAAATTTTCAGGGATTGTGCGGGTTGGAGTGTAGATGGTCCCCTATAGGTTTCATGACCCCCAGATCAATAGTAGCCTCTGCACATGCGCAAACGTGAAATCCTTGTTACGCGCATAACTCCGGGAGTTCTGGACCAATTTCGATGACATTTTCAGGGATTGTTCGGTTTGATGTGTAGATGGTCCCCTATGAGTTTCATGACCCCCGGATCAATAGTAGTCTCTGCGCATGCGCAAACGTGAAATCCTTGCCACAAGCATTACTCCGGGAGTTCTTAATTGATAATAGTCAATAATAATTTTCAATGATCTATACAGTCATGTTATGGATACGGGGAAGCTATGTGCCAGACCCACTTGGCAGAGGTTTTTTTCTTTTTTTTAATTATTTTATTTTTATAAATGCCCTTGTCAAAACGAGTTTTCAAAAAAATAGTTAGGAGACCTCCAGGTAGATATATTTCCACACAGTTTGGAACTTCTCAGGAGGACCCCAGCAATGCTGAAGCGGAAAATTTTTTAAAGTGAACCTAGAAAAAGTGAAAATGGTCAGTACTCTTGCTTTGTCAGTCTCAGCTTCCACACCATCATCTTCTGAGAGAACATTGTCGTCAACTATTGCTGATCATGATAACTATGAACCCAAACAACTACAAGGAAGGGAGACGAGCCTGCTTACAGTGCTGGTTTGCACTGAGGTTCCAAAATAATTTTTGCACCGCTTCCCGTTGTCCAATTTGTATAATTCTTGGTGCAAACGATTCAGTAAGTACATTGTGTAGATTAAGTAAAAACACTTTTTTTAAATCGATTTTTTTTTCCGAAAATCCCTCCATTGGAGCTGGTGAAACAGCATTTCCCTTACCCTATCTGAGTGAACGTGGGAAATAGACCTTCCAGGGTTCTGCTTGGGATGCAGTTCGGAGGAGGTACCTGACCAATCAGAACTACCTGCTCCGTCGTATTCACCCACTATGAGCATAATTAAAGTCCATGATCACGGAGCAAGATTAGGAATAAACTCTTAATCTCTGGAAATCTGTAAATAATAACATAAATTTATGATTAATCATGAGAAAATTGTGATTAGTGGCAGGAATTTTATGTAAAATCAGTAGAAAATTGAGCTATTTTTGTCTTGTACAGAAATTTTGCGTGACCCCAAATATGTCGAACCCCGTGAACGTAGTTCTTTCACAGCGAAATTATCATCTGTTTCATGGCAGCTCAGCGTTGTCAGACCCTAAAAGAGTGGTGGGGGGAATCGTGATATCTGCACTGGGTATCTTCTTGAAAAAAACAATTTTTTTTTCAATCCCAATTTCTTTTTAACAAAACTCTTGCGCAATAAACAACAGAAATTTTGAAATTGAAATGGGAAGGGGGATGGAGGAGGAATCTTGACAGCTTCAATGGTGAGTGACTCGAGCTGCTGTCTGCTGATTTTTGTTTTTGTACGAACACCCGCTAAGGGGGGGGGGGGGCATCCAATGGGCCTATCTGATTGTTTACCTTTAAAGATAAATTTTTAACTGCCAAATAATGGCAGTTATCGTCTAAAACACACACACACACACACGCCTATATATGTAGTAGTGGGGGAAGGAGTTCGATATTTTGGGGTCATGTGAAATTTCAAAATGAGGCAAAAATGGCTCAATTTTCTCCAAATTTTTTTCCTATGATTCAATACAGAATTCCTGCAATTAATCACAATTTTCTGTGATTAAGAACTTTCTCCTAGTTGTACCGTGTGATTATGGCTTTAATATTACTCATTGAGGGTGAATACTAATATTATAATAGAATAGAATAGTAATATTATTCTCATCCATAATCGCAGAAACATATTCTAGTGATTGAAATCTTAATCATACTCACGTGTAAGAAGTTGCTCACCTCTGGTCCAGTAGGATACGAGGCAGAATTCTAGAGCATTTTCAGTTTGAACTGAGGCAGGCATATACGATTGACCAATCAGAGTGCTCTAAAAAACCAAAGAAACCAGCTTGGAGTGCTCGAGGAGTATTTTAATCGTATCATTTCATTATCGGTGCATTATATCCACTCAGTTCATCACTGTTCAGTCTTAGAAGATGACTATAAATGACCTGTTTACATTAAACGAGCAATATTTATAACGCTGTTTCCAAAAATAATTAGCAAGAGGCTTGGTGTGGTGTGAAGTGTCACTCGTGTGAAACAGAGTTAGTAAAACCTGGTCACAAACATTCCAGAATGCCCAAGCGCGTTTTGCCACTTGTTGGTAAACCTAGTGGATCTGTTACTCTGTGCAAACGAATCGCCAAAGGGAGTCATGCAACCAGTGGGAACGGCAAGTCGGCGAGAGAACAAATGGTTAGTGTCTTTATTATTTTGTGTCTATCAATTTTATTATTTTTTGTATCCTTTTTTTATGTAGTTTTAAATGAAGTGGGACAACTAGACATACACAATTTTAAACTGGTAACTGGCTAAGAAGAGGATCTCTTTTAGATATTACCCAACAGACTACTCCTAATAAACTTGGACTAGTGAATTACATAGACTTGGGTTCTACACATCTTGAAATATAAATCAACCAATTCAAAGAATTTTTTGAGGCCACTCGGGTTGTTGTATGACAATCCTTTCCTTCCCCATTGGAAAGAATAAAAAGGGTTTTATTTAGCTCGAGGGCTGTCCGAAGGCGAGCAGCTGGCAACAGCTCTTTGAGCACGGTTGGTACTGGATGAATATATTGTCCAAAACTCAGTTCCCCAAGCTTCGATTCAGTTGTGTTACAGGTCGAGGAGAACATGTGGACGCATTCTTTTTGCCTGTACAGTCCATGATCTGTGTTGGAGGGCTACCTAATGGAGGAATAGTGAACCTTTGCGAAATGTAGCGGTTTCTCCAATTTTTGAGAAGTGAGCATAGTGAGATTTTATGCCACCAAACTGAACACTAACAGGGGCAGGTTATTCAGAAATATTGCTTCTATTCTTAGATCAATACTCGAAACTCATCACAATACCACTTGAAGGGCTTTTAGTGTTTTCCTTCACTTCAAAAACGATTTTCATTTTGCAATGAGGAATTCAGACAAATCTTTATGATCGAAAAAAAAGGGAATTTTAACAGCACACAAAAAGTAGTTTGTTCTCAGTTCAAGATGATAAGATTCCAAAACGCTGCAGATTACACAAATGTTTGTAGCTTCTGAATTAGATAGACCATTTACGGGGATCCTCCGACACCACCAGAACTGGACTGTACAGCCAGAGACAATGCTCCCTTGGTACTCTCAGAAGAGAAACCCACGACTAGAACATCTAGAATATAATGGGATAAAATAAAAAGAATGCTTCAGCCTGTTCTCCTCTGCGTGCTATTCAACTAAATTGAAGCTTGGGAGACTCGAGTGTGGAAATGAGCCCTAAAATTTTATTTCGTCAAATCTGCAAAATTAGACGTTATTCAAACGCTCATTAGACCCTATAATTCGGGTGATCAGTAATGACCTGCACTAATTAAAAATGCGCAAAAGCCTAAGCTTTCCAATTGTAATAACACCTTCTTATTTTTATAAGGGGACGTTTTTGAGAAAATTGAGTTTGAATGGGGAAAACACGTTTGTTTTTAGGCGCATTTGAAAAAAGTCCTCATAAGACTAAAAGAATTTGAAGGCAGATTTACGTATGTTTTGCTACGTTGAATTGAATGGTGACATACCCAGACCTCCCAAGCAAAGAATCAAATAAGTTTTCAGTCTTATTATTATTTATTTCATTATTTCGGGGTGTAGAAAATGTCAAGTCAACTACATCAACTTTGGAAACTTAATTTTGAAGGACTCCCTCACGAAACTTAATTACGATATTATCACGTGAACTGTTCGAAATGGGTAAATCAGGCCAGGGCAGAATTTGGTACCCAAGGTTCACGATGTCAGAATTGAGTCGAGGGACCATTTAGTCTAGCGAATTCTCGATTGAGGGGTTAACATTTGCCAGAACCACCGTGAGTTCTTTCATGCGGACTCGAGTTTCCTAAGTTGATGTAGTTGACTTGATATCCCCTACACCCCGAAAAAATAACTTGAATACCTAATAATCCAACTCATCCACTCGATCCAACTCATTGTTTGTTGTGCCATTTGGTGCATACAACTACTTCTTTTCATCGGCCTATGTTTCGAATGCCACGTCAAGCTAATGCGCTCACAGAATCCACAGGAATCGATTTGTTTTGTGATCGCCTTCCGCATCTCAAAAGGTGTCTCACATCATTCCTTCACCAGCAAAAGTGACAAAACATCCTTTACTAACTATCCCCTTTTTTCTCTCACACATTAAATCTGTTTTTTTCCCTTAATATTTATCTTATGAACTGTATTTGGTGGACTGCCTCCAGCAGCTCTTCACGAACTCAACGACAGGTGCTGTAATGATCCTTGATTCATCAATTTTGACGAGTAGATGTGTGGACGCGCGTGGAAGTGTACTGAAATTCAATCAAAATATGCTAAAAATCCAAAATAATCTGTCAAAACCGCGTGGTACTGCCCACGTAAGTTGGCAGGAGTTAAATTCAATGTGTAGTTATGTAGGTACTTTCCAAACTGTTACAGCGCTTGGAAAAGCGTTTGATGAATCAACTTACTCCCAATAATCAGATATTGTTAACTGTCATCGTGAAATCTTTAGGGGGCGTACATGTTCGAGTGAAAAGGCTCGTGATATCTATAATGTTGATGTTGGTGTAGATACTCTTAGTTGGTTTTAGAGGATCGGATACCATGCAAGACTGATGGTATAGAGGGGTTAACAAAGATATTGGCAAGGATCGGAACGAAATGTTTATACCGGGGATAGAATGTGAGGTAGAGGAGTGGAGGGAATACAGGGGAGAGGAGATAAGATGGCGGTAGGAAATTAAAGGAGCTAGATAGGGCGAAGTGACCATTGGTCATAGAAGATTGCCTCTCTCCTGACATTTCATTAGTTGCCTCACGGAAATTGTGTTCCACCTCCCACCCGTCGGAATACCCTCGCCTCAGAACATCCACTCCGCCAAAACGTGATATAAAGCCCAATTTCTTGGGTGAATGGGGTACGAATAGCGAAAGAGGGGTCGCTATCCTCTCCATCACCTTTCCCGTAGCCCTTGCTTTATGTAAACAATAGGTAACCTACTTACCCATCTACCGAACACTGTGGTTAAAAAGAGAGATTCCCAAAAATCAGTTGTTTTAAAATTTTCTCTTCATTGCTAGGTTATTTTTCATCTTGAATGGCACATATACACTTATACATACATGAACTCATGTATACTTTATGCATAGTACGTATGCTTAAACATGCATACATGGATTTGAAAGGTGGAGTGAGGTTCTGTCTGCTAGAAAGAGTTTTTGACGCATTCGCTTGAGTGTCATATCTAGTGGCCAGGATTGTTGAACGTTTCAAGTGTGAATATTGGTCCACAGTGTACTGTGAGCCAATATCCACTCTATACGTCCCTACGTCATGAGAAGCTTTGTTATTATCTCTGTAGAGATAAATTGTTTTTCACCAAAAGGGACATTGTATATCATAAATTAGGTACTGACAATATGTACAAAATACGGTGCCTCGAAACAAAGAGAAACGAATGAAAACGTATGAAGAATGAGTTTAAATGTGAGCACTTTGTGGCAAAGAAATAGTTAACTATCAATTTCGTAAAAAAAAAAAAAAAAAAAAAAACATTAAATTATTAGTCTGAACAGTTGAAAAGTGAAAGAAATGTTATGTTAAGGTAAAGGAAAACTCATTAGTGGATATGTTTTTTGTATATTTTCCTAATTTATAACATTTACCTTGGTATCACACAGCTCAGATTAAAATGCGCAGACGACTAAAATTTACGTCGCAGAAATCACAGCTTATTCTTTCCATTTCGTTTTTAATTTTCGACATTAAAGCAGTCGCTCTAAAATGTATTCTTTCTTACAGAGTATGAGTATGTCCCTTTTAGGATTTTATCCCTTTAGGATGAAACTGGAGATTGATTGAAGGAATAAATTTTAACTCGAAGGGATCGGAAAATCTTTCCCATTCTGATAATTATGGCAACTTTAGCGAGCCTAATCTCTGTCCGTAGGTTATTATTTTCCATACGAAAGACATAATCGCTGTACTATGATTCGATGGAGAGAACAGCATTAATTTTCAATATTGGAGGGAAATTCATATACCATTTCATATTTGGCAGGATTTGGATATTTATATTAAAACTGGTTAGTAGTTGTTTGAAATCAGCCTACTCTGCGTTATCCAGCAACACTGGTACCAGGGGTGAACCCTTGTAACGCCCCACTATAGCGGCACAATAACGAAATTGAAACGAGCGCGTGTTCCGTGAAAACACATTATACGAGAGGGCGAGTATGAATATGTATCCCTCAGCCGAGTAACACATGTAGACAAAGGGTAAGGGGAATGTGATTATTATTGATTTGTTAAAGGGGTGGAAGGATGGCATGAAGGTGGGATGAAGGAGAGGAGGCACAAGTCCCCTCTCAGTGATGGGTTGATATTCATCATAATGCATAGTTTAGGCACCAAGAATGGCATGGTCTCAACAGCCATGAGATGATTCCGAGATTGAATTGGGAATTGTCGACGCAGAGCATATATGTACGTTGATTCAAGAATCATTCTTTTCAAGATCTGTCTCACCTGGGTCCAATTTCAAAAAAAGGTGAGATGGAGAACGTTCTTGACCGAAAATCGCTCGCATTATTGCTGCCCAGAAATTTCTGTCAATATTGGAACGCAAGTATACTCTCGATGACTAATTGGAACGCTGTAGGTACTTCAGGCTACAAAACCGAAGATACCACCCTAGTTGTTTCTTTATTTACTTATTAATTGTTAGGGTCTACGACCGGTCTGAATTTCCTTCAGAAAATTCGACTTGATTGAGTTTCAAACTTTGAACCACTTTGGCAAATTAGAAGTTTTCTTCCATTTATCTTATTTGTTGAGTGGACCTCCAAGTATCTGCAATTTTAAGATTAATCCGGTATTCCATCGATAGTTCGGATTAATGTTTGATTTCCTTTTGTAACGCTAAATCCTTTCACATACAAAGTCTGCGAAAGGAAACTAAGGGAACCTTTCAACACAAAGTACGAGTTTCGGGTTTCCTCCTTTGACTGAGCTGACTCAGGTGATATTGAGTGTTGATCTGACCAGATTGTTTAAATTCAAGTAGTGTGACTAAGTTTCGAAAATTTAGAGTCTGTATCTTCCATTAACTTCTGGTTTATTTGTGTCTACTGCATCGCTGGTAAGTATTTTAAGGGAGTTTATGAAATTGGGAGCGTGAATTTACTAAATTAGTTATTGCTCCTAATCTTGCTGTCTTCCTTGTCTCCTGTGCAAGTTAATGAGGACAACAAACATCAAATGAGAAGCAAATGCATAACATAAGTATGTATTAAGATTTTATAGGCATCCGATGTCTGACACCATTACAAAATCTAGGAAATTTGGAAAAGATGTGGGTTAAGGGATGGAATATTTTACGGAGAATTGGACTCTAGTCACGAATACAAATGAAATAGCAAACCAAACCTGGGTAAATAGTTTTTTGTTGTTGTAAATTCAATCATTTTCAGGGGTGAATCTCTGGCCGGATTAGTTTCGTTGATGTTGAGCCTTGTTGGGTTCAAGAACATCTCGATTCCCAACGCAACATGATAGTGTCCCTTGATGGGGTCTGTTTTTGAGATGACAGCTAATGCTGCTTTAAGGGTGGGAAGGGTGGTGTTTTTTACTGTTTTCCTCGATGTTTCCACTGACAATTCCTATTGATGACATTCTGGCAACAAATGAATTTGTGAGGCATTGTTTAGGAACAGAAGATTCGCACACAAGTAATAAATGAACCTGAATGTTGTTTCAGAGGTGGCTTCTTGGGTTGTGGTATTGCTACAGCATCAGAAGACATTATTGCATGTTGAAATCCACAAGTACATGCGCAGGGCTAGGAATCTGACAAAGGAAATCCTTATAGAGATACAGGGATAATATTGCCTGGAGGTTGGGGGCAGCAACTATGACATTTACTGTAATCGTAATAATAAAGCCACCATGGGCTGTTTTTACTGACGATGGAGGAGCCAGACGAACTGAACCCAACAAGGGATTTCGGGGTTGTTTCTCGTATTGCGACCTTCGGTGCGTATGATTCCAGCATGGATTGCACTTTTCCTTCTGCCAGTCTTCTTTTTCTTTGCGGGGGCCTGGGGGGGGGGGGGGGGGTGATGTAGACCCTGATCATGTATCTTTTCTCCTACGAATCTTTGTCCAGAATTGATTGCTGATTTGTCCTAGTTGTGTTCCATTTCAGAGCCGGAGGAGAAAGGAGAGGAGCAGTTCGACGATGCGTTTCGCCTCAACAATAATTTTTGTTTAAGGACCTTGGAATTGTCGTAAAACTACTTTCTCATCCCGCATTCTTGATTTGAGTTGTTGAAGGATGGCTTCAGTGGTGTCCGGTTTGGCTTTGCGCGTGGTTCGTTAGTTTTCTTGCGTCGTGCGAAACCTCAGACCCACATCTCTTACATCTGCAGCTAGTATGGCCGAATTTGAAGAATAAATTGATTTCCATCCTCCATACACGCAGTTATCTATTTCTAATTTAGAGTGTGAAGACAACGGGGCTGATAAATACGTGAAATCCCAGTTTAAAATAATCAACCAATGATAAACTTAGCAAAACTCAAGGTTAGTAAGAAAATCCATGGGAAGGGATAACAAAATCAATGAAACGCGGAGGGTGACAGAGGTTCGCAGGTGGTATGACGGAAACCTATTTAATTAAAAGTAGCTAGAATGCAATTAATCAGCTGTGTCTTTTCTACCCTTGTTCTAAAGAACCCCCTCACCTTCCTGCCGGGAATCCCCTATGGGACCGGTAAATAAAAATAATAATCCAACTCCCTCTTCCCACATCACCATTACCAACTCCGGCTGCTACCATTATGACGGGGCTGTGGAATTACCACTCCCTTCTCCCTCCACCCTCACTGCAAGCCCGAAGAACGTTCCCGTCGGTTCTTGGGCATAAGCCTTTCTTAAGAGGATAAATTGAAAATGGAAGTTTTCCCCCAAACTTCCGAGTTATCCGTATTTTCGAGGCAACCCTATTACCTCGATTTCTTTCCTTGTTTGAGTTCGGGGAAACAAAAGGGAAGTTTGTAAATAGCTTACCACATGAATGTCTCTGTAGCAGATCGGTATACTGCCTGAACAATCAGTAGCAAATTGAATAATTTCTGGAAAACTATCAGTTTTGGAATTTTGCAAGTTTATTATCTATTGTACTTGTTTGATTCCTCTCAACAATCCATTATTTTGTGATTCGATGACTTATGTTTCCTTGAGTTAACCCACATAGAGTACCTCAACGTATCACAGTTCACAAAAACCCGCGAATATGCGTAAGACCACATATCTGGTAAATCTCTTTGTTTTCTTCTGCTCATAAAAAACTGGTTTTGTGGCCACCACTTCCCAGGAACAACTTTCTCAGAACCTCAGCTATCCTACAATGTATAATTAACATTTTTCACAATGAAATTCTTTGAAGTAAGAATTTTTTGAATCCGGGAAACGTGGATTTTCATTGTAAAATTGACGTTTTTAATCTAAATCGACTTGCTAAGAAAAACGAGTTTGGCATCGGGCAAATCTTATTTATCCCTGCTGTGAAAACCCACTCTGCTTGAGGCTTCTTTCACATCGAAGGCTCAGTTCTGAGCGAACATTACCTATCTTATCAATTGAAATTTCCAACTTTTGATTCAGATCTTCTTACCAGCGGAAAGGTCCTAAAAACCTCTCATTTGTGGAGCGAGGAGGTCCGAGAGGGTCACTATTGGATCCTTAGTGGATGGAATTGGTTGGAATTTTTAGTGAGAAATTCAACTGTTACACTAACACGCACCTCGCAAAACTTAGTTATTTCCAATAAAATGTCTATTCATTACAGATTCGGATTCTACGCTACATTTCATGAAAATTGGACACCTTAAGTAATTTTTTGGTCGCCTGCGACACCCTCAGTGAGCGCTCAAAGATGCTGACCCCAAGGTTGTGCCAAAATACGTATGCTCAATGTACTCAAAACTGACACCTGATATATATAGTTTTTATCAAATTATCAACAAAAAATCAACCTTTTTTTATAAAGCAAAACTGCCTTTTTTATGGGCAAAACCATCTTGCCTAGTCAAATACAACATTTAATATAACATTTAGTGTAGAATCTGAATTTGTAATGAAAAAAGGGCTTTCGTTTGAAATGACGAAGTTAGTGTGGGTTTCGCAACTTTTGCCAAATGATCGGTTTTGAAAAAACTCCAATTTCAGGAAAATTATAATTAATTCATCCTATTTCTACGTTTTATGGGTCTCTGTATCGTTCGGAACTAAATTCGAAATTAGAGTTAGGTAACCCTGAAAACATTCAAAACAGATGAAATTCTTGGTATGTCGATATCCCACTCAGCAACGTGATTTTTACCTCCTAATATCGATCAATTTATAGAGCTGAATGTGTGCATCTCACTTCGATGTACATATCTAAAGAAAAATGGGTACGATTGGCATCTTGGGATTTGCTAGGAATCTGAGCGAAAAGGATCGCATAATTAGGGGTTTTTGGTTTGTTGCAAAAAAAAAAAAAAATCAGTCGTACCTACTGGTTCTAAAAAATGATGAAAACATTAATGGATATTCACTCTGAGGATCCACGTGTTCGTAAATGCGAAAAAAAAAAAAAAGAAAAAAGGATTCGAACCCTGTCCCCATTGTGCGTCGTTTCCCCGATATATTTCCGAAGAGTTACATAACCAACCTTTTAAAGAGTGCTGCCCAAGCTTTCATTATAATTTTTAAATAAAAATAAATTCTATCCTAGGAAGTTTGACAATTATTGACAACATTTTTTTTCTAGACAGGTATTGGTGACATCGAAGCAATCCTCCCACGTGAGCGAGATCCTCCATATCTAGTGGGACGTCACCAGTGCATGAAAGAACCCTATCGTTGGATAAAACTTCCTACCTCAGTTGGTGTAAAATTTCTCAAAATGAAATCTTCTCTACTTTTAAAACAGAAAAACCGTGCTTTCCTCAACATTGAGTGACGCTTATTGCTCTATGCGGCAGTACTAGTACGTTATTGTCTTCTTGCATCAGCCACTTCTTCGTCATTTGCCGTTCACATTCGGGATATTAAAACTATATCTGGTCTCCCCGGAAATACCTTTTAACTGTGGTTTATTCAATGAAGTTGTGATACCAAGAAGATGATTGGGCTGGTGAGCATCCGGCTGGGAGGCAGTCCCGTCGCGTGCTCAATTTGATCATCTTACAAATGAAAAGGAGGGTCAACACGAGCCTTCTAAACTGGATTATTATTTTAAAGTTATTACATTAAACATAGTAAGAGGGCATTCGTATCTGTAAGGTACCACCTCATCCATCAATCAATTAAGGTAGAGATTAGGAGGCTGTACGCCGGTGATGAAGCATCTATGGGGAGTAGTTAGTCTCCCTTCAACACGGTCCGGTCTCAGGATCTGTCGTCCAGTCTCTAGGTTAGGGCATTAAGCTGATAATGTAACTTCAGATTCACGATAACTATAGAAACTAGTTAACTAATGTTTTAAACTAGTGGTGTATAAACAATTCGAGAGCGCCCCTCACTAAGTACAAAACATCAGTTATTATTTGAGTAGTACACTAAGGTTTATTTTTCTGTATTACGAGAACATCTACAATTTTCATAGCAGCAAAAGGATATTACTGGTCTATAGATAATTACTAAATGGAGCTACAGTGCCTTCAAAGTAGAGGTATAGTTTGACCTCTGTTATAACAACAAAGAAAGCATAAAATTGAATTTATATAATTAATATTTAGTATAAATCATTCATATCGAGAATATTGGTAATTATAACTTTATATCAGTTCACAATACATCATAACCACGCTGTCATGTCTTCACGATTCATAGTTATTGAAAAACCCACTAACTCTCGTCATCTTTCTCGAACAGAAGGTTTTTTTCTCTTATATTCACACCGAACGAGTAACAAACCCTTTTCGATTACTTCAGGAGGTACCAGTGAGCGTTTTCGAAAATTCTTCTCCATTTTCTCTCAGTGGATTTGGGTGTCTTCTTCAGCAATTGAATGCCCCGAATCGTTGCTCAACTGGTAGTAACGAATTTTTCCAAAAGCTTTGAAAGAAGACTTGTCATGTATGAGCGATTGAAGAGGTTCGCAGCTGCCTCCAGAAATCATTTCCAATCTCCGCTCAACAATTTGTACGTCAAAAATAAGCGTTTTATGTTAATACACACAGGATGAGCTTAGGATAGAGATGTGCATGCAACTATTTCTCTGGCCGAATACATGAATACATTTCCATTGGATTTTCGTGTTTCGAAGGTTTTAGTCGGATGTCCAAGTCTAGTTTTTTTCGGGTTCTACTCGAATGTCAAGGGGTATCCCCAATCACCTCTTCGGAAACAGTGGAATGAAGTTTCTACTCTAGGATAGTTTGCAGGGTAGACAAACTTTCCCGGCTGTCACTTAACTCCAAACATTACTCCAAATCCTGAATCTTTGAACTCGTTATCGGCAACCTATCCACCTTACCTACTTCTGGACAGTTTCTAGGTATTTTGGGATTATTCAAGATGAAACGCCTGCAGTGATGCAATAGGTGCCTATTACACCCAAACCGAAAAACATCATCGCTTCATTTGTTTAACAACTATGGAATTATCACTGAGAACGACGGTTGTTTCTCGACAGCTGCTAGTACAGAACATGAAACCGGATCTCCAGGTCATGGATTTCTTTCTATGTAAGTATGAAAATATAACTTCACCTCAAGAAAGTTACCCACGCGTTTCACCTGCTCCCCCCCCCCCCCCCCTCTTCCCCCGAAACCTCTTCAATAACCTTCGGGCCCTGAACATCCGGAGGAGGATCGTAGCTCATCGCTATGCCCGGACGGTTTGCCACTGCGATGGCGGTATAATAAGTATTACCATAAACTGATATACGAGATGATTCCTATCGGACAGTTTATCCCGGCTTATTGGATTTAATACGCCGTGAAGAACATTTCAAAGTGTTACGCATACAGGAATTCCTTAATTATGAAAACGATCCCCTCCCAATCTTTGGGACTGGACCATAATTTCGTGTTAAAGTATCAATTTACACAGAATTAATTATTTCTCAAGTTTCATTCCCGATTCGTTCGGTGACTATTTCATTTCCTCCAACTTGCAGCGGTCCGCGAATTAATTAAGGAGAATAAATAATGGCTCCTTCCTTCTTTGCGGCAGTCTAATCGCTGGGTATCATGCGAACCTCGGACATGGTTATGTAGCAAAGACGTCAAGCTGATTTAGCCTCTCTATGATTAGATAAACTTTCATTGTTAAACACAATGGTGATGATGAGATTCATGTAGGTAACTTCTTCTTACTCCTTCAAAAATTTCCAGCACAAAATATATCAGATGTGATGGTCACAAAATAATATATACGCTCAGTACCTATGTAGCCGAACTAGTAAATTTTTAATTTTATGTTATCAATCATAAAATGAAATTCTCTTCTTTCCTTTGAGCTTTGGTGGAGAACAAATCTTGATAATATGAGTATAATTATGTCTGGGAGCCTGAAAACCTCTGTTACTCAGCTAGCCAATTACACTTGGTACACGATGAAAATCACAGAAAAATACTTTCAGGAAGGATCGAAATGTAATAATCAAACGTCTACTAAGGAATTTATTAGCTCGTGCGTTCTCACGATTAGCAATCAGGGGGATCAATTGGAAATACATCCTCAAGCGCTGAGATCATGATCCATAAACCTACTTGAAAGAGACGGTTTGGGAGTCACATTAAGAAACAATTCTTATAGCTCTACTCTCACTCTCGACGTGGTTGTGGAAATCTATTTAAATTAATAAGTGAACGTAGTTCTGAGATATTCGATGACCAACTAGAAAAAGATCTTAGTTATGAGGAGGGGGGTAGAAGCTCAATGATGGTAGATAGCGTTGTTTACTAGGTTTAAACGAGAAAGGAGTGCAAGCAGCCCTTACCATTTCGATTGTCCATGTCAAATGTAGATGAGTAGTTACAATGCGAGGAAGAATTTCAATAGATATGTCCTTTTTTACTGATATCCAGAAAGATAAGGCACTGAAGACAGGGCGGTGACGATTGTTTTCCCAACTTATCACAATTGACCTCAGGAATGGACTATCCAAGGAATCAGCGATAATAACGTGCGTCCCAGTTTATAATAAGGAAGCAATGAAATGCAACAGTGACCCCTTCCTCCAATAGCTGAAGCAATCTGCCTACAACACTCAACGAATACATTTGAAACAAAAAAAGCTTCAGGTATACGCTCACGCATCGCAGTTTCAAGAAACGGGAAGGGGAACTATTTATATTAATCACAAGTTTTAATCGAATCAGTCCTCGTTCACTTTAATACCTAGTGCACCTATTGCTTCAGTTCTACTAGTTCACCACGATTTAATGCACCGGACGGCTTTACGTCATGAAAGCTAATAGTGTAAATATTCATTTCATTTGTACATACATCACCCTTTATATTTATATACCCTTTATTGGTAAATATCCTTTATAATAAATGCGAAATGAATAAACAAATGAATAATTTGTGAGATCTAGTAGCGTTACCATTCGATTTAGTGAATGAACTTGCGAAGAAGATGAACTGAAACACATTTCTTCGGGAGGGAAGGGGGGGGGGGGGGGGGTAGTCCACGAAAAAATTTGAATTGTTAACAAATTAATATAGGTTTATTTTGCCTCAAAACATCAGTTTCACCTCCGAATCCTACAACAACGTAATTGACAACATTGTTAGAAAGCGGAGGCTTAGGCTCAGTTTTTATGATTTCGGATGTGTATCACTAGTTGAATTTATTAGGATTTAAAAACATTTGCAAGCATATAAAAAAATCCTTTGATTTTTCGAAAGAAAGGATAAAGGAAATCATGCGTTTTCGGAAACGTCTAATCTAATCACTCCGCCTATAACAAATTGTAAGCGACCAAATTTTGAAAGCTAATTACCTACATTATCTAAACCGATTAAGTGATTACAACAATTTAACAGTATTACCCCCTTCCATTCACGCAACATGTGTACTCGGATCGAAAGATTGAAGTGCCAAGAACCACCATCAGCCAGATCCAAGCAAAGATCCAGATCCAAGAACCGTGGGAGAGTTGATGAACTCGAGAGGCGATCATGTAAACTCCACTCTCCTTCAAGATAAACCATTCTGGTTTTCGGCAGGACGGCATAGCATTGGGAATCGAGGGCCATCTCAATATACATCAATTATAGGCAGAGCTCGAAATCGGTTTGTAACTCTGTACCTCCGTAAAATAATAAAAACTCTACGTTCAAGAAAGTTTCTGAATTTCCTGAAATTTTTAATAATCCCGAAAAAGTTTAAGCAAATATTTGAACTTGAGATTTAAAAAATCATATTGAGTCAGATTACATCCAAATCAGACACTCCAATTCACAAAGAATGTAGATATCTTTGAAGGGAGAAAATTGAAACTTAGAATCCTAAACAGACTGAAAATACCAATTTTATTAATATCTCGCTTCCCCCAAAAATCATCATGGAGCATGAACTTCTTTTATATTGTAAATTTGTATACAGAAAGATATAATTTTCATTCATTTTATTTAATTTAGGACATATGTTGAAAATATCAACATCTGATGGAAATTATCAAGTTCACAAATAGTAAATAATTTCGCACTCCACTACATCCCATTCTTCTATTCGACATCGAGAGTTAAAAAAATAAATTAAAGAATAATAATAATAGAAATAAAATACGAAGAAAATAGAAAAAGAAAACCAAAAAATGAAGAGGTAAACTATTCTCACATATGAATAATAAATTTGAAACTGACATAATCCGACTCCAGTCAGAATCTAGCAAAAAACGCCACGATTCATCACTATTACTCTCTCAATTGACCCTCTTGAAAGCTCCAGAAATATGCTACAAAACAAGAGTAAATTCTCTATTGACCAAATAATAGGCTAACGAAAATCGGTAGAGAACATCAGTGTAGAATTGTCATAAAAATTAATTAATAAATTAAAAAATATATATCATAACAATAAGTGAAAAATAACAAGAATTGTAAACCTGGGAAGCGCAGACAAAAATTGCCACACACGGATTTCGCGGTTTATGGTTTCATGATATTTGGTTTTTACTGGGATTAATTCATTTTATGGATATATTTTCCCCTCATGATTGGATAAGAAGCCATGGTTACAAATTAGAAGCTATGAT
The DNA here is from genome assembly GCA_031894815.1 of Creontiades dilutus. Lineage (NCBI taxonomy): Eukaryota > Metazoa > Arthropoda > Insecta > Hemiptera > Miridae > Creontiades > Creontiades dilutus. The sequence continues at coordinate 1,578,331 of JAVIWC010000855.1, read as the reverse complement.
TTATCATTGATAGCGTGAACATTTTAATTATAATTCAACATAATTTTCGTGATTCTGGAGGATTATACAGGGTGTCCCAGGAGTTACGCACAAACCGACTCCTACATATTCTACAACTCATTTCCAAAAAAAAATGCCTCCTAGCAAATTTTTGCCAGAGGCCTCGTTTCCGAGTTATTCGCGATTTAACATTTTTTCGTGTTTTCGATCTTATGCCATTAAAATTCTTATACCTCCCTCAATTTTGGAGATAGCTCAAATTTGATGACACCGTTGGAAAGAACGTTAAATTTTCTATCTGTTTGATGTCAGAAAACATTTTTTTAATTGCATTGAAGTTGTGCGATTGCTGCGCGAAATGGCAGTTCTGTCAAAATCTTGAAATTGCCTGTTTTTCATCTCTCCTAGAAAACCCATTAATGCTTGACGCAGAACTGTGCAGGCCTAGTAAAACTTGCGCCAAAATGCCAGCTTTCCAACGGTGTAGTTGTTTTGGTTTAAAAAAAATATTTTTAGTTAAGAAAATGGTGTTTAACTGCAGAAAAACGCGTTTTTTCTGTTGAAATTGAGGTTTTTGAAAAAGTCTCGACCAAAAAAGGTTGGAGGCGGGATATACGTAACTTTTCTAGCTGAATCGAATGGTGACAACGGATGCGTAAACCCATTAGCTGTGAACAGCGTCTACGGCATTCCTAAGCTGTCCAGCCAAAGTCAGGATAATCGAAGAGCCGAGAAACGACTATTGTTTGTGTTCATTTACGATTGATTGCGATGAGTTGCTTTCAGTTGAGTCGCTATACCACCATTCCTCGTCAGGGGCAAGGATATGCAATGACCCGCACGACCTCCAGGTCTTGAAGGAGGGGTTGCTTTGTGCGCCGTGTATTATCAACCCCAATCTGATTTGTCCGTAGCGTTGGGTATTGCAATGTTGATAATTTGTTGTTTTTGACCAAATTCAGTTTTACCAAAACGTTTGTTGACTCGCACATGTTCTGGAGTTGAAGGACAATGGTAAGATATTGGAGTTTCCATCGAATTCATATGAAGAGTTAGAGTTTAAACAAGATTGTTAAGATATAAACCAAAAAATAAATATTTAAAAATGAAAAATGAAAATGAATTTAATGAATGAAAGCGTTCGATTGTGAACAGCGTCTACGGCTTTCTACAGCTTCCTAAGCTGTCCAGCCAAAGTCAGGATAATCGAAGTGCCTGATTGATTGCGATGAGTTCCTTTCAGTTGAGTAGCTATACCACAAGTGAGTATGTTGACATGATTTTTGTGTACGGTTTTGCCAATGGCAATGCTTCTGAAACAGCAAGCGAGTCACACTCCACCCGTGTACTACTCAAACCCTTGCGAATACGTCGGATATTATGAGGAAAACATATTGGTTGGTAATATTGTTTATGTCACTGATCCTTTTTTTTATCTAGTAAACTATCTGTTTTTTATCTACTAATCTATTTTTGTCGCTAAGCTTTTGGTTATTACTACCAGCTATGTTCAATAGCTTTGGCGCACCATGATAAATTGGAATATGCAATATGGAAAACACGCTGAAGGAAATACAGCGAGGAAAGAGACGCAAGGGAAGAGTTGGTAATGATAAGGAAGCATGGTTCGATAACTGTCCATAGTGTCAGGAAAAAGATGAACGCAACTCATCTCAATCAATCGTAAATGAACCTAAACAATATCCTTCTCTCGTCTCTTCGATTATCTTGACTTTGGGCGGACAGCTTAGAAATGCCGTAGACGCCGTTCACTAACGAACGGGTTTTATGCATACGACAAAACTAACTTAAACCGTCACTTGAGAGGCCTGGTATTGTCTCCATTCGATTCAGCGAGAAAATTTAGGTATATCCCGCCCCCAACCCTTTTTCGTCGAGACTTTTGGAAAAACCTCAATTTTAACAGAAAACACGCGGTTTTCTGCATTTAAACACCATTTCCTTAACTAAAACTATTTTTAAAAACCAAAACGACTGTACCGTTGGAAAGCTGACATTTTGGCGCACGTTTTAACAAGCCTGCACAGTTCTGCGTCAAGCAATGATGGGGTTTGTAGGCCAGATGAAAAACAGGCGATTTCAAGATTTTGACAAAGCTGCCATTTCGCTCATCAATCGCACAACTTCAATGCAATTAAAAAAATGTTTTCTGACATCAAAGCGATGAGCTATCGCTAAAATTGATGGAGGTATGACAGTTTCAACAGCATAAGATCGAAAACACGAAATGACTCGGGAACGAGGCTTCTGGAAAAAAATTGCTACGAGGCATTTTGGTTTGGAAATGAGTTGTAGAACATGTAGGAGTCGGATTGTAATAACTCCTGAGACACCCTGTATATGTAGTACATAGATCTGTTTATATACTACATTTGTGTTCCAACAATTTGTAGTTTCAAGTATGTACTACGTACTTAGAATGTACCACATTTTTATTCCACAAATTTGTAGTTTTAAGTGTGGGTTAATGATTAACCGTTAATCCCAAATATTTATAACAAACCCAGAAGTTCTAAGAGGTGGTTCGTTGTGCAAGAGAGTCTGTCGTTTGGATGAAGGATACTTCGTTGGATTTCATCTTGTGTAACAATCCTCTTTACGGGACGATGCGATTGTCTCCCCTTTGGAACAAATAAGATGTGCTGACTTCTTGCTAACAACCACTTAGCCGCTGTTGCCGTCCCTTCATCATTAAACTAATATCGAATCTCGAGTGTTAACCCTCTGAAGTGAGTTCCTGGTTTTCTACGGGCAAAAATGATATTACGATTTCATGCCATTATGAACCCCGATTATCGAAATCAAGAATTTTTCATTTACCTCCCCCGCTGTTTTCGGTAATTGATTGACTCCAATGACTGTGCCAGCGTGTTTCAGAATTTCAGATTTATAACATAAACTCAGATTGCATGTACCTGAAAGGCAATGGAATCGTGGTTACTGTAATGTCGTATCATCATGAACGATATACTGCGCAAATTACAAGTTCATTGATGAAGTTTAGCGTAACTTTTCTTTTTAGAGCTCATTGATAAAATAACAACTAAGTGAAAATAACAACTAACTAACAATTAAGGCATTCAAAGTGATTCAAAATGAAGAACTGTTCTTCATTGAAAAGGGTGTAACAAGAACCCAAATTTGGTGCTTCTGGGAGCTACGAGCACCGATTTCGGGCTTTGGCTCACGACGACGGTCAAGTAGCTTTTTATTACAGAGGTGCTGGACATTACAATGCATTCTCCATTTGGGCAAATTCGCTAAAGTTCTTTGCTTTCAAAATTAAGTTGAAAAATCATTATGCCGGTACTCGGGTTATATGACGGCACTTACTTTTTTTGCAGACAGTTAAGTGCTTAGAAAAGAGAGAAAGAAAATTTATCAAGAACCAACATATTTGGAGCTAAAAAAATCATGATGTTGATTGCTGTTGTTTTTTCCAGAGATTCATTCTATTCCGATTCCAAGAATGTTGTCTATTTTATTGGTTGTTAATTAAGCCTGTAAATCTTCCCCACAGCACAAGGTTGCTCTTAGTAGGGAGTATTATTTTGTTAGATTCATTCCTTCATTCATTCTTTCAGTTAATGCAAAAAAAGCCGTTTGTCGCCCATTTAACTCCCACCATAAATCGGACTGTTCTCACTTATAACAAAATTTTAGGATGGGTTGAAGCTCTTCAGACTGGAGGAACAGTAAAGATCATCAGCACCTCCGTGATCAATGAGAAAGCAGTGCAGAAAATACATACCAAGTTATTTTGCATAGACCAGGTTGGTGGCATTCTGCTCGTTTCTTCAACGCGTGCTATACGTTCAAACCCTAGTGTACAAATTCTGAACGACACCAGGTAACTAAACCACCCGTCCCATCATTCTCCAACTTGCTCTTTAAATACCCTTAATTTCACTTCTCAATATTACCCAACTGCTCCTATCACATCACGAAAATCGAGCTTGAAGAATTCACTCAGACCTGGAAAACGATTAAAAATCATGAGCTGTAGTGAATAATAACCGTCTCGTTGGTTGTCTGCATATAGCTACGAGGTGATGAAATAGTGTGCTCTAGGGGAGCATCGACCATCTGGGCACAGACGCCCGACGCCCGCTGTCAAGCGATAGCCCAACTAGGTAAACCCCGAGCGCTATAGCTTGAGGACAAGGTAATACATTGAATTCCTGCACATGGATTTCGAGAAAACCGCTCACGTTGCTATCTCCGAGTGTCTTCCGACTACTCAAGTTGTTGAGTGTGTTTATTATCTCCATCAAACATGGTTTCGGAGGATTCAAAAGGACAAAAAACGTTTACAAGCCTATCGTGGAGCCACGAACGTGTGGAAATGGTTACATGGATTTTTTAGCTAGTGCTTTTCCCCTCCAGAATCCGTGTTCAATGCTTTTTGTTCGTTGATCATCAACGTGATCATACGACGTACACCGAAGACAGATACAGGTCCCCACCCATCATTTGGGCAGCTGCAACTACTGAAACTCGCAATTCACTCTGATTTTAACAAGCAATTTTATACACCCCACCCCAATGTACACGTTGTCGCTATTGCATTGGCCGAAGTTCTGGGGGAGACAAAACTCAAAATCAACAGTCTCAAGCGAGGCATGATGAATCCGCTTATGAAGTCCTCCGTGGAGAAGTGTGGAGCCAGGTTGCAGGCACATAACGATCCTATCATCATTATGACAGAGGTCTCATCCCGCTTCCAAAAAATAAGCTATCGAACCTGATGAAAACCGGTGCTTTCGCCATGTACGCAGTTGGGCTGTCGCTGTCAGGAGCGCTGTACCCAGTGAGACTAGCTTTTTTGTACCCAGTTGGGAGGTGTTCAGCCTCCAATTATCCAGTTGGACATTTCACTTCCAAGGCTGAGCGATTTGTCTGTATACACCCAAACGATCGTTTTCCAAAATTATAGCATAGCATTTATGTTAAATTGAGTTGAGATTTGAGCACATTATGTTAAAAAATGGTAAACTATCAATTTCATTGCGAAAGATAGTCCTATTTAACGTTCTTCTATTAAAACGAAAATTTTGAATTTTTGTATTTTTATCGATTTACAGCACGTTTTAATGAAATTTAAGCACAACTTTCAGCATAAGTTTGAGCTTCAATTTGTAAGTAACCTAATAATCTTTTTCGAGTCATATTCTGCTAAAAATGATATATAAATTTTGCAAAAAGCTTCAAGCATATGGTCTGACATAGTAATTTCTAGGAACGGATGGATATTCCATATCTATCACTAATTCGTATAACGGACACAGAGCTTTTACTTCAAGCAACAACTTAGAGAGTTGACTTTGTTAATTCATGTTTACCATATCAAGATTTTATTGTTCGATACGAATGCAAGACTAAATTTGATCTCAGTTTAATGAGAAAATGTTTCACTGACCTTTGGCTAGCTTGACTTCACTAATTGAACTAACCTAATCATCATGTTATCGGAAGTGTGCCTATCGATTAATTTACAATCCAATTCTATTCTAATATTTATAGTTTATAGACTTAACTTCGAGCAAGATGAATAAGCAATAGTAGTCGAATGCAATATTGTAGAGGCGTTGAACGAGTGGAGAGAGGAAGGAAGCTTCACTAGTGGGTAAAGCTTAACCAGCTGGTAAAGCGACATGCTAACCCAAATGGAAACGTGGTTCTGTTCTCTTCCAAGAAGTGTTCTTTCACGCACAAGCGCAATTACGCGAAGACTGCAATCATGTTAAATGGGACTGACATAACTGAGGAGGATAGCGTGAAATATTTAGGAGTCAACCTAGACAAAAAACTGTTATGGGAACCACATATAACTTACCTCGTTCAGAGAGTACGCTCACGCCTAGCCCAACTACGACCGTTACTGAAGCCTTCATCCACTGTTCCTCTACATCTAAAACGAAGAATCTATCCGTCGATAATACGCCCTATATGGATGTACGAATGCGAGATCTGGGCGTCAGCTTGCAATGCTCAAATAAAAAGAATACAGACTTTGCAAAATAGAGCAGTACGGTTAATAACTGACGCGCCATGGTATGTTAAAAACGACAACATACATATGGACCTGGAAATACCAGAAGTAAAGGAGGTGCTGCAAAGGTCAGCCGACCGATTCTTTAAGCGCATAGCTGACCATCCAAACGAAGTCCTTGCACCAGTAGCACGTACAGCCTTACCAGCTTCTTCGGAAAGGAGGTTGAAGAGAAAGTGGCATAATGACTTGGCTTAGTAGTGATCCTAGGCTTCTTCGATCTAACTACCGATGTATTATAATTATTGTTACCCGTTTGTATTATATGGGTGATTCCTAAACTAGGGGCAATGTCGAATCTACCACCTGCGAAATTTCACTCTTGAAGGCACACGCTCTTGATTTTTTCCCTAATTACAGGTTTCGATGGGTTCTTCAATAGCCTTTGACAGCAGAAGTGCAATTGTTTTTAAAGAACCGTAAATAGGTAATTTACCTACCTGTTCACATTGTCGTGGTTGGTCTAAAAGTTAAATCCTCGACTCAGCAGTTGATTTTCATGCACCTATAAATTTTTTTTCCTCATTCAAGTTGAGGATCTTACGCCTTGAAAACAGGTTTTGCAATGCTCCTGTAAAATTTTGTCAGCAATTATGATTAACGAAGAGCTGTCTACAACTTTCCTTAACATTGTCGTGGCTGAAAGAGATCCCCATGCAGCGGAAAGGGGATTCGGAATATTTTGGAAGTTGATGTTCGTCACGAAGGGTGGCATCCCAGGCAATCCCTTCCGCAAGCGCATCACGTCCCAACGGCCACTCAGTGACTAACTGATCCTCTCGGGGAGATGATATTTCAGGTGCGTAGGTTTATTGTTGACATTGTCGTGATTGTATCTAGTTCTATCATTTTAATGACCAAGATTCCATCCGATGCATGTTTTCACAACTTCGTTAAAGGCTGAAATTAATGAGCATTGGAGGAACCCTGAGACATGAGTACTTCTGTCACAATGTGATCTTGAAGTTAAAAATAACATTGTCGTCGCTTTTAGTTGCTAACATTGTCATGGACATTCAAAATTACCAAAACACTACGGCAATGTCAGAGTGCCACAACAATTTTAAAATTAAGTAATTACCTTCTTTTTTTTTACCAAGCTTATTATTATAGAGTACCACTACTTGGGAATCCACCTACTTGTCTGCGCAACTTATGGTTTTACAGGGTAAGCAGAATGGAGAGATCAAGAATTGCAGAACAGGTGAGATTAAGAAGAAAACGAGTTTTTGAGATTTATTTGTCTTCATATTTTCATGTTTTGGTTAATGTACTTAGTTACATGGGGCTTTGGAGCCTCCATAATGTCAGGAATGAGACCATTACTCCCGTTTGATTCAACACAAATTTTCATTTTCGTTACCAAGCTTTTTTCTTAGCGTGATTGGTTATCGTGATTTCATTTTTACTTCGAGTAGGAGTTATATGATTTGGGAAACTTTGAAGGCTGATAGATGAGGGACTGCCAACCAAAAGTATAATATGCTGCTAAATATGTGAGTTTTCACATTTTGATTCTTGTTAAAAAAAACTGTCTTCACATTAATTCAATGATATAAAAACGATTTTTCAAAATAAAATGTCATTTTTTCCTTTTACCTTCCAACCCAAGTAAAAATATCACTGCAACGAAATGAAATATACCGACAGCGTAATGGACATTAACATTCTCGTGTGCCCCAATTCACATTGCCACTAACGCGAATTTCAAATTCGAATTTAGGACTTTTAAAAGGGATTCATGAGCTGCCATAGAGAAAGCTGCGCTTTTTGCCTTAGAGGCATGACCAAAATCCATATAAAAAAAATTTCAGAAATTTTGACAACTTTTTTAATGAAAATGTTTTCCAATCGAAATTGCCCCTAGTTTACGAATCCCCCATCTAAGATTCAATTATGTTATCTATTTATATCTACATATTTATGTATATATCTACACATATGCAAGATCATACTATTGTAGCGAGGACTATTATTGAGTAGGCACCTCGCATCATGTTATGTTACATAGTCATAACCCCATTAAGCGCAACTAAAATGTAATTGTTTTACAATAAAGTTATCTGTTGAAGCAAAAAAAGAAAAAAAAAAAAAGTTCTCTTCTCAAGTGCACCATTAGAACTTCAGATCCTCTCTTCCGAGGATAGCTGATGAAGCAAACCCACACTTACAGGTCTAGCAGCATGACTGGATTGCCTCTTCACTGTGCAGGTGACAGGAAATGTGGTGGGTTTTCAAAAACAGATCTTATGGGTAGCATACGGATCTCAAAGTTGCGAAGATCTGGACGGAAAGGTGACTCCTCTGGTTGCTTGTCAATCCCTAGCATCATATTGGTTTTATAAATTGATCACGTATCACATTTCCAAGAAACGGGAAGTGTAGAGTATCCATATTCATCACAAAACTTTGGATCAGAAAGACGAATAGGGAGATTTAACTGTTGAGAGTTGTTGTTTTTCATTTTTTGGGTAGACAGCCTACGTGCAATTCCTGGCAGGTGGCTCTAGCTAGGCTACTGGTAGATGGTGCATTTATGTTTTTGGTCCCGCTATCATTTTACCTATCCTTAACTTTGCTGCTTTTGCACGTTGTTCATCCGACTCGAAAGAACCATTTTCAATATCACGATAATCCACGTACACATAAAACGCACAGTTCGAAGGTTTACGATGGCTATTGTATAAAATCAATTTTCCAATTTACAAAATCAAGTTAATGTAGAATTATGGTAGTGTTGAATTATATGGTTAAATAGTCCTGTTAGCCACAACATCAAATCACACGTTTTACTCAAACTATAGAGGGGGTCTTGCACATACGAAAGCGGGTTTACGAACGTGGAGGGAGGGTTTGAGCCCGACTTTTCATGGAAGGAACTTTCTCAGGGTGGTTTCGGAGGGATATAGAAGTAGGTACATAGCAAGGATGAAGGAACGGTGTTGGTAAAGTGTAAGTACAATAGGCTGACTGTCAGAAATTCATTGCCTTCGCCTCTCTGTCAACGATTGGTACTAGTTTGCAAGTGACTTACACTCACGACTAAGTTGATGGCCTTTCTGCAGGAGAATTCCCAATTTCTGACCGAACACAGGGTTCCTTTACCCCGCAAGAATATGAAAATTTGGGTGTCTGTAGATTGTGGGTCCACTCTGTGGGGAAATTTGTTATCTGCAACTAGGATGCACGGTCTCTTTCTATTCCGTATGTTATTCCTATTTTCCCGTGACTTAAATGTGTTCCGGCTGTGACATCACGCAGCAAAGTGGTCTTCAACACTCACGGTCGCCCATGACATCATATCCCTTTAATGTCTCTTCATGACAATGTGGCTTCCATTGTCTCAAGTCTGCTGTTCACTAGTAGTTTGTTTAGACCCTTATTGGCACCTCCAATAAACGCATTATTGTCGACCCACTTCACTCGTTTGAACATATTAATTCCACTGCCCCCGTATATCGTAGCACGCTCTGCTAGACTACATTAAAGTCATAACATTTTAGGAGTGTTTCCTTCTAGTTACTTTAGTTAATACTGGTAGTTTGTAGTAGTAGTTTGATAAGTAAAAGCTCACCTGTATGTTTGAGGTTATTCTTGGAGAACTCTGATTTGTTTCTGTTTCTCCAGCTGATCATTGTGGTCAATTTGAAATCGCTTGATTCCCCGTGGGTTTTTCGAAATTCAAGAATACAAAGAAGAATTAAGGACTAATGACCCTATTCTACCATTTTCTATTCTACACACAATCGATTGTGTCATTGAAGTCGTCGGAAAATTAATTGAGACCACAAGACACTACAAGTTTTCTATCTCAAGGTTGATGTAGCTTCCATAGTGTCCACGCACAACAGACTCTAACACCGAAGGATGCGTCCTTATTCCTTAATCGAAGATAAGATTGTAACATTCCCGCTCCTCAAGATAGATCAAAATTATTGTTGAGGCAGAAACACACGTTTTGAATTCTCATCCAAGTTGGATTGGGATAGAGGGAGAAAAACGACAAAACACCATGTAATTTATTTAACTGATATTTCTATTTTTTAATCGAGGAGACAACAGTTTAAACAAACAATTTATTCTATCATACAACAATAAGAGAATTCCATTGTATATATACGACATATTCATATGATCTCATATGAATACATGCCTATATATAGTAATTATATTCAATTATAGGTACATATATACACACAAATATTAGGTTGCATAAGAAATAGCGCCACAAATTGAGAACCTAAGAGAATCTTGGTGCATTTAATACATTGTTTTTGTACTTTCATTTTATGTTGAATAATTTATTGAACTAAACTGTATTTAGGGAACAAGGCGGGTATGCCCACTCGTATACGTTATGTCAATCATCAATACACATCATGCAATGTAATAGGTACATAAAAATTCAAAAATCAATTTTTAATCGACAGAAGATAATTATTTACAAATACTAAATAAATGCAGTAATCACATGTTTCCACATAACACGTTTTAACAAAAACTGTTTTTTCTCTTTTGACAAAAATCAATGAACAGTGCACTTCAAACTACACAATATACACATTATGTTCAAAGAAGACCAAAATGTCCTCTCCTCGTTGAAATGTATGTACACACTATAAAAGAAGGGACAGTACAACTTGTTAACTTTCAACAGTTTGAAGGAAATAACAAAGAGCAGATTAATATCAATTAACAGGGTCATAACATCAACCCCAGGAAATGTGGTCAACCGTTTCCAGAAAGTGAGTCCAGAGCAAATGGCATATGTGCACAATTTTAAGCACCTCTAGCAAAACATGAGAGTGATCCCGACTCAGCTCTATAAATGGATTTTTCATAATTCCTCACTATTTTGGGTGACATCCACATACTTAACCAGGCTTCATTACTAGTGGGGTTCCTATTGGTAAGTGCTAGTAATGCCAAACCAATTTGCCTTCAATAAACATAACCAAACTCTCCCAATGGGCCATTCTGTAGGGTCCTAATTTATTACTTATGACTTCCAATAACATTTTATGTTCACTCTATTGAGATAAGATTGATGGGGATTATACATAATGAGTGATGAGTGAGGAGCGGAGTTTTTCTGTGATTTCCCTGTCCCCTCAAGATTGCCCCCTACGATTTGGTTGATTGTTGGGTAAAGATTTGTTGATTGGGAGCTGTCATTGTGCTCACCAATAATCAAATGCCTTGGATTACCCTTCAGCCAGATTCGCCCATTCAAACGATTATCAGGCTAGAAAATTTAAATTTGATAATTAAGATGAATGTGAAATAATAATGATATTTACGAATATCAGCCCTAAGGTTCGTCCTAATTCTCAATTTGTGAACGCATCAAAATTTCGAGACAGTAGAAAAAAAAAAAAAAATAAAATAAAATAAAATAAAATAAAAAATAAATAAGAGAAAATGAAATTAAAGAAACAAAAATTGAAACAATAACGAAACAAGATCATACTATTCTTCATAGGAAATGTCATTTGACAACTTTGATGGACTACAAAATTATTTTCGACAACTTCCATTACGACCTTCATCAATTCTTATCGCAGGTATTGGCCTTCCCCCATTAATATTAGGAGACACAAAATCTAGGAGTTTTGCCAATGATGTTTTACAGAATTTAGACACAAAAATGAAGAATACGAGTTTTTTGAGAACCAGCTCATAACTTGACACAACCTTTTTATTCCCTGTTCCTCAAAATTCACAAGCTTAAAATACGTAGGTAATTAGCAAAAGGTATGTCAATATAAATATGTTACTATTCGACTTCAGTGTGAGGACATAACGATAGTTAGGTACCAGTTATCATCCCCTATCCCAGGCTGACTGCGTTCAAAATAAACAGGCAGTTATTTTTTAAACACATAATTCCTCATATGAGAAGAAAGGACCAAATGGAGAAGGACCCTAGTTGTTACAAATTTTCGTTCGAGGGTATTTACTACATGTTATCTTCATTTAAATAATATCATTTTATTTACAAAACTATTTTATATCAAGAATGAATAAGGATTTTCGAAGATCCATTTCGGTAGATTTGAATAAAGGATTAAAGTGATCGTCTGATCCAACCACAAGAACGTCGCAAATCCTTAATGGCTAATCTTGGATTAGGTTTCTAGCACCTAGAATCAAGTTTCAAATAGCAACCTTCCGATAAATGTATTTTCGAATGAATGATCAAACTCTGGGATCAAGTTGGCTCAACGTAATTTTTATAGACACAGGAGAGCTACAGTCCGAAGAAACTCACAAATTCAAATAGTAATGAATGAAAATATTCAAAACTGAACCTCGTCAATCCTTCTGATAGACCGCTGCTTTCCTGGAGCAGATGTTTGTAAACAATAATCAAAGTTATAAACATATAATAAATACTTTTCATTAAACGTAATCACGCTCAGCTTTTCGATAAGATATAACATCAAGTCTGTGGCAATATGGACAGGTCAATAATAAGACCTAGAATTTAATTTATTCAACTCGTATGTATGTTTTCGAATAATTTGTAATAATTAAACTTTTTGGTACGTCACTTTAAAAAAAGCTTTCTGATAGACAAATATTCAAAGAGATGACAATATTTGTTGTCAAATCCTACAGAAATAAGTTTGTAAGAAATAAATTAAGATGCAAAAATAGTTCCGTTTTAATCGTATACATTTTTCCTTGATTGGAATCGTAAATATTATAAAACGCTTAGTTGTGCTTAGTATAAAGCATGGGAATAGAGGACATACAGATTTTACAATACATTGCCTACTGTAATAATATTTATTTATACATATTTATATAAATTGAGAGAGTTAGATGCTCAATAAAGGGAGATGTCTCTAACTAAATTCTAGTGATGAGTGAGTCAACACATTTTTTTCACAGGGTCTTCACTTTTTTTTTTTTTTAATTTATTCATGTTTTAATTACGAACAATTCGATCTGTGCTACAAATTTCATCAAATGAAAACTGTAAAACGTTGAATAATGAAACACAACAACACTGCAATAAACACAAAGCACATTATTATCCTACCCTGAACTTTCCACAAAAAATTTGTTTCAACTCATGTCTTAAGAATCGCGCACTTTATATATATATAAATACATAATATGTATTTATATATATATATACGTACATATTTATTAACATAAATATGTTTTTAAGAAATTAATTACACTTTGACGAGTAGAGAAAAGTAATAGGGTAGCTCCATCTCAGCAGCTATGGCCATACACTATAGGTCTGTACAGTTAAAATACCATAAAATTGGGTACATAATTATGTCATTTTTAGTTCGAATTCATAACAAAAGAAAGAAAAAGAAATACCATCGGATTGTCACTGGTGTAGGTTCCATACTCCACTGAATACAAAAAGGCATGGTTGTTTAACATTTTCGATAACAAAGCGGATGGTAAGGGTTACAAACTAAGTTACGTAGAGACGTACAACCGCAGGTTGAAGAAGAAGTTAGCAAATAACTATGGCATTCGGTCAACACTGCTTACAACGGTTACTTGCTGAATGAGAGGTGCTGTGGAGCGGGCCGTTGGCTCTATAAATAAAAAATAAAAATAAATTAAAAATCAGGAAAGTAACAACATTTTATCAAGTACCTATATTTTACACAGAATGACAATGAAATGTATTTTATAAAAATAATAATTATGTGGTTCTTTGAATATTATCAAGAATAACAACAAAACGATTTTTTTTAAGGCAACAACCTGAATTGGCAACAAATGTTTCTTTACAGGAGATGTAAAATGTTTTTCAGGGTCTTTCAAATGTGTCTGGGCAAGTGATCTAACCTGGGAAATGACATAGATTTAGAAAGTTTACAGTATCTATTTTGTTAAAAATAGATAATGCATATATCAAGGCCCAATAAGTTCCTTAAAGTCAAAACAAAGATTAATCCTGTTCCTATACACCTACATGTCTGAGACACATACAAAATATCAATATAAAGAAAATACCACCATTTATAATAGAATAGAATATTCATTTGTTGGTATTATGCTCATTGTCCAATACACGATAACGCCTGGGTTCACATGTATAACAATGACGGTAATGCGAGCTATCCGTCATTTACGGTAGACAAGCCTAGGGTTTCTGGCGGTGAAGAACATCCAGAACGGAGGGTGAAGGTTTTCGGAGAAAGGGCCGACTGGAGGAAACATCATTGCGGGAGATGAGAGTTTTTGGTCGAGTGGGCAAGGCAGCTGACCGTCTCGAATCAGACCTCATCTGCTCCGTTCGGGGGAAACGCAAGCTGAACACGTGATCAACAAACCCAGAAGGCTCATTGAGTCACAGGCGACTCTCCCCAATTATGCTGGCCTCAGACTTCATTTGCCCGCTCCCCCTCCCTACGGTTTAAGCCTTTGATGAAAATCGTAATCTTCCACAAAGGCAAGTTTTCTTGAAAAAATCTTGAATTTCACTGACTTTACGACCCATCACGATTTGGTTAACATTTTTTCTAGACCCATACGGGATATTAGAGCATTCGAAGCATCCCACAGGAAAAAGATAGGGTACATTCACATGTGTAAGAAATTCACGAGCCTGGAGACTCAGAATTGAGCTCGAAAATTTTTGTATTCTTGCTTTTTTCCATGAGCAAGCTTCATTCGAGCACTATTCAACGTTCCGTAATTTCGACTCAATATCTAAACTTTTCATATTCCTATTTGGTTTTGGATGTTATGCGAATGTTCTGAGAAAATGGAGCTATCACATTGGCTCCAAAATTTAGAAAATAAACACCAAACAAATTTTCTTCACGGAAATTCGTTCGGAGGTGTTCTGAAATGACCCCTGGATTTTGACGGTTGAATATATATACACATATAATTCAAGACGATTAAGTCTATTAGGATTGGCATACAAATTTCCGACCGTTCGTCAAAAATCAAGGATTACAAAAGAAAATTTGACAGAAAATCGGTTAAATTCCCCAATTTCGGTTAACCTACTCCAGTTGATTAAAAATAAAAAAATGTACGATTCGAGGCAAATGAATTATACCTTCATCTCGGTAATAAATCAACAATGAAAAAAAGGCTTTGAAAATCCGCTCACATGGTCATGATGCATGACGGGACTTTTCATATACTTTTTTGAGCCAAAAAAAAAAAAGACTTGCAAGTTGAATGCTCTTCCAGTTATTCGTTCGAACATGAGTTGAAGAAGGATGAAAAACAATCATCAACAGTTACCTACTTGAAGCATTCATGAGTCAAACGCAATCTGGTTCATATAAGGCGCAAAGCGTGATTTAATTTGTAAAGGTAGCTTTAGAAGTTCGCGGTCGGTATGGAGAAAAACCATCGGCACACGTTGCCCGTAGTGGAATGTGGGTTTCTGGTTTAGTTTCATACTCGCGCTTGACTCACAGTACGCGTTCGTGCTTGAGATCGCACGCGATATTTTTTCAAGTATCTACCCATTCGTTCCCTACAACGTTCAGTGCAGTAGATTCTTATCCAAGTCTTTAACGTTGGCAACGCAAGATGAATGTGTTATCAATCCGTAATACCATTGATGTTTTCCGATTGGTCATTTGATTTGTTTATTTTCATTTTAGTAGACATTCAAGATTATCAGGGAGGTTCAAAAATATTGCAAATTTATTTCCGACTTGAATCGGAAATCGCAATCAATTATGCTTAGAAACATCCCGACCAAAACTTACAAGCAAGTGCTGTCTACTAGTTGCAGATATGCAACTAACACAATTGCCATTGAATGGCCACAATTCATTCGCACAGATGTAAATCAAATTTTCAAAGAACTCCTTCCCATTTTTACAGAATGCATTAGTTTTTTCGCTGAATTATCTTGCTATTGAACACAATTTTGGTATAGTTCAAATGAAAATTACACATTTTACGAAAAAAACGTTATTTGGGGTTTATTGAACAAATTTTATGAAATTTCAGCTTACGAAATTGCCTTTTGTTAGGACCCATCTCCAAACTGTTGGCAGATATATGATTAATTTGAGAATATTTTATAATATCTACAAACACATTTTTCATAATCAAACTGAGATGTAGTCAAAATCATATAGAGGCGCCAAATGTAGAGGCCTTCTTTCTTTATTTTTCTCAAAGAATCCCAACAATATGGGGTTTGCAATACCCAACATTCAACATTACTGTAAAAGGAGTAATTATTTGACTGAAAGTTAGTTTTTGTTGCTGTGTTGCAACGTTTTGAATTAATAAGTAACAGTCCTGGCTTAAATTAAAAATGGGCGATAAATGGAAAGTTTGGTGATAAGCTTATCAAGTAGTGGTTTGGTTGAATGAGAGAGTGACTGATGACAATCATTACCTTACTACAGGTGGTGCCCATAGTATTGGTGAGGGTAGTGATACTCGGAGTGGAATGCGGGGTCCCCGCTCCTGTGCATCATTTGCTGGCCGTCCATCATATAGCCCATCCCGCCGGCCTCCGGGCTGTAGGCGCCGCTGGGACCTGCGTAAGGAGGGTAAGCTGATCAGACATGAGACTACTGCCCCCTAGTTCTGCTCCCAGAGGTATCAACAATACATAAACACAAACATACACTTATACATCTAATTATAAACCTTGAGTGGCTGAGAATCTTGAAACGAAAATAGAACTGATTAGATGCCCATCATACATACATAATAAATACATTATAAATACATAATTCAATATAGCGTTTCCTTGAAGCTAGTACCAAAAGCCCTTAGCCAAAGACCTTATTCGTTATTTGAGGGGATTAAAATCACAACCAGACAAATCAATTTTTCCAAAAATGTGTGTTTTTTTAAATTGTTTAAATAAATTTTGCAAGTTCGGTTAGCTTTTTATACGTGGCTTAGAGTTCTTGCTGGAAAAACAGCCAGATCCGCCTGAAAATGTGACGAAAAAATTCTCGTCTAGTCAAACGCAGGAAGAGCCATGACATCTTCTCAGATCCTTAACCCCTCTGAAGCTACGAGACGTTGATCGCTGTCTTCAAAAACATTTTAACGAGAAAATTTAAAATTGATTTTCTATTCATCTGCAATGAGCAGAAGGAGTAACGACAACGTGGACCGTGAGGACCCCAATATAAATGCCCTCAGATATTCAAATCTTCAATGCTAAGTTATTATATCCTTTTTTTCAACAAATACTCAATATACAGTCCCTGTGCTAGTTACTACACATTCAATGTGCAATTTTTTTCGTGAAAACGAAGTATGTTTTTGATACTTATTGAAAAAAGGTAAATTTGCATTTAATTCAAAATATTTCATAGCATTTTCAAGTCAAAAGCAAGGTATTTCGAATCAAATTTAAGGTTCTCTTAATCAAGTTTTTAGCGGATTTTTAAGGAAAATGTAGCTCTCTCTACATCAACAAAAGCCAAAGAAAAAGCTTTGAATGTCAAAATCAGTCGGATCAAACAAGAAATTACCACTTTCTGCTCACATAAGCAACTTGAAGCAACAGGATTGTCAGAGTGCTTAGTGATTAATGGGAGGCACCCAATGTATTAACGAGGACCCAGGCAATTGTTGATGTTCAACCGTACAATGACATTTTATGTGTAGTATCTCTCCCGAAAATTTTGCTTGAGTGGATCTATCTGACTTTAAATCTAAACACCCCATTTAAGGTACGCCTGGCACTCAAAATTCTGAGTTCTCCGTCGATTTGATTCTTCTCATACCGTATGTCTCACATCGGATTCTTCGATAGGAGTCAGTCTATATTGAACCATACATTACTTATAATTCATATTCATTAGGGTATCTATCCATGTTCGAACTTCGAACTAACTCTTCGAATCTGTTCGAACTCACAATTAACATTTTCAAGAACGAGTGTGCTATTTTCATCTTTCACTAATGGAGAAAGGTGAGAAACTCTGAGGCACAACGAATAACTTAAAAAGAGTTGATGTGAGTAACACTTCTAAGTAGATAGATCATTGGAATGGATCAATATTCATAATTAGTCTCAAACAAGAATGATTACGAATGGGACTCATAAATAGTGGAACGGTAACGCAATATATTAGAGAGGGAATGAGAGGCATTGAAGGGGAAGAAAGTAATGTTAATCCTTGAAGAACGCTTCTTGACGTTTGGCGATAAATTATTTAAGAACGCTATTATTGAAATCAGTCTTCGCAAAAATGTCAAAGATAACAATGATCGGTGGTTTGTAGGCAATTATTGAGGCTAGAGAAACAAGGAAGTCACTCTATACTGTTCTCTTCGCATGATCCTCAATGTCAGGGAATAGAAATACCATCTACATAAAATACTTCAATTTCTCTGGAAGAACTGACATTTTTTTTTTCTTGTAGAACAAGGTTTGTCTTCGACGCGCGCTTTACATGATCGTCGTTTCTTATGGCGGTAAAAACATGGAGCGATAGAGTTGTAAACAATAATCCACAACGTGTAGGGTTTTTTATTCTCGCCTGGTGGGTCGATTCTGAAACGGAGGTAAATTGTGGTGTGGGGAAGCGGGAGAGAGAGGATCGATTGAGAGGGGAGAGAGAAGGCAATATATCTCTTGACTGTCCGGGGCCCGGGGAATGACCTCCGCCGCTATCCATCTTATGTACCAGGACGAGGGGTTGGGGCGAGCTAGAGAGTTACCCCAAGCTCCCATATCTGATCGACAGTGCCTAAACCTCAAACTTACAACACACTCATCCCAACCCGGCATTCCCGCTCTTGTGTCCACTACCGCTCTCCTCCTCTTTCAATCAGCCAACTGAATAAAGATGGAGGAGATGCCGAGGGAACAGTTGTTTGGATGGGTAAGTCCGCTGGATATTACTCGACCATCCAACATCCGCAATCTGATAAAAGGGCTCGCATAAAAATGCAAACATGCTGATGAAAGCTGAGACTGGCAATACAGACTGTTTCGGAGCTTCAACAAAGGTGCTGCATTCTTCTGAAGCGACTTGACTTCTGAACCATTCAACTCTTCCATTTTCTTGAAGTCCGATCAGATTATACAGGATCAATTTACATTGGATTACAGAGGACGTGGGTTTGTTTTTAACCTTGAATGGACGGAAAACATCGACATCATCCTAAAATGTGGTTTATTGAACCCATAACAACTAGGCGATGGTGGATCATCGGTTACATTTGTGAAAATGAAAGGTTAGCTGTGAACAAAAAGCCAAAAAACCAAGAATCTTTTGGTTCCGAATCAATCAGTTTGGTTGATCAACTGTCCTTGATATTAGAAATTTCCAATAGAATTTTTAATTTTTTTGTTTGAGAACATTCTGAACAAATCAACTTGTGAACATGAGATCGGAGACGCTCCATCCCTTGGTTTATAATAAAATACAAGTTTTTAATCAGTAACTACGTTTAGTAATCGGTTTCGTTCACAAAAGCAACGTAGATGAAAATACGTTCACAATTACTGATCAGTATCATTCGAAGAGTAATAGTACGAGCGTACGTGCACACGTACTTAATAATAAGGATGTAACATAGCGAGGTTAATCTATGAGTACCCGAAATTCTGGAATGGATTTAGTTAGTGTTTTAGTTGATTTAATACTGAACGAATAGTAATTCTTAGAGCAAGAGCAAGAGGTATCATTGAAGCTTGTTCATATACGTACCTGTACGCGCACAGGTAGATATAAAGGGATGGTACAGTTAGGTGAATGGGTTTTCAACCAATCGCCATAATTTGCAATACTTGGATTGGCGTCCTGCCATCCCTATCCTTAGTTGAAACTCAACGTACCGTGCTCAATGGAGAGGAAATAATTCAAGGAAGTTAGCCCCCCGCGCGGTTCACCCCAGCGTGGGGCCAACAAATTCAATTTTGGCTGCCCCCTCCCTCCTGCCCGCTCCACCGACACGAGGTCTACGAGGTTTCTGGACAATGCTTGAACCACAATGCTTCGCCACCACTTGAACGGATGAAACATTTGAAACCGTTCCCCCTTCAACGACACTCGAACGATCTAACCACATCTCAATAACTGCATTAAAGTCAAGTGCCTCCACATGCCCATTTAGACTTAACGGGGCCGACGCTATCAAGACAGCCTAACAACGGAACGCCAACTACAGGAACATGGTTTACAGGGCTGCGCGGAAGACCTCTAAAAAATGATCACATTCATTAAACTACTACATAACTCAATCATGGATTTCATGAACTGAGCGGAGAACAATTACTTGAGTATACGTCGAGTCGCAAATAGAAATAAATAAATAATAAGACGAATGAAATCAATAAACATACGCAGGCGATGATGGATGGATATCCTTGTTTGTTTCATATTTTTAAATTAATGCAGATCAACCTCACAATACGAGGATAAGCAGGTTTCATACTATTATTCGTTTAAAATGTTGGCAAAAAGCTGCGTCAACGGAATCCTCCGTCCAGGCGTGACCTCTCTGTCTTGAGAGACTTCACATATTACCGATAATTTGAAAAATTACAGAAAGCATTCTCCTAGGAAAATGCTCATAGCGCTAGAACTATCAGGATGTAACGTACGTTCTATTGACAATAGCACCATGTATTCAGTGATACCACATTTTGAGACCAATGGGCTACCTCTCTTCGTTCTAACTAGCACTACACAGATACTAAATGCATGATCATTAGTTCACAACGCGGCTGATTACTTAAAACTACAAAAAAAAAAAAAGCGTAATATATTGTTATTAAATGTGTTATTAGAGTATTCGTGCCTAAACTTCAAGTTTTAAACTACATTGTGCATGCTTCCTGATTCTACCGGTACGGTTATGGGAAAAAAGAGGTACAGCTACAATAAAGTGGTGTTGTACATTTTATTACACGCATGAAGAGTGGAGCAAATTCCATCAAAATTCTTGAAGAAACAAAGAAAAAGAAGAGCTTTGTGATTGGAGAAATGAATAAATACATTTTTCAATTTTTTTTTTTCGTTTTTTTTTTTTCCACAGAGAAGTGTATTTTTCTAAATCTGGTTCTTTGAGGTCCTTTTCAATTGAGTTTAAAAACTCAATCCAAATAACCGTAGTTTTATTCGCCTATTCAATAGTTTGAACGCCCTTCACCAAATACGAACAGACAGAAATTAACAAAAATGTCGGTGCTTCTATTTGGGTGCAGACCCTAATTTCCATGACTAATTAGTAACATCCCATCAACCTATTTGTTTTCTAGAGCATAATATATCTTCCATAATCGTTTCTCTTGCTGTAAACGCTCACTAATCCATCGGAAACTAATCCATAATTGCTCCAGCCTCTCCTAGAAGCCCAATGTCCTCTTGCTCGAAGTTGGGTAGCAATAGCCGAATCTATCGGTAAGAGCCAGCTCCTGTTTCTCAAACTCAGTGCAGGTAAAGGTTTACTCAGAAATTTGTCTTCTAATTGCATACGAAGGATGAGGGTGAATAGAAATGTGTTGGGCGCCAAGCCAAAAGAACCGCATATTACAAGAGGTCGGTCGAAATAGTTCAGAACATTCTTGGCATACCTACTATCATCGCATACCCCAATACGACTAAACACCACAATGATTTGTGGCTTTGTTGTGGTGAAGCATTAAGGTTTGTTCTTTTGTGTGTGTGTATTTATATATATATGTATAAACGTAATAAACGAATATATAGTTCCTCTGCTTTGAATCTTTCTGCAGAATAAATATTGACGAATTCTCAGATGTCAGTAGGTTATGTTTCTTAAAACATGATAGGTTGAAAAAATTAAACATGAACACACACTACGAAACTAATGATACAAAATTAAGCCCAAACATACCAACTGTAATTGAAATTGCATCCTCAGAAACACGAAACGCAGAGACCTTTTGTTTTAGTGCCAGTTCAACGGAAATGCCCATAAAGTGAATGGAAAAGCTACGTGGTGCAACAAAGGAAGGCGAAATCGACGGGGCCCTTGGCTGGAATGAAGACATGGAGACGATACCCAGATGGGTTGTTTTGGCCGTCCAAATAACGTCGGCAGCCATTTACGGAATTGGGGGTAAAAGGAGAGACCGGCCGATGAGACGGGTAACTGCCCTTGGAAGTAGTTTAGGGAAGGCGGATCCCATTTTCCAGGGGTTGGGAGAGCTGCAGGAGGCGTTTAATTGTAAGGTGTAAGGGCGTAGCCCGATCAGAAGGGAGGAGGGATCACCCAAAACGGCTCTGCAGTAAATCGGCTGGGAAGGTAAGTACAAACAAACAACCTTTAAGGCCCCATAGCACACCTAGTAAACCACTCTTTTCCTGCAGCTCCCCGTCCCTGCACTTCACACCCAAAGTGCAGCAACTCTTAATTCAATTAGTGCCAAAAGAGGGAGGATTCCCGCCGTCATTTCACCATCAATCACATATATACATTCCCAAGGCGGCTATAAATGCAGTAAAACCATCTCCCTTCACTCAATGTAATTACTATTGATCAAGCGAGAGAACAATGACTGTCAACAATTCAGTGTTCTTCTGGGAATTCAATCTCTCAACTAACCCAAGCACGAGATTAGATTAGCTGATGAGTGGCACCATCCATACTTACCATTCCGAGCGAGCGCTCATTTTGTATTCATATAGTGCATCATTCAATCGTTCTCAAAATCATGCCAAACTAATCCCCTCGAATAGATTGGTTAGCAGTAGTGTCTGTAAAAACCACAGACATGCTCGTTTTTCAAGATGTTGCGTGGATGAGAATCACACAGGGAACTTTTTTACAATCATTAATGTTTGCTAATAGTAAAAATAGTTCCTTCTGAGTCTACCTACAGAGAGGGCATTGTTTTTCAATAACGTTTGGTTAACAACTCGTTACCTGATTAATCCCACACAACTATTATACAAAAATATACTATACTTCTGTTCCCGCCAATAGTGATTACCGGGGAATATTAATATTAATAATTAACTTAATAATGTGATCAATGATTTTCAACTATGACCTGCCAGATTTCTGTACGCTGGGCTATCTAACTGTCTGAAACAAGAATAAGCTTTAACCTGAGGAACAATTGTTTCGGCGGGAAATGAAAGTTTGTATATACTTTTTACAAAGTTTTTATAAATACTCGCAGGTAACTACTGCTATAGGTACTATAAATAGGTACTCACTGCCTGAAGAAATGGACAAAGAAGTCTTGTGAAGTAAATACGCGCTCATTTTTTAAATGATATCAGCAATTGACCTCAATAAAATCATGTCTGGTTGTGGACACATAAAATTATGTATGTTTTAGGAGAGTGTATTTGAGTGTTGAGCGACTTCGAGCCTCCACCTATGGGATGACCCGTAGTGCTGTTGACCTCAACTGCATCAGGCAGCAGTTGGAGTTGGCCTTTTTTTTCAATAAGACATTGGATTCCAACTATCTTGAAACGAGAACGAATAAATTTGGAGAGAGAGAAGGGGGGGGGGGACACATTATTTGAGGGCTGACATTTTAAAAACGAGATTCATGAAAACTTTCTACAAAATCGTAGTGGTTTCGATCCGTAGTTCAATTTATTTAGTTTGATTTATTTATTTTGACACCGGAGGTGGTATGTGCAACGGTTGACCGTTTACACCCTACGAAACGCACTCTACAATTCATTTTGGGCAGTAATAGAAAGAACCTCGGATGAAAATCTCTCTTGAGATGTTTCATTTAAATTATCCAACGTGACTGAGATTCATCATACCAGACTACTTTAAGTATAAAAGAAACGTGTTTGTCGACTGGAATTATCTGATCTATACGGAAGGTTGATCTATTCGGAAAAATAATGAACCTTTGTGAACTAATTAGAACTTGGCACCGTCGAGGAAAACCTCGAGTGTGAATAGTAGCGTGTTTTATGTCAGTCGAATAAAAAGCAATCAGAACCTTTTGATAGCCAAGAGGGAAAGTTACATCCCCTTCACACTTCACGGATCGGAGCTTCAAGGTGGACACTATGTTGGGTTGGTCCACACTACCAACACGGCGGAAGTTAGTGACTGGCACAAGTCACAATTAATCAAGAAAGCGGATGCTTCTGCTACAGCTCCAAGTGACAAGTGAAAGCGAGAGACTCATAAAGTCATCACCGGCCATTAGTTGACCCACAAGAATTGAACCAGTTAGATGCCAGAACTCAGAGATTTTCAACGATCAGGCACATGTCGGGCTTCAAGGAGTATTGTTAATTGAACTAGATTCATGCCTCCAACTTCGTGGGCATGAAAGAAATTTAAATTATGAATTAGATTTGAGTTTGAATCGATATGTTTGGGGATGATTAGTCTCAATATCATTGAATGAGAGATATTATTCCGAAAACATCGGAAACTTTGAAGTAGGTTGCCACTGAACTTGACCAAAATGTCATACATACCATTCAGAACAGTTATTGAGCTAAGAGAACGTGAACACATGAGATACTTACCAGCTCTGTTCGATTGGTCTATCATCGGTTGTACGATTCTGCGTCTTGCGTTGATGAACCTAGAACAAAACAGTTAATTGAATGTTTTCGCTAAATTTATCAATTTTACTTATAGCATACAAAAAATTACTTCAAGAATAAAAGGGAATTAAAAGTTACATTATATGATTCTTTTCTGTATCAAGTGAGTTTGTACATAAATGTGATTGTAACCACAGAATACTTATATTAATTGGTATAATGCCCTTTTCAAGCCACTTTTTCTCCACCCAAGACGGAATCGTACGTATTCATAATGAGTCTTGTCCACTCAAAGGATAACAGATATTGTGTTAAATAATTTTTAAGTAAAACAATCAGTGATTTGAAATCAATTAACGAACCAGGAGATGTTCGGGGAAAATCCAAAAACCCTCAATGATGAATTATATGACCGGTTTACAGGACTCCAGACGACAATATTTTCTTTCAATATCTTGGTGTTATTACTGATAACTGCACGGACTGTAATGGAAACAGCAGATGTGCTACACCAGTACCAGCAGCTCTGCTACTGCTACATTTATACCCGTGCTTCTAAAATCACTCTAAATCCAAATATTTTGCAAAAAAACAGTATTCCAGACTTATTACACGGCGTTCCTCTATTCCTTCTGGTACCTGGAGAGATAGGAAAGTACAAAAGGAGACAACCATCCAAAAAGGCTCTAAGAAAGTAGGAGCGATCAATCAAACAAGTTCGCCTCAAGACAACGGGAGCGGGAATGGTGGTTGTACGTTGGAATAGGTCACGACTGAATACAATGTTCCATAAGCCAATCCCGGCCCGTCCGGTCTGGCGCAACCTACTTAAGAGGCCGGGTTGCGAAAATACCAAATCTCCGAATCAGCAACCTACCTACTTATTCAAGCTCGAATGGACGGGGAGCAAATGCGATCAAATAACACGCGAATCGAGGTCAGTTTGCAAAGAGGCATCAACCGTTTCTTACATCCAAATCCCTGCGGTTCGCATCCCGATAACTTGCAATTAACAACCTAACAATCTAGAGGAAAACAAATTAACGATTGAATTCAAATGTCAACCAACAGGCATAACTGTGATCCATTGAACACCGTCCGTACAGCATGATTCGTATCATTTATGGCTTGTTGGGCCCAATTCTTTCCCATTCTAAAAGTAGTTAGCAGGATCCAAATTACTACCACTTGTTCTTTAAATCATACAAAACACCTAAAACATTGAGATACCAACCCATTATTTGAGATATTTCTTTAAAAATCTAACAAGGTAGATGCCCAGTTAATCGATCACGGTATAATAATATTCAGAAATGTTTTATCAATTTACCCCATACTTCAGTAAATAAATATGTGTAAGCAGGGCAAAATATGGAACGTGATTAATTAAGATTTTTCTCAAGCAGTCAAATGACCTCTAACTCCAATTTCAAAGGATGGTAGTTGAGACTGGCAGTTCAACATTCACAGGAATATATCCAGCAGTTTTGGAGACCGAAGAAACAATTACGAGTTAGTAATTTATCGCCCATCTAATATTTTGACGTGTATTCTTTCTTAGTAACAGACCGTCCGGGCTTGAGATATTCAAAATGATTTAGTAGCAAGACCCATAAAAAAAGAGTTCATGGCGTTAGTTCTTTTAGCATTGGGTCATTACTCAGATTGGGGAAACCCATCCAACCGTAGCGTTTATGAGATGGCGTCGTGTCACAACGTGTGCTACCGTATTCCGAGTGACCGAACGATCGACGGAGACGTAAAATGATATATGATTTAACTGCTGGGGGGAAATCGTGACATTTTAAAATTTATGTGCCCCGAAGGTAGCAACTTGCTCTATTCGTTTTCAGCTACCAAGAAATTTATTATACTACAACAATAGAGCGTTTTATCAAGATAGTAGACTTTTGAGCTTTGAGAGTGATTGATTATTAATCTATTTAACCTTTGGCCAAATGAATTTTAATATTTTTGGCATCACAATTTAAACTTTCGGCGACTAAATTTCAACTTCTGGCATACCACATCGAGCTTTTGGCATATCAATTTATACTTTTGACAAACCCAACTAATCCTACATTCCACCCCATATAATGATCAATAAATGTTTTTTCTAATTCACACGGCAGAATCGTTAACACTTCGTATATTACATACCTACCAGGGTCAGAGATTTAGTCCCATCATTCATACGTCAGAGATGATCCGTAGCACCAGTAGTGCACGTTAAAATTCCCACCTATTATTTTGTTATTCAGGATAGAGTCAAAAATAGTTGTCACTACATCTCTGACATACGGCAACAATCGCCATTATAAATCGCAACAAATGGTATTCCAGTTCTAGAAAACTTGATTTCGATCCTCAAGCATTGGACGCTGTTAATTTTAAATAAGCTATTTCGTAATGTCCTGATAACAAAAAATGATAATGAGGAAAACCCGCTTGGTTTTCATGAGAGAAGATAGAAGTTGACTTGAATGTATGACTTGAATAGTTATCATTAGATATTAATCTCTCCTGACAATAGAGATTCTATTCCGGACATTAGGGATTTGTCGATTTTATCTGACAAGACAATCCTAAATTTTTGGATAACCGATCCTACAATTTCAGTAACAGATTAATAAATAATCAGTAATGATAATTAATAGATCAGAACCAGTGTAATTTGTTGAAGTTGCAGTGGCACCTGGTGTAGCCATCGATTATGTTAATCATCGATTCCTTAACGAGAGGATCCGGCGGAATTCCGGGTACTTACACTTGCGATAAGGTATTCATTTTCGATTACAAGGGAAAACTGGAAATAAAGTATATTATACCATAAATGAGGCTTATATGAGTTAGGTTGTTCAACATCCTGCAAGAATTTTAATAGACGGGCGCAGGAAACTCATTCCCTATTCTCATGTCTTATTTCCAAGCCATACCGAAATCATTATTTGACTGATTATATATATTTAATTACAACAAATGTGACACTATACTGGTAAAGAGTGTAGATATTTTTGGTTATTGTGTGCAAGCTCCAAGATTAGGCACTTTCTCTCTGAAAGAATAAAATTATTTATTTTTGAAGTACTAGTGATGCTAATTTGACATTTTTTTCTCATTGTGAAAAGCTCAGTGAATATATGTATACAATAATAATAAAAAAAAAACATCATTGCATATATTCTTGGGTATTGAATAAGAGGCCTAAAATTGAGGGTTTTTTCTGAACTATTAAAATTATTTATTTCTCGCCGTGCTGTATTCGTAACACTAGTGTGAAACTTGGTTTCACAAATGTAGCATTCAGCATGGACTTTGTCTAAAGTTCCTAAGGTATTTGGATTTCAAAAGAATAATTTAAAACATTTATTATAGATGAAGGACTTCTTAGTGTTTGGTATTTCTCACTTAAAATGGGAGATGGATTATTCCACATTGTGATGCCCGACGGGGTTGGCAAAAATAACGATTTCGATTGATTTTCGGTTCTTTATTGCGCTTTTTTGAACCATGATCCCCAGTGTTATAAGATCCAGCAGGTACAGAATCTGGGGAGGGAAAGAATTCATGTCATTTAAAGCTGGAACAACGTCAGCACAGGTCTCGAAGGAAATCACATTTTTGCCAACGTAGCAGGATAGATTGTTTGTTCCCATCAATTGTTTGACCGTTTGTTCCTTTCGATACTGCTGGCATATCGCCCGGTTTGAGGATAAATGTTTCCAGCAACAATGTAAGTACAGTGGGTCGATGGCTGAACAAGCATTGACTGCGTGACTCTCTCCACGTTTATCAACTCGTTGTGCACCTTTACACTGACCCTTATAACGTCCATAACGGCAACATTGAGTACATTCTATAACCCTTCATATATAATATTTCACTTTACCTGAAATCTGAAGCCTATATGAAGGCTGGTCACATAACTCGGTACACATTATCCACATAATTTTCCTTTCACTAGGCAACTGGTGTAGATATAAATCCTTTTCCCCACAGTACCGACAATAGCAGGAGTTCATTTGCTGGGTTACAGTATGACAATTCCACTCAAATTTTATTTCCTCCTAATTTTTAATTATTGAAATATGTCCTGTCACTTGAGGATGTTGTGTATGAAGTAACATGCCAAGAAACATCGGATGTATTTGAGAAAAGCTTGCGGAGTTCGAGTTCAAACTTTCGACCATTACCTGAAAGGGTCCACCATGAGCAAAATGGTACATAATTCGACAAGCGGCCTCTTGATTTCTAAGTATTATCCGGAGAGGCATGATCGAGGTCAGCATTGTTCTTAATATTCCCTGTTACGTCAGGTTGTTTGTCTTTATCCGATTCAATATTATTCCTACCGAACGTTCTGCCAAACGCAGACTGTCTGTTAGTTATCAATAAGGTCTGGGGTAAACAAGGATGAAATGACTCACCTTGCCCGCTACCGTTGCCGGATAAGATAAATTTGGTATAACGAGAACTCGAGATGCGCGGGAAATGTATTTGTGTTGTGATCAGACAGGTGAGTTCAATTAGGAAACAGTGACCAAACGCTTGTTAATATTTTTTATTAACGGCTTATTATTTACAGATTTTATTACTCATACTGAAAACACACAGGATAATGGAAAATAACTGGATATTATTACTGTTGAACGTTTTTGGTAAGGAAATATTCTTTTTAGGGAAACGCATCATGTCCGGGGGAATAACGATTATCGCTCAAAATTATTGTTCTAACGAATTTTCATGTGACGAAAATTGAAATGCACAAATGTCGAAGCTACTCCCTTGGAAAGTTGTTGAAAAAAAATTCATTTCAGGGCTCGCGTAGTCTAGCACAGTCGGTCATCATTTTCATTTCTACAGTAGTATAGTTCGATATAAACTATTATACAGAAAAAACTGTTTATATAGCATTTCAGCCGGAATCTGACCTTGTTATCAAGGTACACTAAGGTAATAATGTATTCTATTGGAATATTATTGGATGAACATGAGACAATTTTACTGCACAAGGTGAGAAACCAACGGGTTGCACCTATTTCAAAGTTGTCTAGTCCAGCTTTTTGTTTGACAGAAACAACTATTATGTGGCTGGATGCAATTGCAGGACTAGGAAGTTAGCGAACGCACTCCGAACTGAATCGCTGGACGTTTACACAATTGGGGCACAAATCGTATGATAAGTTTAGAAACCAAAACAATCGATCAACTACAACATAAACATGACATTACGAGTCATCTTCGCGATTCGATTAGCAGTTGGAGCAGAGACATCAAAACGCTCAGATCTATTAATAACTTGCGGACAATATCAATTGATGGAGCCGGGGACGGGTGATAGATCGGTCCCAGAAAAGTAATGGCACCCAAGAGACCCAGGAGTTGCCGATAATGAAACTACGAGGAAACCATTAGATAAGCGTAAAAAATGGTCCCCCCGTCGTCTCCCCAAGGAGGAAAAGGTGCATCGTCAGCTTCCCTTAACCCCCTCCCCTCACCCGCCATCCCCTCGTCGCCAATTTAGAATATCAACACCCTTGCAAGAGGGCACCCCTTATTTTTTTCCCCCTTGAAACGCATATAACACTATCCGTTTTTCCACCTAGTCACGAAGTAGTCCATCAGCTTCCCTTAGCAGTGCATGTCATTCTGTCGTCCTGATTATTAACTATATGATCACGGTATGGACGCCTAAAATAAATTCAAAGCCTCATAAATGGGTTCGAAAAATATATAATAATGATAATAATCAATAAAAATAGCAGTAATGTTTAAAAAAATTCATTTGTAAAGAGGCTTCACAAGATTTCATTCTTTCTATTCGGGGTTTCTCGCCATAGATTGCTTCCTGCCGTGCAAGTAATACTTCTTGTAAATCTGAGAACCAATTATTTGATTAACCAACATTATAATTAGAAGGAAATGGGCTCGTTCCGTTTGTGGGTATGGTCGCAGCGCTTGTCCGCCCCCTGGTCAAGTAATAGTCAAGGCAGTTAAATAGAGTTCAGTGCAATCATCTGCATGGGATTACTATAGATTGTTTGGGAACAGTGCAGATTATAGTATTATAGTTTATATCTTGAGCCGCTGCCGAAACTCATATCACAACCAACTGCCAAAGCAACACTGTTCAAATACGTCCGCGGTGATAAAACCCATTTATCAACGAAGCAAGAATTTAATTTGCAATTTTAGTGAAAATATCCTGTATTCCAATAAGGTTCAAGACAATCTGAAATTCAATTCAATAAAAAAATACGACAAAAAAAAAAAAAATAATCATAGATCTATGTAGTGTTCAAGGTGGAGGCAAAGATGTTTATGCGCCCGATTTTTCCCAGTATCATATCCCATCCCTGGAATCTCAGCAAATTAGCGAAGAAAATTGTCTACTGCCCAAGAATGAAGAAGTTCGTGAGAATACCGGACTGAGTTTTGTACTAATCTGTATAAACAGATAAAAATTGCGGGTTCATAAAACTCCAACCAAGTGTCGTTTGTAATGGGTAAAATTTGAAAACCGAGATAACTCCGTATTGGTGAGTGCCTCTGAATGGATCGCAGATATATGCAAATCGATATTCGCTTTCTGAAACATCAAGGAATATTCTTGGAGATTTTAATAGTAGGAGGATGGAATCGAGTGTAGTTTCTCGGACCATTGCAATTAATTTGGCTTATAAAATTTGTAAAAACTTGACCCCCCTCAATTAAATATAGTATTGAACCCACGATTATCATACATGATCTGTTCAAGTTCAATACAGATACAATATACGAGCCAATGCGTACTGGCTTAGGAAAACTGTGTTGTAGGTCATGTGAGAATAAGTTGGTTTTAGGTTTTAGAAGAGTCGCATTGGCAACCAGTTACCAACATTTTACGATGTGAAACCCGTTCCATTGAAGGAAGGATACCGTATTTCGGTTGAGGCCCTACCAAATCCGAGTGTTGAGACGACCGAAAAAATGTAGATAACAACTCAGACGACACGACAGATGGCCCCGGATGCATCAAATCGCCCGTATTTCCATTCTAGCGACTGCGGCCCAACGGGCAGCGAATTCTACCCAACTACTTCCGAAAATTCATTTCCATTTTATTTTCAAGAGGAAAAGTATAACTGCCTACACTAATATATTATTGTCACTGAATGGTACTTCTTACAGATAGATGAAAGTGTTCCATTAACAAAAAACGAGTTAAAATAAAAGGCCCACGGTGGAACACACATCAGGTGTTTTGCGTAGATGCTCCATCACTGACTTATACGAATGACACCTGAACTCGAAATTATTATTTTGTTAATGTGAGCCTGAAATCATCCAAACCTAATACATATTACCTGGTAATATGAACATGGTAGGTGTTGAGTATAATCGAACTTTCATAACAACTATGCAGCTACAGTAAATAATAGTATCTCCCTATCTAAAGCCAAAGCCGACCTGTGCGATCCAAGTTGGTAAAAACATGGTAAACTTAACCTCATCAACTCGCTTAGATTTTAAGAATTGTCAAATGCCGAGGATAATCCAACCCTCTAGGAGCACAAATGTTGAAATGTAGTTATTATTATGGAAATGACGGCTGATGAATGATTGCTTTGCAAAAGGAAAACAGCTATGTTTTGTACACAATGGACATGATGAAATTCGCAAATTTTCTTATCACTAACACTATGAATGAGCTGAAAGAGGACCGTTGATTTTTGTGTAACTCTCAACATTCAAGAATGGATGTATGGATCGAGGCTACATTACAGTTTTCAACAAAATCAAAACTGTATGAATAACTTCAAGAGGCAATTAGCGAGATGAAGAACCGTAAGGGGATTTTGACAGGGAGAGGAGAGGTGTTGCTCCTAGAGGAAAGTACCAGGGGACACCATCCCCCACCATCATATAATTACGGTAAAACTGTCCTCATCAAATTTTCAGGGTTTCCCGCCCAAGCGAACTACTAAATTATTTATCCCGAACCCCCGGAGCGGTGGGCATCCTTAGGGGAAGAGCAGGAGGGACCTGGAAACCCTTCCCAATTCCCTCGCCGGATCAGTTTTCCTCAAGATATTTTCCCCGGTGTACGTGTTCCAACTGTATACTGTCTCATATGAGTTGACCGTCTAATAATATCGCTTCCCGCCCCTCCAACGCCATCTATATGGTAATTCTCATTACATTGACCCCTAAACTTCGACCGTAAGACCTCGTAAAAATCCCCTCCCTGCGACTTCTCGGTCGAATTTTATTTATGGACCAATTGGTCTTAATGACGCCCGGCGATCGAGAGGGCAACTTGCTTTATTATTTGGTCAACTGGATAATTAAAATAAATTCGAAATGTGCGCACTGGTCGAACTCCACGCTCGCCAGTTAGTCACGGCTCGTATCTCATCTTCTAGAAGCAACCGCCCTTTCATTATTTTCCACGATCCATCAACAGTTAAATTCAATATTACATTGCTACATCCTTCTTTTTTTCCGACTTTACAGCTGAAGCGTTCTAACAACTTAAACATTTGCACTACTACGTATATATTTTTTTTCACCAACATTTCAGTTCAAAGAGGAATATGAGAGTAGGAAATACTCATTCAAAACTTAATAGAAGAAAGTCCAAGAAGGAAAGCAGCAATGAAAACAAGGAGAACTGAACTACGCCGTAAGAAAAACCCCACTATCGGGGTTTATGTTTTGAGGTTCTGAGACGCTCTCATTCTTACTCCGATAAATAATGGACAGGTGCCTTGCAGATTGCATTCGAGACAACCAAACACCGTATCCAAATTTCAGTAAGTTTACAAAAAAAAAATTCACATGTGATCGGACGAAATTCGTCAGGGATGAGAACCATCAAATGAGCTTCCTGTGACCCCCCTGTGTGTTTTTGTGAACATTCTGAATGAACGAAAAAACCAACAACTATAATGAAGTCGGGAAAAATACGAACTTATGATTGTAATTTTTAATCGTTTATCAACTTATTAATTATTCGAAATCATATAGAATTAACCAAATTAACAAATGTAGCCAGGAAAGAAACTTACATTGTACCTAACAAACGATAGTATGAAAGAATATTGATCGCATGTTTTCGTTCCAAAAATGTAGCACATTATCTCACTGATGAATGATGAATGATCTTCCCGCGAACAATTCAACGTGAGAATATGTCAAAAGACATTATAATGGGAGTCAACTAGTAGAAAGCTTATTAGATGAATAACACAGACCAACGAAAAAAGAAGTAGTTGTACCATGGAGATAAGGGTTGGTGGTGTTGGGGTTTTTCACTGTGCTGAATCCAAATCTGAAACCCTTTTCCGCTCTCAGGTCTAGCTTTTAAGATATAGCTCCTACACCCATTTTCTAGCTGCGTTTTACTAACTGAAAATCGCGATTAATTTTTCAATTTCAATCACTCTTTCTATGTTTATGAAGTGCAGAATTTGAAACCCGATTTTCAACGTCTTCCATCGAATGGGAATCACCGATGAATTTGACAAAATGACCCAAAACAACACGGTTTTATACATTTGTAAATGCAGTTTTTGAAAGAAAAAATAGAAAAAAACTGTCGGTTTAATCTGTTTCATCTGATACATTCAATTTGTTCATTTGAGCGAGGAACACAAACGTTCATTATTGGTTCAAAATGTTGATTCAATGAAATTAATTAGAACATAATAAAAATGTTAAGTTCACCGTAATATTGATCAATATAATTGATGAATTTGTTACACCTAACTACTAGGAGGTACCTGATGGTATACTCTTGTATACTGAACATCAATTAAATTTCTGAGGAGGAAATGAGAACCTGTGTATATTCATAGCCGGGCGTACTATGACGACACAAACAAGCACACTTTTTTGAGATTTGACAAATGTAATGTGAGAGAGTAACTCTTACAGGATTTTTCATGATGGATTCAATTAAGGATAATTTTTATTTTGACGATTCTTTTTTCAAAAACTGCATAATGCGTTTGAAAATTAACAAGTATGTAAAACAGTAGGTATTTTTCTCGGGATTTTACCGAATTCATTCAGGTTGAAAATCAGGTTTAAAATTCGGATTTTGCTCCTCCTAATGCACAGGAAGAGTGGTTGAATTTGAAAAAAAAAAAAAAAAAATTGGATTTTCGAAGTACTTTTTCAACAATCAAACGTTGTTAGAAACTAGGTATATGATCAATATCTCAAAAACTAGACCGGATAGAGAATAAAATGGTTTCTGCTTTGGATTCAGTACTGAAAAACCACAACACCAACTTTTCTCCATGGCATTAAACATTGTAAGTTGGCCAGTTTCATTTCAATTACAAGAAGAGGTTAAAATGGCTTGAAAATTTGTTTTGAATCACGACATTGTATACATGGACAATCAACATCGTAATGGCGTGAATTGTGTGAATAGATGCGTCACCTATTTTTTTTAAATTTGTTTAATAGAGTCCATTACATAGTTTAATATATCTCAATGTCATGATTCAGGTAGTACACAGTTATTTGTTTCATAAATTAAAGACAACTACTGTCGAAGCAGTATTTTTTAGTGGAAACACAGTAAGTGATAAGCTATGGTAAAGTGAAAACCGAGTAAGTGAATAGGTTGACAAGTATGTAGGTACTGCGCTTCATGGTGCACGAAGAATATCTGAAATATGTCTTGGACGCTGAAGTGGTCGGTTACATGGTGGAGTAAATCCTTCATTCACAAGGGCGTCGGAGTGATGTGTGCTCCTTTCAATGAAGTTGGTAGTGTGGTGGACAAGGCAGTCATTGGGAGAATCGAGATCAAAATCCCGGTATATGGTGCTATTTCGCACAAAGGGAGGAGCATGAACGATATACCTTTGCACAAATTTATTTTGGTTTTGTTCTAGACGCTTAAACTGACAGCGAGAACAAGATCCCCAAATTGAGATGGCACATGTCCAGATTGGCCTTATAAGAACTTTGTATCTGATCATTTTAATTTGTATTGATAGGTGTGCACTGTCTAGTAATGATTTTAGTTGATGCTGTCTTGCCATTAATGATCCTGGAATGTCAAGCGCCGATCGAGAGTTACTCCCAAGTATTTGTATGATGTTGCACTCGGTAAGATTCCTTGAAGGAACGTAAGTTGCGGCTTGGGAAATTTCCGACGATACGTATATGTAACTATAAGCAGGACTTTTGCGTATTGACCTTCAATTTCCCATTTCCGGAGTACGTCTAGGTTGTGTTGGAGTCTACGAGTGGCTTCAATGATATCAGTATCACTAACTGTGTATACCGAACCATCGGCATACAGACCTGAGAAGTACCTATGAATCAAAAGTCAATCCAAGGGCTGGATGGCAACATTTTGCTAAGCGACCGACGTGGTGACTTGTTTTTCCTTCCGTCAAGAAAAGTGAAGGAGCACCATTATCGCGCTTTACATTAATTGCAAAATCAATATTAGAAAGTAAGAAGGGAAGGAAAATGAAACAGAAGAGGGGTGGGGGTGTACATGGGACAAGAGCCCAAGGGCGACAGGGCGAGGGGGTCGCAGTGATGAATTGGAGGCGATGAATCTTTCCTCTTCATTTCCTCCTACGCACTTCCACCCTCGACACTGGTAATCCTTCAATCTATGGCCACCTCCCCTTTTTCGGGGACTAGAAACACCCTCTACGCCACCCACCTCGCGACTCGCTCGCTAATTAACCGTACTATTCGTCCCCCTCGCCACCCATTGGTCTTTTATTCATTTTTTTTTCAAACAACTCTCTCTCTCTATCTCTATTCCCATAGTCTCTTCCACCCCCTTTTGTCCGGACGCTAAAAATCGTAAGGCGAACCCACAAGGGATTGTCGGAGGCGGTGAATGACAAAGCCTATTCAAGTCAGACACACAAAGGGGCCGTTCTCCTTTGTTATCTATAACATGAAACTGGCTACAATAAAAATGAAAACAACAACATGATCAAAGATTATCACTTTTTTCTTATCGATCATACAATCCAACCTCGACGTTCCTTGCAAATAATTAAACGTTTGCATTTCCCGAAAACAAAATACAGAAGCCTAGATTTGAACGAAAACCTGAAAACAGTCTAAATCACTAAGATTTGCGCATATCAAGAAGCTATCAACAAATCAAAAGCAGACGGATTTAAGCAGCTCATGAAAACGCTGCAAACTCTTCCACTGGGGTTTATTATTCAGTTGGGTTGCGTTCATGATTTGAATTCCTACTAAGCTTTGGAGTGTCCGTGTTTCACAAGTGATAGAGCGATTACCTATTGAATTTCAGGAGGCACACAAATATGATCAACTGATCAATCCAAATAGGTATTTTGGTTGAGAACAGATTTACGTGCTCTATGCATATCTCCTGAAATTCAATAATCGCTCTATCACCTATGAAACACGCACACTCTAATCCTTAGTAGAAATTTAAATCATGAACGCAAGCCAATTGAATAATAAACCCCAGTTTAAGAATTCGCAGCGTTTTTTATGGTTATCAGAATGCTTCAACCCGTGTATCGGCACAAAGCCTTGTAGGAGTTCACTCCAGTATCCACATTACTACATCACTACGTCACAAGGTTACTGATAGCAACACAAGAACAATAATAAACCAAAATAACGCGAATGTTGGCACCAATAGCACCGGGCCATAGATCGGGAATCGTTTGACCTACGGACCTGGGGAGGGGCTCATTCGATTCCTCGTGAAGTGTTCTTCAAAAAGAGTACAAATTTAGGCCGCCTTGACTTGTTTTGAGGTTTTTAGGGGTTTTAAAAAACTTTAACAACCCTTAAGGGCACTTTAAATTAAGTGAGAGAGCTGGCTCAAGAATTGGGGCGTCGCCGGACCAACATTGATTTTTCCTGAAAATTTCAGCTTTTTTGCTTCAGCCGTTTGGGAGAAATCGTGCGTACGGCGTACGGACGGAAAATTTTTTATTGCAGATTTGGATTCTACACCCTTTGAAACGTAAACCATGCAATTTTCAGGGGTGGTTAGAATTTTTTTTTCAAGAGCGATTACAATGGTTTATTATTGAATAATAAACCAAAAACAATCCACACGATTGTTGCTTTCGGAGTGTTAAAATCGAGTTTTAAGTGAACTTTTACGGAAATTCGCTAGAAATTGATACAACCTCTAATAACGACGAGTTTGGTAGACAACTATTTAGAAGAAGTTATCATCATTAATTTTTTTGCGCATTGTATGGTAATAAAAACATCAAAAAAATTCTCTATGCCAGGTCGTAACTCCCAAAGCCGTCGATATGAACAACTGCTAAAACATAAGTTTAACCAGCCTTCATCCATATATATCTCTTTACTAATATTAAATAGAGGAAACATTTTGCGTTTGTTTGTATGTTACGATTTGACTGAAAAACTCTCTCACCTGACTAACACAGGTTATATTATATTTTGAAAAAAAAAAAAAAAAATGGAATTCCCCACCAAAATGGAGCAACGTGACAGAAGGTATCACATGTTGCCGATAAAAGTCTTCAATTCCCGATAGTTGTTGAAACGATAGACGATTTATAAAATGTATATATTAACGGTACTCATGATTGCACACACACACTAATTAAACAAATAAAAATAACAATCATACCTAGTTAGGTCATAATTACGTTTAATGTTTAAATTATACGGTTGGAATAGAATGGTAGTGATATCATGATTTTCTAATCGTATCCACTTAATGCCCAAAATCCACTTCAAACTTCTCAGATTGGAATTTTCTTTTAGAGAGTATATTAATTCTCTAAGTGAAGAAAATATAACGGTTCAAAAAATTGTCGTACGTTTAGTCTATCAACAAATATTGTCTGCATTTACAGAGGCAAGTACCCGTAATACGGAAATATTTGAGGAAAATAGAGAATTTGAACCACGGATTGTAGCCCGTTTTTGTGTGATAATGATGGGTGTGAACCCCTCACCTATTTTATTACCTAGACTCAGGCAGCGCCGGGATAACCAGCTAGTAGGTTATATAGCTGTGTACGAACTGTGGCGAATCAAGACCAACGATCATTCATGGAATTCCGAGGTCCCAATTTTTTACTGAGTTTGTTCGAATTAAAATTTTTCTTGCGTAATAAATAATTTTTGGTCAACGTTTAATAATCACAATATTGTAGTAACTATTGGATTCTCATGATATACAACAACTTTAGAATCAACCGGCGGCAGTGCGACATTGGGAACCAAATAAACGATAAATTTTACTTCTGACTACAGCAGTCCCGTCTGGTTGTTGGTGGGAGTTGGAAAATGGAATACCGATCGGTATGAAGAGGAGGAGTTGAATAAAAGAGAATGTATTTTTAAAAAAAAAGTGAGGAGAAGAAACAGTGATAAATCCATTCCAGCTGGAAAATTCGCTCACGTTCCAAGCTCTGTTCCACCCCTGGCGGCCCCATTCCCCCATCGCGGTCGGAAGGTGAAATTTATTCAAGCGTATAGCGAGCGAGGTATGAGAGTACGAGTAGGTGGGGTTTGAAATAATACCGTGAAGCCCCCGTGGAGATATATTAAAGTTGGGAGATGTAGGGACAAGGGTAATGTCAGACTTGGAGGATTAGAGTGTGGTGAAGATTGCGAAAGGGGAACGATGCTGCTACCGCCCTCAACAGTCATTACTACCCTCCCGTCTCGGGGCAAAGTTATTCCAAGCACATATTGAAACTATTTGCCCTGAGGTGATAAACGATATAAAAGAATGTTGTAATCCAGTGGATGGGTTCCTTGGAGTTTCGGGTAGGCTGGTGGGTCGGTGTTCCTGGCTCCCTCACGTCATCTTGACTATCACGGTGATGCGTCTCTAATTCAATATCTTATCTTAGTTCGTGTCTGGTGGTATTCTCGACCCTTCTCGTCTATGTTTGGAAGTGTTCGCGTATTGAAGATTTCACATTCTGGCTTGGGAATCGCTATATGCCCTTACCCTTTCGCTTTGATTTCAACATTAGTTTGATTCGCGATATAAAATAATGTTTTCAAGTATATTGCTCGTGCGACGTAGAACTACTATATTGATCAAAAGAGGAATAAAAAAATGAAAAATATATGATATTACATCAAGAAATATGATCATTATATTTCTTAAAGGCAGAAGTCTCATTTCATAAACTATTGATTTACATACCGAGTTCGTTCTCCAATGAAGTTCAGTTTTCGTAACACTGCTGTCAGGGCAAGTCAAGTCATTCAATGAATTTCATATTGCACATTTTTAGAAATTTTTCATCGAGATCTTTCAGTTGATGGGATTAAAAATGTAGTAGATTGGGTTCCAGAAGTAGTTTTAGAGCCTAAAACTCCAAATAAGTTTGAAGCCCACTGCTAGATTCCACAACAGGAACAGCACTATAAATGTGAAACTATTGTCAGGATGCAAGCATTAAGCTTCAGTTCAACGGACCTACAGCTATTCTTACCTAGTAAACTCGATGATGCATTGAGCGGTAAGAATGATGAGGGTGGGAAGTATACTATTTATTGCATTTAATTCGTTTTTTCAAGAAGCGTAACTCGTGAACAACAAAGTGCATAAAACAACGTGAATGTTTTTCCTAAATGGTGTTTGCTTTTTGTATAGAAATACATGTCGTCAGTATAACAAAAATGTTGACAGCAGACACACAGGCAATGAATAAAACATTGAACTAGATGGAGATTAAACGTTAGATATCTTAATAGAACTGTAATTATTGCTTCATGTGGTACAATACCTGGTAGGTAACCTTGGTGTTTGCTACGGAGTTGAGAAATTCAGTATCCTCTTCCCCTTCAAGTCCCGGAGAGAGGGCGAATTTGTCTGAGAGAGGGTATAGGACGAGGAGACCAGAAACATAGATTCAATGGGTTCTTCGTATATAAGGACCTTTTTTTTTGTAGCTTCATCCGGTCCATAAAAGCTTTCATCCGAGTTTTATGCGTCAGTGATCTTGCTGCCAAATCTCCCCTGGCTTAGGAGCCTCGCATTCGGGGTCCTAAACCCTTGAATATTTTCCGGCGCCGGTCGTGCCTTCCTTTTTTTCCCCCAAAAAGGAGAAAAATCCCGAATGAAAAGACACTTCCGGTACATAATACCAGTTTGCTCCCCTTTTCGGTGTCGATATTGCTTTGTTTTACTTGCACTATAGAAATGCAATCAGTAAAGGAAGAGTTTCCCACCGTTCCAGGGGGGGATGAAGTCGAATTTTGATTATTCGGCATATCGGTTTCGATTTACAGACAATTAGCAGCAGGAAGGGAATACTGTCCTAACCGAGGTTCAACGGGTCCGCTACTTCATGAGAGAGACAAGTGTTTGCACACGAAATCTGTATTGGATGATCACGTACAGGCTGATAGTGTAATACCTTGTAATTGTACGACGTTTAATGATGAATTCACCCGATGAGTGCTGAGTTGGACATCCGCCTCCACCGTCGTTTTTTTAACCCTCAAAATGAACGAGTGAAGATGGGATCCAGAAAAAATGGGAAAGTATATCAAAATGATGTTTTGAGGCTGACTGGAATATCAGGTTCGAGGGGAAAGATGATAAGAAAAGAGAAGGACGAAGGGTACCATCGTACATAAGGCTTTAGAAAAGGACCTGACCATAAAGTAGGTATTGTTCATTACGGAGGAAGGGCTAATGCTTGGTTATGGAAGGACTAAAAACCCCAAGCCTATCCGTAACAAGATTGGAAGATTGCGAAGAGAAGGGCAGAAGGATATAAAGGATAGAGCGATAGACAAGGGGGAGGAGGAGATGGGACAATAACCGTAGCTCTTGGCTCCGCACCGAGGAATCCCCTGTCCGTTGTCCATTAGTTCTTATTTATGTGCGTCTTTCCGACCAGGAGCTTCGGGTCCACCAACACAATTGAGTTATACCGCGTTTCCCGGGCGCAAAAGGGAGGAAGATAAACTAGGATGCATGATCCCAAAGGGCCTTCACCCAAGGTCCCACGAGAGACGCTAACTCTCTAATAACACTCACTTTAGAGTCTAATTGAGTTCAGGGCGCTTACATTATTCTCCTATCAGCCGAGTCCACCCTTCCTAACAACCCTTCTCAATTTAACCACCCATAACGGGGTTTCTATCTGTAGTTCTCGAGTCCGGAAAATGAACTTTTAACGTTATCGAGTCAAAACCTCTGTCAATTCTGACAGGGGAATCCTAAACCCTGACATTTACCTAAATTCTCTGTTTCGGGTCATGTTAATGATAGCCCATATTCCTGAAAATGAGTCACATTACACGTTCGACGGCTAAGCTACTTTATGAACTTGTGTTTCAAAAAACCATACTTTCGTATGAAGATATACAATATCAGATTCAAATCAATTGAATACAAACCAAGTCCAGGGACAACTTTTTTTTTTTTTTTTTTTTTTTTTTGGAGCATAATCGACGAATTGCCTACAGATGGTATGGGGAAATGTGTCTTTCCTGCCATTAAGGAGCATATTGATAATGAATCCGTAATAGAGTTAGTGATGAACGATTTTTACCGTCCAATTATTAGGGTAAAGATTATAAGAACAATTGCGAATCCGATTCAAGAATAAATTTAAATTTGATATATCGGGAGAACCACCTATTCTTTAGTAAGGAACTTGAATCACAATATCTGGAGAATAATATATTCTTGGAGGGAAAAAAATTGTAGTAAAAAGACGTAAAATTATAGAGAATTCACATTCAGCACATTGCAGACGTTGTTTCACGTTATAACGGGGAAACTTCACCCACGTTTTCTGCAACTAATTTGAGATAAAAAGTGACTGTTAGAGTTCTACAGTGTCACTGAATGTATACTAGCAATATATATTTCGTGTCTTGAAGGTCCATTCTGTTCGTATTCACATCCTCAGTGTATAACCACCCATTGCAGCTTTGAGAGTCACAAAGACCACGTAAGCGGCCCTGAAGATCCCTACCGCGACCCATTGAACAGTGAGCGGCAGCAGGTTCATAGCCTGGGGCGTAATTACATCAAGAACATGTACATATTAGATTGTAAGCCCCGCGGCGACTCGGTCAAATATGCATCAATAGCCACTCCATAATGTAGAATTTCAAGAAACGACATAAACACATCTCGAACGAAATGGCATCAATACTACATCATAATTATCATCATCAACCCAGAAGAGTTGAAAACGGGATTCAATGAAATTCACTCCCACGTGATGAATGCGCCTCCAGTACAACGTTTGATCATACAGGTAAAATCAGAATTAAATTTGTACATTTATAACCCAATCAACCGAAGAGTAAATCTGTGTCAGAATGGACTCCAGTGGTCATGGTGACCACGCGTTCTCCCATCCCTTATCGGAAAAGCGCAAATCGCAATATGTCCTTTTTTCGTACCCATATCATGTTTTTAAATATTAATTAATGTGAAGAGGACTTCGGGTTTTCACTCGTGTAGGCTCTACATAATGAATTTCTTAGAAAACTATCTGGACCCAACCTGTACAGTTCCTTGAGTAATTCTTGAAGATCGGATAAAAACTGTAGAACTTGAGCTTCAGCAACTAGAGATACAAGAGCATATCTATCGATTGCACAAGTTCAGGAAGTCAAGTAGACGTCTGACCAAAAATATAATGAAGTAATACATAGACCCCTTCAGAGTATCGATGAACGTGAATGGAAACTACGGAAGTTAAGATTTTCACAATGATCATATTTTGTTAGGCACGACTGTGGATCAGCCCACGATTACTCATACTTGTTGATATCCCCGAATGTCATTGAAGATGAATTATAAAAACTGTGGCAGTCATGGTTGCTAACGATTATTATAATTAGTGAATGCACGGACAAACATTTTTTGGTAGCAATGAGATTGCCAAGTACGACCCAATTCGTACAAAT
Source organism: Creontiades dilutus (assembly GCA_031894815.1). Taxonomy (NCBI): domain Eukaryota; kingdom Metazoa; phylum Arthropoda; class Insecta; order Hemiptera; family Miridae; genus Creontiades; species Creontiades dilutus. The sequence continues at coordinate 1,534,903 of JAVIWC010000855.1, read as the reverse complement.
TCTTAAAAATTAATCTGCAGATTCGACCATTACGAATGTAAGTGGGCTCGCTCGTAGACAAGAAACATTAATTCTACCTGGCGCTCTAAAACGCTAGTAGGAATTCCGACTTTAGAATTAACAGCTGAATTGTATGGTTTTCGTACAGGAGATATTACTTATGTTCATGTTGTCCGCCAATCTCAGACTTGAATGTAATAAAAGTTTCAAACAAATTATAGAACTCTTACCCTTTGGTGTTTGCTCAATGTTTAGTTACTGGTAGCTCCTGTGACTCATAGGGGGAGCTATCTGGGAGTTCTTAGCTCCGGACCATTACTTCCACCCCCAACGGAACCCCTAGTCATCCACCAAGCAAATACTCATTAACCCAATATTATCACCCCTCTTCTTCTGCAACTAATGCAACCCCGTACCTCCTCCTTCTCCTCTCAACTGGCTTTTTACTATCGGACTTAGCTAGCAGGTCAGCGATCGCACACACACCCGTACACGAGCCACTATCGCATTCCGCTCACCCCATTTACCTTGAGCTTATCGTCCCGCCACCCTTCAAAAACGCTGGACCCTAACGATTCCCAATAAACACTATCTAAATTCTCTAGCCCTGCCAGACCAGGAGTGAGGTCTGTGGAATGCAATAATGTTTTTCCAAGTGATTGTCATTCTTAACAACTTACCCTTTTGACATCTGCCAGTATTACTCAGAGAAAATTCCGAAACGGCGCATTCCCCAACCTGAGGATTAATTTGAATCCAAGGTTTATCTCTGTTAATTTTTCTGCTGGTTACTTTCTTTGACCAATTTCCAGCATCCATTGACCAGCATCGTTGCAAAGATTCCACTTGACCCTTGAGACTGGATGGTGAAATTTCGAGTGTTTCTCCAGGCAGGATAGTAGAATAATGAAGTGGACCTTTGGATAAGGAGTCTTTGCCCATACCAGAATTAATTCCACACCCCGTTGCTATTCTTTATTTTTTGTAGTGGAAGAAGCAACAAGTTTCATCAAAACTTTACAATTGCATGAATAAATTACTATAATATAACCTCATTCTTAAAATCTCACTCAAAACCTCAAACGGGTTTCATTTGTAAACAGTATTTATAACTCCCATTTCCACCTACGAATAAGAAATACTACTACTATAGGGAATGGTGTACTAATTGGTCAAATGTCAAAGAAAATTATCAGACGTACGTTAAATGTGTGATACCACAAATATACCACAAAAATATCCAACCCAAATGGAACTTTTATTAAAAAATATGAATGGTGTAAAAAGTATTGGCCATTAATCTAAGTTGTTCCATGTAAAATCACTAACAATTTGGTTACTTTTCTCCAACAAAGATCGTTCATTGTTGCAGATGATATGTCATTGGCGGTAATGGTGATTCAAATTTAGGAATTTCCTCAAATCCAAGTGTCACACATAGAATTATGTTCAGCATCTAATCAGGACCTCATGTCATTTTTTTTTTCAATATTATTATCTTTTTTTTCATGATTTCAAATTTTTTTAAGGTGATTTTGAACTGCCGCTCAACCGATTTTCCTTTAAAAAAACATGGTTTTAAATTTTACAAAATATGTGTCATATAGCAAATTATACTACAAATCAGAATATAACATCATGTTATTGATCTAAAGTGCTTCCTTTGTGCGGGTTTTCCCAAAGCATGTCGAAGAAATACAGATTTTTAAATATATATTTTTTTTTTTGCACGTCTGACGTTCTACTGTTCAGGGATCTGAATGTAAATTAAATACAATATTTTTATCTGAACTTGTAACATCGCGAGATATCATTCTATGACCTATCAAAATTTAGAAAAATTCACGGATTTCAACAGTGCTAGACGTGGAATTACAAACGATTTTGTGGTTTGATGATGCATATTGGAAGAAAATACTTATGCTTTTGATAACCAATATAAAGATGGAAGATTATTCTCTGAAAAGAAAATCACGTTCATTACAAGCTCAAACATTTACGGCAAAGACAGTATGTGTAAAGAGCGTATGTAGTTCATTTGTCCACAGCGGAATGAAAACATAAGGAAGCAGTCTCCGCTCAAATTGGTCCATCCCACCGAAAAAACGAGCGGCGAAATAGGGTGGGACTACGACCAAAGAGAGACAAAGAAAAAAGCTAAAGGGAAGCACAAAATAAAAACCCCGGAAAGGTAACTTCGGGGAAGAAGCTCAGCCTTTTTCTTTGCTACGTTTCCAGGTTGGGAAAAGCCGTAATTTCGCCCCAGGAGTTTCGTGGCCACAAGGAACCTTGTTTAGTGAGGGTTCAATTTAAAGAACGCGCACGAGATGGAGGGAGCTGCCGCCTCCCATATAAATAGAAAAAGGGTCGAGACCGTAGTAGGTGCCGTAGGGTGGTCGGGGGGGGGGGGGGGTTATTCTCGATTCGGAGCAGATAGGGGATGGAACATTGAGGCCGAGGGCGGGGAGGGGGTAAGCTGCAGATAACGAGAAGGCATAGACTCCCATTTGTTCTAAGCTAAATGAAAAAGTGAAAAAAGGGAAATGAAGACAAAAAATGATGGAAAAAAGACGAAAGAGGGGTATCTTTGACTCCGGCAGAAGAGGGGAAAAAATTAAACGACAAGGAAAGGGGAGAAAACCTTATTAAACAAAAATTGAGATAAAAGTAATTAAAAAAAAAATGTGCGGATAAGTTTTTGAAGTGGGGTGAGACGGCGTTAGGCTGAGATAAGGTGCAAGGAACGGACGGAAAAAACGTTGGAAGAAGGACCAGAAGGAGGGAGTTGATAATTGAATCATTATGCTTGGAGACGTTACTTTGAGGAGATGCATGGTTGATTGATCGCCTCACTAACCGTGTAAATCAGATGGTGCGGGGGTCAATAATAAGAAAGCGGTTGTACTCGTACGCTGGAGATGAGAGAAAAAGCTTAGACGGATTACAGAAGTTCTGTTCAGGTCAGTTTTAAAATTCAGGTTACTCGGTCTCCTAAACACGTGCTCACATACCTCGTAAATTGTTTCTATTACGAGTACGTTCAACTATTAGAATAGGATTTCTCTACCAAGTTTTATTGACTGTGTGTTTACCTCGCTCACACAACAAACAAAACAACAGACATAATTCGATTTCATAATAATTCTGGGTCTGTCTTGTAAGGCGTGAGTTCAACTCCCCAATGGAACTGGTGTCGGCTTCGATTCCCAGTAAGAACGTATTCTTTACTCAGAGCCGCAGATTATCATTCCCAACGCAAAATGCGAAGTCCGTGTTCAGCTACGAACGAATAAAAATTCAAAAATGTCCCCATATGGCACTAGAAGCGACAACAATTAAGGATGGGTAAAGAGGAAGAGAGAAGTTAAGTAATTTTTTTTTGGAATGCTTATACAATGTAAGAGAAGTTTCAGAAATTATGAAACAGGGTCACAGAAATGGGACACAACGAAAGGTAATGAAACTATGGTTTTCAGTAGACTTGAACGAAACAGGAAGTCTAGCTCGTTGTTTCACTTATACAAGAATAACTAATTTTTTAAAGTTTTCACCACGAATGGTATTTTTTCAATTGGTAAACCACCGTCATTGTTCCTTCGCCAATTTCTTTGGTAGGCTCCCACGTAGGGCCGATTCAGAGAAAAGTTTAAAAAACCATACGAGGTTAACTTCCAAAAAGAAATGGAAAAACTACGTAACTCCACACAAGTTTCCTTAATAGATTATCAATACCTAAAAATAAGGCTCATGAATGAATCCAAAAGTATAAACAAAAAGATTAAAACTGAAAACACATCTTTGCAAATAGAGCAGGATGACCCTGAGTATGCCTGTCCCTCGGCCCCGTTACATAATTGCAATGAAAGCCATTCTAGTATCATACCCTTCTTGAAACTAATACTCCCGAGGTAATACCAGTAGCCTTTTACCTCCCTGACTATCCTCTGGGTATTGCAGTCTTACCGCTCAACCCTTGGAAGGGATTTACTACTGCAAATCCCATCACCTTCTCATGAGCGTTCTTGAATATCACGAGGACGCATACAGATATGTGATCAGACTATCTTAAGACGTGAGAGAGTTCGACAAGACGTTTTTTTCAGGTCTTAAGCATCAATAACGATAAGGGAAAACAGGATGTTGGAATAATTAATATGATACGTTTCAAAATGTTCCAATTACGGGAGTGGAAGTATTCTACACTCATCTTGGGTTACAATATCTATTCTATGAACTTGCCTAGAGTGGGATTTATCAGGTGTGAGTTGAATTACAAGCCTCATTATTAGTTTCGGTGTTACTAAACTTCACAGCGCAGAACACTTGGAACAAAATAGAAACGTTAGAACTCGATCTCAAAGTTGTTATTCAGAGTAGACACTCCTCCCGACCCACCAAAGAGATAAAGCTGCATATGGAACAAGGAAAAGAAGAAAGTTGCACAAAGACACATTTTATATTCCATTAACAACAAGGGAGCCCTCCCCGCAGAAACTTTATCAATATCAACTTCCCGAAGTCAACTCCTAAACCGTATTGATGGCTTCAAGCTCTGCCCTTCTCCAAACATTTTTCCAAGTACATTTTTAATAAGTAATTTGATTCACTGAGCACGGCTCCCTTCTACCCTCCTCGCATTACTGTACCAGAGGAATAACTTTTTATTTTTTCTTTCCTTGCTTTTTTGTATAATCTTGTTCTTAATTTAAGTTTTTCTTCCCCGGTCGCAGGAAAAAAGGAGAATGGAGTTTTCGGGGTGGGGCGGAAGGTGCGCGATCGTTGATGGGGGCGGCAGGTCGAATGAAAACTAAATTGGGTGAGTGGCATTTTTTCAGGTCATTTCCTCGGGTTTTTATCTCCCCTTCCTTACGAAGCGTCTTTTGGGGACGGAACCACCGGTGTTTCTACCATTATGCGGCGCAGCGTTCGCCCTGCTGTGCTACCAGGAACACCCCCGGCCTAAGTTCCTTGCTTACTTGTCATTTGAATGCTATTTCACAGCCACCGCTCCCGGCATCTACTCCCCACCATCTTCGCCTATTGCATTTAATATCTTTAACGGGGCCCAATCTTCCGAGTCACGATTTTTAAGAACACCTTTCTCGTTAAGGTGCTCTTATTTTCGCTCTCCCTCGGACCACATGCTCTCCCTCCTGAGCACGCCTCCTCCTGTCTTCCCTCTTCTCACAACCACCCATCAATTTCTCCTACTTCCAGTGTAGTCGTGCCGTCAGAATCTTCACAATGCACTGCCCATATTAGCTTTTAGATAGGCAACCCCCAGGTGTTACTATCCACAGCCCTGCCCTCATTTTCACGTCATTCCAGCTCCAGATTTAATCCAGCAGCAATGCTGCGATACAATTTTTCGTTAACCTTAAACCATCTTGGAGAAAACAAATATTCATATACTGTTCTACTACCAAATACTTAAACTTACAACTTATACTATTTAGTACAACTCCAGCTCACGATACCAAGAAGTTGGGAGTGGAATCCCAACACTTATGGAAGACAAACCGAACACCTCATCAGGAAATGTGGATGGAATACCTATTTAAAAAATCAAGTAAAGTCGGTTCATATCATACAGGGTGTAGCAAGTAAAGATCTCCCCCTCCAATTCCACGTGCGCTACTCGCATCAGCTTTCTTTTTTCAAATACAAACCTATATTCTTTCTATTGCAGATTCGGATTCTAAGCCCAATTTCATGAAATTTTGACGCCTCAACCGATTTTTTTGATCAAGCACTACGCGTTCAGCGAGCACTTGAAAATGCAGAGCCACAGGTGTACACTCCTGCTAAAATTGTTATTTTTGAGCTATGAATATTTTTTTTTAATCTGCCAGTTTTGGTCTGCAGCATGCTTATATTTAGATTCCAAGTGACAAAACAAAATTATTCAACAAACAAGAGCTTCTCATGTACAGAGGTGGTGAAGTACAAACTCTACTAGGCCTCCCCTAGCCGAACTAGTGGGAGTGGATGATTTAAGAAAATGTCTTCACTGAGTGGGCACTTAGCCCCCCCCCTCGCTCAATAATTCATTAAAATAACATTATTTTTGTTTAATTATTACAAGAAAGAAATTCAGGTTTTGTAGGCACTATGTAAGAAGTAGGAAGGCGTATTGAAGTAGGAGGTGTTCAAAAGAGACATAATTTAATTACAATAATACGGTGGTGAAACGATTTCGAACCACGTTTCATTTGGAATAATGCATAGTATTAATTGGAAAGAGGTGGTAGCCAGACTTTGCGACATCGGTTAATTTCAAGTAGCAGGGTCTGCATCTACCACCTTCATCAATATCACTGGAGATCATATCACTTGCTGCCATATTTTGGAGATTTTGTCACACATCAGCAAGAAATGAAACTCGTCGGTTGAAGAGAAAATTCGCCTCAATTCCCGCCGAACGTAAAAGTTCTTTCTATTGCTGTCGCTTCAGATTCAATTATTTCATTAAATGGCGGGCTGCAAACCGATTACTTTCCTCATGTGTTATGTTGCGGAGAACCGGGATTCCACAACTCACCTTTTGTTTCAAAACAAAACACGGCTAATTTTTTGAGCGTCCAAGTAAAAATACAAATTCGTTACCCAGAACTAAGACACAGATTTTCGTCAGCCGACATGGGAATTTTCGGTACTCTTTTCAGAAAAGCGGCGGCCGAACTGCATTGTGCCTCCGAAACAAAAGATCGGCGGGTCAGATACAGGGATCGATTTCTGTCCAAGAACCTTCTGGCTAGGAAGCTTGGGACATCAGTCCCAGTTCCTCCAGGTGGAACAGAATCGGGTCTCTTCGGGTTTTGCCGATAGCGACGATTCCCTCTTTCTCTCCACCCTGTCCTATAAAAGCCGTTTGATACGACCTGACACTGACAATTTTCTGGGGTGACAATCTTTCTTTTGTTACTTTTTTCCTCCTCTCCTGCCTCGCCGCTTGCTAATGATATAGATAGGGTAAATGTTGACGGAGGGGATGGTCGACTCCAAACTCCTCCGCCCCCTACCAACCCAACCTCTCGTGATAACAGAAATTGCCCTGTCAGCCCGCAATGATATATACGCTGAATTTCCATACCAAGCATTCCCCTTTCAGACTTGAATCCATCTAACGTTTCTCTTTTTTCTTTTTCTTTCTCATTCCCCTTCTTTCTTTCTCTTTACTCTTCCCGTTTGGGGTCGTTCCGAACATCTCTCCCTTCTCCTTTTAGTTTACCTTTTTTTAATTGTTCGTACTGGCTCTCGATTTCCTGGCACCATCAAAAGTAAACTGTAAAACTTAAAAATAACAAAACCTTAAAGAAGAACCGATGTTAATTAATTTCCAAGCCGTAACTTTAGTCCCAATACCTAATCACTTTTGTTTACATCAATCTATGAAAATGTCAGATTTTCATTCCCAAAAAGTCAACATCACCTTGAGTAGAATTCAGAATCGACCGCCTGCCAAAATTTGGCGAGGCGAATAATTACAATTTCTGTGATATAAATCTTTCAGGGTCAACTCAAGATGAAGCTTTCTACTTATAAAAAATTTGAAATTCGGAAAAATCCAGTTCTGTTTGGAGTAATAGGCACTAACGTTTCATTTATACCTTTTAAAAATAATTTATATTAATTTATGAATGAAATTTTCCTCGAATGTGGTCATTTTAGTGTATAAAATTGTGTCAAACTTCACAATCTGTGTTCATAGGACACAGTCTTTCTAAAAAACAATAATAAACAAAAAATTGTTTTGCTGTTAAATCAATCTCAGGGTTTTTATTGACATTTTCGTTGAATTTGAGATATACTTTATGGAAATATAAACATCAATGTTCCACTGAATATCCAAAAGTCCAATTCATGATTGAAACATTTTCTGGTAAGAGCAATTTTCAATTTTTTTTTTTCTGGTGTAACACTTGCTGTGTGTCAAATCTTTTTTTTTTTTGTAATATACGGAGTCTCATGCAAGTATTTTCTGCCACAAGTAACCATATGAAAACTGCTGAAGCTTCTTTAAAATGCTTCAAAACAAGTTTCTAAGATGAACCTTTTGCAATAGTTTCTGTTTTCATTGAAAAAAGAACTGGTAACAGATGCTCGACAATCGATTGGGTGATGTAGATCAAAATTTTTGGGTAGTTAGAGGGTCTTATACATTTTAAATACCGAAAGAAATCTTGTTGTAGATATTAGATATTGTTGTAGATATTGATAGATATATAATGATAGATTCTTGTTGTAGATATTAGATATTGTTGTTATAGATATTGTAGATAACCAAAACTCAAAACATCGCGTGAATGAGTCTCACCTATTCAGAAAGTGTGTAGTGGCTGACTTGCTAGTTAACGTTTTACTACCTAACTCGATTAAAGAATGTTAAAACCTTAACAGAGTTTAACCTATAACTTTTCATCTGTACGGAGGAAAGTATATGATTCCGTCGAGTAAATGGCTATGAGGGCACCATGAGAACTGCAAGATCACCTTCAAGTGCACCTTCAAAATCACGCGTGACGGACGTCAAGTTGTTCTTGCTACGCTAGGAGAACGTGAGTCGTTTTCCGAATCACCACCTCCAACTGAGGAACGTACGGACCACCAAAGGTATAAGAAGATTTGCAGGGGGCGCAACATGGTTTGAAATACAGCGACGGTTAGACACGGGTGAAAATCCATTATGTAAAGACATCTTCACAGCACGATTGGAAAAGACCCAAGTCACGCTGTTTTATATCTCAAAACTAATCATTTCAAGGATCATGTTGCAGTCGAGTCACAAGTTACTAGAACCGAGATTGAAAAATATCTAACCGCTTCTTCCACCTACACATATCAGCCATGAAGAGATATGTACTAATCATCCGGAAAATTGTTTTACTAACAGAAATGAGGAACGTTTTTATGTACGTTATTAAACTGGTGAAGTGCTTCAGCATAACCATCGCTCAGTATGGAGAGCTGAAAAAGTTTACGTAATAGAGGAAAAGTCAGATAACTTACGATAAAAGTTAGTAACGTAAAAAAAATATATCTTGAATTGTTCTTATTTCCATGTACTTAGATCTACGAATCGATTGGACTTACAGTTGGCAGGCTTTACATACTAAATGTTTCAATTCATCAGTTACTAACCTGCAACAAAGAAAAAACGAAATAATGAGTATTGAATATAGAAGGTTGAAATTCAAATAATGTACCTACCTATATTGTACCTTTTGATTGATGATCTATCAAACGAAGAACACTGAACAATGATAACTAATGACTGACTGCCTTCTTTCAACTTAGAAGCTCACTCATCACCTCGATGGTTTTGTGTTGAACGATTTGGTTGATAGAAATGCGGTAGGCTCATAAACTTGGGTAAATATGAATATAAATAAATATACATTCAGTTAGGTATCCACTGCCTGGATTTTTCCAACTAATTGTCGCGGCCACAGATCAATCCACAACAACTAGGTTTTTAAAAAAAATACTTTTCTCAAAACAATCCAAGCTTAAAATGAGACAGTTTTCGTTAACAGTCCACACTGCTGACTTGAACTAGGAATCCTCTCCATCATGCGTTTACCATATTAATTCTCCGTAAGTGTAGGGTAAGGGCACCAATTATTGACACCTTAAGAAAAATTTTGCAGTTTTTTCTTAATAACTACCCTGCTTATAAACTATTCACCATGTTGATTTTTGTTACTCTTAATCTTTTACGAAAAGTTGTGATGCATGATCAAAAATTCTTCATACCGAAGGAAGTTATGTTTTTTCCGCTCTTTACAAGCATCATTATTCTTGAAGGTTTCAAGTAGTATTAATTAAGTATTGAGTCGTATTATTAAGATAGGGTTACTTATACGAATTATTAGAGAGAAAACACGTTAACTTTATATTTTTGTAAAATCTGACCAAACAATATTTTCGCCCGTACATTCGAACTAATCCCTGGAGTGTGCTTGAATGAACCAGGATGAACATACGAAAATAATTTGATTAGATTTTCTGATACAAGTTCATACATTTTATGCCTGTTTCTAAAAACACGAAATTCTTGCTTATTACTGTCAAAACTGTAGAACTAACGGCGTGATAAAGAAAGGTGCCGGGAACAAGCATAGCATAACACCCTACTGCCATAATCCAACTTCACGGAAGGATGCTGCGATAACTCGCTTATAAACAATAGAGGTAAATTATCAAGAAGGGAGTAACAAAGAAAAAACAGTAAAGGGAGTGGGGAGGATCCCCAGGCGGTTCTTTCGTCGCCGGAACTGCAATTTGTGCTGTGAAGAAAACTTGGAAAAGAAATAGGAGGGGTGGTGGTTGTTGTTGGCGGGTAGCGGAGGTGGAGGAAGGCAAAGGGGGGCATATTTCACGGCTCTCTGCGCTTCTATTCGCGCCCTGCTGAATCATGTGAGCCATTTACATATTTTCTGTATGAAACTAATCCTTCAACCCTGATCATTCATTCGTGGGAAGGGGAGACGCCCTCAGACTGGAAAACAACGAGAAGATGACAGAATCTCTCAGCGTTCTTCCTTCCTCCGCGGCATCTTATCTGTCCACATGAATTAGTTCTATGGTAACACTCAGATAATCTATTTTACGCAACGATAAACGATGAGAGCGACTACAAACTACAACATCTCCCAGTTGTTGCATTTTCCTTGAGCAACACTTGGGTCCATAGAAGGAACCATTCGCTCCGAATTGGCTATTAAAAGACTTAACGGTCAATTATAATGGTTTGTAAATTTGTTGGTCCTCAAACTTTTTTCATTATCCACATCCAAGAATACAAAATACATGAAAATTTGATGAGTGCATGTCTCTAATTCAATGAACTCTATCGAACGACAAATAGGTTTTGTTATATACATTCGCAACAAGTGATTATAAGTGAAATGTATGGAAGTATAAAGGTTCATAAGATTCATGTCAGCCGAAATTAACGTCAAAACCGACCAATAAAAGAGGCAGTTTTCATAAGCAGCATGTAGATAGACGTCATCATGAAGGACATATACAATAATGTGCATGGATCAATTAATTACTTCCAACCCTGCGAAATAATAATCAGTTACGCTCAAAAGGTGGTGACAAGGTCTTGCCGTTCGCTCACAAATGTATCGAGGAAGGAAAATCGAGAAAATACTCTACCTTCTATCCCTTAATCCCTTCCAACAACGTTTCATTCATTTCCCATCAAAAAGAAAACAAATATCACAAAGAGTCGAAAGAATTTATCAAGTCATGCCTACCTATTAAGACAGAACCCCCCTCCCTCCTGCTCTTTGTCAAGTCAGGGGAGTGTGTTGGATTTTGATAGATCCCAATTTTGATAGATTCCCGTTTTTTTAAACTGCTAATTCTGATTTTAAACCTTAAGCTTTTTAGTAATAGGGGTCTCCTCTAGGCGTTGCAAGCTTATCGCCTCAACCCTTGACCAGGGGCAACCAGCCCATTTCATCACCTCCGTTCAATAAATCATTATGAACAATATAAATGTGGGCAGTACCACGATGAATCTCTAAACGAAACAGCAATGAATAATTGGCCGAACTCTTCAAAACTTCAATGGTTGTTATTGAAACGGTTTCAAGATTAAAAACAGGCAGATAATATAGTCACAGATCGGTTTTAAAAGAAATGGTCCAAATTCGCGATAAAAACTTAATTGAAAACAACCGTTTGTTTTCGAAGCCCTAGCCGAATTTCGTTTAGGTATTCGTTTAGGTACCTTCACACTCAAAGTGTTGGAATCGTTGAAAAAAGACTTATCAAACATTCTGTCGATAACATTAATCCATATATTGACAGTTGTTTGATTTCCAATGACTGATTGCAATGTTTGCTTTACCTCTAATACGTAGAAGCGTAGGATAATAATTGTTGGTTTGTACAACAGCTGTAATCTAGAACTGGGGTTACCAATGGAATCGAAAGTTGAATGCGCGTTCTGTAGTTGAATCACCTGTTTGACAGGATAACCTCATTCAATTGTAACGTTTCATTATTGATGTTAATACACTAAAACAGAAATAGTGGATGCGAATCCCATTTTCATGAAGAAGAAACAATTTTGTTTTGAAAGAAAGAAGAACAAAACAAAAAAGTTCAGAACAGAACTAATGAGATTCAGTGGATATCGCCATGAATAAATAAATTATAAATCGTTTTCTGTTTCTGAATGATGAAATTAAACTTTTTCCATTTAAGAATTGATTATATAGATTAAATACTTTCTGCAGGCCTGAATTAGTCCGTATTTATTAAACTATTATGGGTGATTTGGTGTAATATCTGCTTACAAATTAACTGAGCAACCCCATTTTTTCTGACCCATTTATATTTTCGACCAAATCCGTCAAGAAACTCGTTGTCAAAATATTTCAACCTAAATTCAGAAAAAATCGGACATCTACACAGGAAATGATGCACATCCTCGTCCTGACGTGTGTTTCAATACATTTTGCTTCAACAGTACCCTGGTTGCATTCTCCGCAAATTAAATTTGGCTGTTCACCTTCAACAGTGGTGTAGTTAAAGGGTTTAAGGCACAGTGCTTGCCAACATAAGGAGATTCCAAATATTGGTAAAGAAGAGGGTTATTCGAACTTTGGAATATTTTCCCATTCCCGTAATATGCAACTCTTTTTCTTAAGTAAATTCAAAATTTATACAATTCTTAACTGAATCAGAGCTCAATACGAAACTTCTCACATCCACCCCATGTTTCAACGACAAGCTCTTCCATTTAACATACCGAAAAATATGTACACTCTTCCACCAGTTGGAGAGGGAGCATACTCAATTCCATTTTGTGTAGACGTTCTATGTAAGTCCTTTTTCTTGTTTTCACAATAAAAAAAAAAAAAAGAAAAGATATTACTCACAATATATCGGGGTACGCTACCGTTATTATGCGACATTTCCTTAGTATTGTCGCATTATGCATTTGTTCAAGCCTTAATTTCGTCTAAGAATTACTATTCTTCTTCATTACTATTTCTTCTACATTTTAAGAAAATCCTAATAAACCTCCGCGTGGTTTTAGGAGCGAGAGGAGATACACTAAGAATCATTCAGCTTCTCACGTGCACAAACAAAAACGGGTTTAATATAGAAGTTTTTCAACTAAATCTACATTTTATTCCCGCTAAAATGCAAGTTTTGACAACTGGTGAGCGGGGGTTCCCTGCTTTCCTCGTGGAGAAAACCCCAAATTTTGGTTTTATCGACAATGAATCGTGATCATAGGTGTTATACTGTGATTAATTTAATTACACTTGTAATTTTTGCCACCGACAGCTGTCATCATCGGTTCAGCTCTGAATTACATAAGGAGCGGAAACTACGGCTGCTTGGTTAGGCGTAGCACAAAATCGAAATTTGACATTCATTACCCAGCGAATGAAAACGGAGTGAGAACGTGTCAAAGGGATTCAGTGGTACGTGCTCCAACTTGAATAATGAACGGTCGACGAGGCTCAGATCGCACGTAGTGCATGAGCAACTATAGACGTGGAATACGGAATACGCCATCATCACAAGGGAATCACCTGAGCTGGACGAAAATAAACTCATCAAAAGCAAATTCTTCTCTAGATCTAGCAGACATCTATGGAGTGATAAGAACCTCTGGTTCGAGTGATGTGGTAGTAATTGGTCATCGTGAATAGAAATGATAGAGGCTCCGTTGAATACGGGATTCGATTATTGTAGATTCTTTGAATAGATTGTAAGGTCCAAAGGAGCTACCCAGACTTTTTCATGTGAAGTGGCAATCAGGATAATTCATTAAAGTAAGTATAGGAAACTGACGTACAAGTTTTCTCGATAAGAAGGCCAAATAACCGATTTGAGCAAACATATGTTTCACATTCAGAAATAAAAGTAGTGATTATTTCAATCTTGGAGGTGAGCGCTATTTGACACAAAAAATATGTTTTCCCGAAAGTGGGCAAGTGTATTTGAATTCTAGGTTGGTTTACGTGTCAAGATGCGTAGAATAAAAAAAAGAAAAAAAAAAAAAAAAAAAATCGTACACCCTCCATACAGAACTTTTCTCCTAACTACTAGTCCGGAGTTTATGAAACTTGGTTCAAAAACCTCATCTGGAGTCAACTTCAGACTGATTTCTCAGCATCACCTTCTGTCAATCAATCAAAGGGCTGAAATATTAAGAAAATAATTGAAATGTTTTGAAATAAAATCGATGTTATTGTTCGACATCTTTTCCAACAATCGAATGAGACCATTCGCACCGCTTCACGTTCATCCGTTCCCTCTCCCTGCTGTAATAGCGGAAAAGAGGGCTCGTCTTTATGAATGTCAACGTGAACCTGATTGAACACAGTCAAAATCGCCTAGTAAATTGTGATGATCGAATCAGCTGATATAATTGCAATGGAATCATTGTTTCAAGAGTTCTTTTTGTAATAAAAAATATTATAAATTTCGTTATACATATTGGCGGACAAGTGAAACGCAGGTAAGTGTTTTGTTTCGTCTCGGTCGTCTTGGTACATTTCAGCTGTCTATACATGTCGATACTGTTGATTGCACCATTTTCGGTATTAGATATCATTGGTCGCTGGGTACAGAAGGACTGGTAAAGTGTTGGTATGTACGGAGCTACATTCATCATGAAATGATCCTACCGCCTGGTAAACATGTGTGTTAAAATCAGGTTTCAAAATGATGTTGCGAAATTGGTTATGGGTTTAATGAAAACTTTTCTAGTTTTCCTACGGTGGACGGAATAGAAATTGAGCTCCTTTGGGACTTACGACATAGAGTAAGAGCATGCAAAGTACAATGGATGGACTACGTCTTGAAGACGAAGGCCTCTTTCACCAAACAATTAAACCTGCTAGTAGAGGTTAGCAGATAACGGAGATTACTGAGATTACAGAGTAGTTTTCGACTTTTATTCTGTATCGAGGTGTTTGGGGTATAAACGGCCACTATCCCACCAAAAAACGTTGCTAATCTTCGTTATTTGTGATTTCCAGACGGCCGCAAATCTTTTGTTGGTTCTTTTGAATATTGAAACTGAGTTGGCACTCTTTTGCTCTTTCTAGTCGAAAGAGAACGATGTCCCGAGAAATGTTCACAAGATTCGGCGGGTAATTTGACTCTCAAAACCGATGGTTTAACAAGTCCACGGACTCACTGGTACCAGTCAGGTTCTACCGTTGGACAAGTTTTGAATGGCATTTAGAATAACAAACAGAACAATAGCAAAAGAATTTACCAGCCAATCTTACAGGAAATAGCGAGTAATAGATGATTATTGCATGTTTTAATAAGATGCTGAATAAAATATAAGTAAGCACCTACTGCAATACTACACAGCAACCGTCCAACTTCTTTCCAGGTAGTCCTGATTTTTTTAGATAAAGTCTCGAATCGAAAAGTTACAATGACGCTATCAATGACATTCAATACCCAGAAAACTTCCATAGAAAGAGTCACAGAAGCGGCAAATGAAATTATGTAACTTCGACTCGACATCGGCTGAGCGGTGGTTTGTTGTTGTAGCGACTTCATGGTCTGGGCGTTTTGAATTGTCCACTTTTGGTTGACAGTTTGAATCTAACTCCGTTAGCTAATCTTACTTATACTAAACGAGACTTAGGTAGGTGAAAGTCGCCATGTTTCTCCCAAGGTTTATCCCTCAAGATCAATTCCAAGTGAGATGGGCTAAAGTCATGTAAGTAGTATTCTGGTGAAAGTGAACCGCAGACGTAGAAGGTCTATTTAGTATAGAAAGGCCTGTCTAGTAAGCCTTTTGTAATAATTTGCAGCATATTTGTCCCTTTTTTAAGGTAACGGTAGTTATACTTTCTGCGGGACTTGACAATGCTGACCATTATATACTTGTAGTACATGTTAATGAATACAACATCAAGTTAAGCTAAAGTTGAAAAATTCATTAACTGTTCGGTGGTATGAAGTCGGAAATGCTGAAAGTAACAGATACATGAGTAAATTTGATTGAAATCTATCACTAATTTCAATCAAATTACAATGGGATTTGTAGTACAAATAGATTGGCTTTGATCGACTATCCTATTTATACAAAATCAATTATCAAGCTACCTATGTTAAAAAGTCCAGAATAGAAAGTGCAGGTAAAAATACGATGGTTCAAAGACGGACAACCACACTCAGGGCTCGTGAGGGCGGGCTCGAGGAAAATGAACATGCGTAAAGCTGACAAGGGTAGACCATAAAAAGAACATGGGAGACGGCCTCAAAAAACAACTGTCGCAATCAAAACCTTAAAAACAGAAAAAAATGAAGAAAAAAATATTCTGGGCTCCGCAAGGGAAATTTCACGAAGGCTTCCTCGCAGATAACTCAAAGGTTACGGTAGAACCTGAAAGAATGGGAAACGGCTAATGCGGTTGTTAAAACTGTAAAACTTTGAAATATTTGACGCTCGGTCTTCAAATGGATTTTTCATTTTGAGTCGTGGACGGGGAATGGGTTTTTGGACCGAGCATCGTAAAATATGGTAGCTAATAAGGGAGTACCGAGAATTAACAAAGGCTACACCGTGGGAAATTTATTAACTGGAAATGATTTCTGTGGGATAAGATCGAATTTCGTGAGTGGTGCGTTTTTACGATATAGAGTACAGTTATTGTTAGATAATTTTAGGTAGTTTTTTAGATTTCCTAGTCGTACCACCGGTTCAGAGGAGATCAATTAAAAAAATTAAGTGATGATCATTTAGCATCCGAGATCGAGCAATCCAAGTGGGTAGTATTCTTTCACTTTGCACAACTGCAAACTCTACAGATTCGTCAGACACTCTATATTGTAAGATTCTGCTCTGTTGATCCTGCCTGAATAATCGAAGACGAGGCGAAGGGCGGAATGAAGAGTTTGACGGGAGTTGGACCAGGGGGATGGAAATGGGTCCCCGAGGGGCTTCGGAAGCCGTGAAGAGTGACTACGGTAGATTGGGTGACTCTCTGATAGGTAAATCCAGGTGAAATCCCTCCTGCTCCGCGGCGGGCTTCTCCAGGGATTCCAAGCCGGGGTTTCCCTGCTTTTCCCAGCGACGATTCCCTAGGCGCCTCCTAAATCAGAGTCCGAAAAGCTCCCAGAAGCCAGAGAATCCAAGAGTCCCAGCACGCGAGGAACAGATGGCTTTTTTTCTGTAAGTTCGCACACCAATACTGATTTCGATCCTTCCAAGAGTATTGATAGCTAAGAAAGACTTGAAGAACGGACAGCCAAACTAAAACGACCAGTGTAGAACAGCTTAGGACAAAGGAGATTGCGTTCCATCACACAACTAGTTGAATAACCCCTCCTGTTACCGTTGAACCATCGCGAATATGAGCATTTTAGGAGTACGTGAACCTTTTCTCTGGACTGATGAGCCATTCTATATTCAACTACTATTCCTCTGACTCAATAATTGATCATGGTTTGATAAATACTACCGTGTGTGTGTACTGACCTCCCTTTAATCTTCGGCCATGTCGCACGAATCATTTGAAGAACCTAACCATTGAAACTCTCTTCAGGACTTCCTAGAAACCTGAGATTAGTTGAATTGTGGACTAATTCTCATCAAAATGACCTACAGGTCCCAAGTAAACCGAACATTGAGAATGCAAAAAATGATACGTTTTCAAGAACAAAAATTTTGCGCTTCAGAACCAAGGTCTCGTGTGCGCCTTTCGGACCATCTGTTGATCGAGCTGGTCGTTTATTCATCCGAGAACCAAAACGATTCGTTCTCTCGATGTTTCGCCGACTTTGAAGAGATTTTCTAAAGTGTGCCGGTTATATCCTAAACAGTCCTTTACGAATTCTATTACATCAGGTCCAGTGGGAAACCTCTGTGCATTTGCAATCGTCCGATTTCTTGGACATCCATAGCTCCAGCAGTTATATCCGGATATACTGAAATTTTTGGAGATTGAGCGAGTCCTTTTCATATTCGCGATAGTAAACGTCATGACTACTCTTGATATTAGGATACAATTTTTCTCAGCAAAATGATGAGTTCTTGAGTATACAAAGTCTGAATAAATAATTTCGGTTCGGCTGTGTAGGTAGTGTGGATTTTTAAGCAAATCATTAGTATGAGATCACAATAATTTTATTTTTAGTCATTTTTAGCCCCACTGAAACAAGACTAGGTCAAATCACCTAAATAAAGTATATAGCATGTATTTAATTAAATTATATCCCTGTCTATGAAGGAGGTACCTTGTTATTTATAATCAAAGAAATACCGGTTTGAAAGAATAGAGAGCTTTTTACGAGTTTGTGTTCAAATTTTGACTTGGGTCATCTTAGAAATACCCGAAATATTTTCCTACTAGAGAGGATTTTTTCAAATACATTAGTGACAGATAATAGTCATGTTGTTGTTCGGGGAAAAACCTTTAAGAAACGAGAGACCTATGAGATTTGAGGAAAATTTGAGCAATGATTGGCTGGCAACAGGGGCATTCTATTTGATTGAGTGAAATCGTATTACTCAAGCTTAAGAAATGGTTTAGTATAACAGAGGAACAAGGGAAAAATCATTGAGTTGGCTTAGGTTTTCCCCTGCCCCTCAACAATTTTTCCTGATTTTATTCTATTGATACTACCGTGAACCTCCTCACCAACTTACTAATAGGTTTCGACGAAAGGGTATTTCCATATCGTGGACCAAAGTTTCGCAAATATGTGAGACACCCTGGAAGTCTCACAAATTTGTAAAACTGTTGATTTAAATATTGAAATACAATTGTCGAAACACCACTATCAAATACATTCGAGATGTATTCATTCTCACTCTTCTTCCGTAGAGTGATAACTATGTGTGGTTTATATTCAAGGTGTGTATGAACTCGATAAAAACAAATGTTCAATAAGCTTCGCACTGCACTTGCTCAATCATCTATTCTTCAGGAACGTCTTAGAAGGGCTCTAAATCTTCGTGTGAAGCAATAAAACACGTCAATATTTGAACTGAGATGGACGAGTCAGATAGCGTTATCTTCGCTCTCGAAGGAAGAAAAGGTCGCGGATGCTTTGGCCTGGAACCTTCTTCTAGTTGCCCCATTGTGTGTGATATGAGAAACTTTGTACAGTCCAACTGAGATCTAGTAGCGGAAGACTGACTTCCGACCTACTCCACAGAAAAATTATATAACGTAGGTGCCCTTCCACATTCATGAAAGTTTGACAATTCTAACGTCACACAAAACGTTCATTGTCATGTTCATTACTAGGCTTAATTTTTATAGATTAGAATAATCTGGAAAGCCATCTTGACTAAAATTAAAGCCGGTTAGAGACGCCGGCGAAGTACTAAAATCAGCGACGCTATCGGAAAATGAGTAATTTACTTGCGTCATATTTTCGTTTGCGGGGGACCTCGAAGTTTTACGACGCCGTGTTTCTACGAACAATAAATTTCTTGAAAATATCTTCTTCATTGCATTTTTGTCTCTCTTCTCCCTCATCGTCCATTTCAACTCTATTTTGAGTACGGTGATGGTCTGTCAACGAGACCAGTTGAAATTCATAGGCGGCAGTCGAAGTCCTCAATCCGCCCTAATCACATTAAAGTGCCTTTCCCATAGCAGAGAATGGGGTGCTCTGTCACAGATAATCTGCTCGCCCATAACTCATCAGACCTTCAGATAGATTGATACCGGTCATGTGATCCTTCATCCACACACATTCCGTACGTTTAGGACACACAAAATGTTACTAAGTTCGATAAAACAATGATGATATCGTGAGATATAATCGAGCAATCGAGATGATACGCAATCACCCATCAATATTGTAATCGGGAAACATATTTTGGTTGTTTGGCAACCTCAAACGGTAACAAACTTACCAATCCGAGGCAAAACAATGAAAACTAATCAACATCAATAAAAGTTCAACGTATGTTAACACAAATAATCGTAAAAAAACAAAGAGAGTACCAGACCGGCAAATATTGGAAATACGGTGGTTAGGACGACTTTAAGCCTTAGTGGCTAGGCTTACATCATCAAATTCTACATCAATAGCGATCAAGGAGTGTCACAGCTATTATTCTACACAAAGTAGAATAACTCTTGAAAACGTCAAAAGTACCTGCGTTTAAAATAAACAACTATTCAAAGGTAGTAGTGGTTCTGTGAGATGGGTTTATGAATTTGTTTTTCTTAAATACTCGTATAATTCATCGATAAGAGGTAACTCAAGTTTTCGTATTTTGTTTTGACCGATTCCCTTTATTAAAAACTCCGCCGAACCGCACAGGGAGTGCCCTGTAGTTTTGGGCACATTCCATAATCTCAACGTAAGTATTTATACGATACAATAGTATTACTTGAAATAAAATTTGCATTCTCGCATTCATCGCTAACGTTTTACAAAGAAGTTGATGTTCCACTATTTAATGAATATCCGAAGGTCAGAATTTTGGCACAGCTCAAACTGTTAAGCGTGATAATATCATAAACTCATTACACACCGAACCATGGGCAACGAACAGCAGCCTGATGGGGAAATTGTTATTCTATCAAGAGAGTATAAATAAAAACGACGAGGGGAAAGGAGAAGTAAGTGCGTACGCGGGAGTGCGGAATTTGATCCAATTGGCAGTCATTACCTCAAGAGCACTACCCTGTAGGCTCCTACGAAACAATACAATCAACGCGTATAGAAGGTATTTGGATAGGGGCCGGCGGGTCTGTTTTTGTTAGTGCGGTCTAATGCAGTTAGCGGAGGTGTAGGGTATCTATTTCTGTTTGCCTCTAATTATGAAAGAGGATCCATCTGCTCCATTGTGCCACCTAATTCTATTGGAGGAGCAAATGCATGTAAATGGATAACTTCCATTATCCACTCGTGCGCTCCCCCGGCTTCGTGTCTTCCCCCAGACTCTACCCGCACTCTCTCCGCTCTGTCCTCTAATTCAATTCCTTCGAGAGTATTAAATAATTTCAGATCGTGGGACCCGCTCGCTTCCGCATTCGCACACTCCAAACCGACAGAAGCTAAACTGCCGACTTGACGTAGAAGAAAATCACACAAGATTAGCTTACAATACGTGATAAGATGCATTTACAAACGCTTATTGCCCATATTCAATGGAAAAGCCATTTTACCACTTACAAATGGGAAAACCATAGTATTTTAATGGAAATTTTAGTGGTTTCCGAAGCTCCCTTACACTCCTACTTTACACACTCAACAACTATTAATCGTATTTTGAATCTTCAATAATGAAAGTAAAGATACAGGAAGGCAAAGCAATCCCCCCCCTCCAACTATTTCAATTCGCTTTCTGAATTCAAGTCACAAAACTAGAGTAAGTATTTGTCCGATTTTTATTGAGTTTTCAGGGGGTAACTCGTGGAGAGTAGTTGGACATAGGTTACAGGAAGGTTCCCTGTCAATTTCATTGATATTGCTAGTGTAATGAACACTGCGTAAGCGTGAAACTCAAGGGTGACACTTTGAGACTCACGGATCTGTTTTAATGAAATTTCCAGACACTGAAGTAGTGAGCCTCTATAGAACCCCATATCACTCCATCGCGGTCTGATGAATAGTAGCGAAGACATGCACAAAAGAGAATTTCCCGAAAAATTAAATTCACCTAATCAATCTTCGGTTCATTTCATTCAAAGTTGTTACTTAGTTCAAATCTCGCGGTTGGAAATATATGAATTTCTCAACGACTAGCTGTGGTGCCATAACGCATGCCTGATTCTAAATAAATCTAAATAAATTTTTTTCGTAGACCGATTTTGAAGAAATTGGCCGATTAACTCCTGATTGGCCATAAGAGCTTACCTTATGGCTATTTATCGTTGGATTGATTGATGGACTTGAGTTTCTGCAAGTGCAAAAACGAATCACATGGAACACAGGCTTTCGCAAAATCTACCAGGCCGATGCCTAGATATGTATATTAGATCCTATTTATTGAACCTACTTACAACGCTAGATGATCAGTGGGCCTAGCTCATTTTGCTCGATAGTTTTGCTCCCCTTCTAAGGATATACATATATATTTTGATGATTCACAAATAATAATAATGATTATTGTATTTACTCTCTTTATCAATGAATGTTTTTTATGTCAACTGCCGATTTAAAGATTTTGGAAGAGCGTCGAGAAAATATAAATTGCAAAAGTATTCCATGTGACTATCTAAAAGACAGTGTGCAATCCGTAGATATGAAGTACGTACTTCACTATGTACCCTTCAACGCACCAAGGATTATGAAGATTAAGAGGCGTCAATATGATAATACTTTGACGTGAAAGCTAATCAGAAAAGTCAGCGAGTCGTCATTCTATTGAACGGACAGACGCCAGCCTTGAGCCTGTTGTGTACCAGACAAGTTTGCAAATCGTATACAACTTGATTTACTTCAGAATATTTGTACGACAGCAGCACACAGTCTTAAATACTAAGCGAAAACACCTTTGTCTGCTCCGTATGATGAGTCACTCGAGAACATCAACTCGTGAACGAACAAGGTTTGAGAATCATGGATTCCATCATCACTTGGGCGATAAATTTTTAGCGAACTTGCCGGCACGTCACTACCGTCCCTTATGAGAATCACAACGGATGAAAACGATAAAGCTGTACCTACTAAACGGTGACACTAAATTATCCAGCTAGGTATCCCTTGTTATAGCGCGGCTGTCCATGTTCTTATCATAGAAGATTGTCCAGCACATATTCAAAGAATCTATAAAATCAATCGGAACCTACATCAAATGGGAATATGCAGGTAATCTTGGCGAACTGTACTGTGTAAAATTCAAGGACGAAAATGTGAAACTATAAATTGATAGATATGGACTTGACATAATTTGGATGATACCAATAGAGTTACTATAAGTTGATCCGTGCGCCATCTTATAAGGGATGGTGCTTTATAAAATAGCAAACAACCAATAGCTATCTTAAGAACATCAGAGATGAAAGGGTAGTTTTTTTGTGCTGAGTTAAGTTATCCAATGAATTGATATCACCAAGTAAGGAAGTTCATCCAGTCTCCCTACGAAAGTGAATAATTGTGCGAGGAATCTGTAGTATCGGACAGTATGCCATGCAGCTTCAAGAGCTTTACCAGTGATCGTTCTCCCATCAGCCACCCCCGAATGTTTCAGCCGCAATGGACCTTGCCACACTGCCAAGGAGATGGCACAGTAGCTTCCTTGTTACGTCCTTTATCATATGAGCTAAATTGAATCAAAATTGTAAAAGTTATATCTGTTTCAAGAATTTCGCATTAGCGCATGCGCAGAGCGTACCGCTGATTATATTGGGATGAAATTCCTGTGGGACCTCAAGAGGACAGAAAGACAGACCGACAGACACAGAACCTAATTCGTTCAGTTGGCTATGAAACGCAAAATGCGAGTGGAAATTTTGAAGTCGGACAACACAAATTTGTTGGCTGCCGAAAGTGAACACAAGGCCTCCGCTGCTCCTCAGACTCGGAAGCAAAAAAGAAAAAATTAATAAAAAGTCATCGAAAGTTTCCGTGAAACAACTTTTAGTCTATTCACAGGGCAAGTTGGAGATGGCGTTGGGAGGCGGAGGAAGGAGGAAGCGGAATGTTAACAATCACGGAATCGGTAGTAAAAGGAGAAATCCCCCTAGAAATCTCCCTCTGGAAGACGTTTTCCCTCTCAAACAAGCGGATGGCAAGTAGGGTGTTACCCAAGTTAGACTCCTAATTTGACTCGCGCCCTCCCCCCAGGGGTTTCGCCAATGAGGACCGGAAAGGATAATCTCGTATTAGGAAGCTGGCGATCGTCTCCGTCTAATTGTCCCAGTCTCAAGTCGGCGAAACTTCTCTTTCGAATTGCTTCCTTATTGCCTTCTACCCCTTTCGCTCCCCACATCCGCTCATCCTCTGTTTCCCTGAAAGCGACCACAAAAGTCGCTTCGTGTTCCGTCTCAACCGACTGCACATTCAACCATATCCATTATCTTTAGTTTCGTTGTTTATTGCCATTTTTCGTTCCTCACAGCAAATTAATCTGTTATGTGATGGACATGGATACTTCCCTTTTCTGACCCTTCCAGGGATTTTAACTTTCAAGATTAGCCTCTTGGTGTTAAAGTCCATTTGCCTCAAAACTTAAACTTATATATAATTTCCTCTGTTAGTTACAACATTTCAGCTTTAGGTACTGACATTTTGATCGATGACAAAATAATATGTAGAAAAATTGTAACCTGGGAGCGTCGTCCAATTTGTCTTATTCGTTAACACGCTCTTTTATTCTAGGATTTACATTTAGAATTGAATGAAACGGATTTGCATTCCGTTATTTTTCTTTTATGGTTTGTTTATCCCGCTACCCCCTGGCATATTTATAATTGAATATCCTAGCTCAATTAATTCTGTGAGTGTACACAGAGAGTAGGAGACACGATCAAAAGACGTTCGAGTTTAACTGACAGGTATCTAGAAAAAACAAAACAAAGGATACATCAAATGGGGCTACTTCTTTATTGAATCAACTTTCTAGATTATACAAACAAAATGAATTGAGGAAGGATATTCAATTATAAATAGACCAGGGGGTTGCGGGAGAACCAAAGCATAAGAGAAAAATAACCGAACGCAAATCCGTTTTATTCCATTCTAAATGAGAATCATAGAATGCAGGAGCGTATATATGAGTGAGACAAATTGGACGACGCTACCCAGGTAACAATTTTCTACATATTATTTTTTCATCGTTCACAATTCAGTAGCTAAAGCTGAAATGTTGTAACTAACGTCGGAAATTCTAACTCCATGACAGAACGGCGAAAATTGACGAAATAATGACAAAAACGAGTCTTTCTAAAGAAATCTTGGTAACAATCTCCTAACGCATTTCCTAGGAAAGTGAAGCAATTGCAAAAGCTCCATGAGTATTCTGAAATGATTCCTGGATTTTAACGCTTTAATCTATGTATAGGATTGAGATGAGAACTTCGTTCTTTCGCCGAAAAATCAAGCACTCCAAAAAAAATGAGTTCGTACTCAAATTTTTGAAAAAATTTAGTTTTAAAAACGGCAACAAAACCGCAAGAAATCGACAAAGTTAATACTTTTTAAAAATTGAAGTACTACAAAAAAGTTAATCAAACATGAACCAGGACATTCACTTCCAAAAAGTGCTTAAATTCCATTAACATGAATAAAAATCGATAAAAACACTTAGGTGAATTGATAAAATCCATGAACTCATTTCATCACCGTATAGTCGACTTCTAAAAGGCTTATTTGCCATAAAACTCATTGTCCCCAAAGTACTCAAAATTAACACAATTTGTCATTAACGTAATAAAATATTTAGGAAAATGGCTCATACGATTGCCCTGCATGATTGTTGAGTATTTTCGTACGGTTAAGTTATTTGTCTTTATCGCCGGAAATCTATTGGAAGTTACAGGTGGTATTCAACAACTCGCCACCGTTAGGCGATTGAGGATGGGCCAACAAATGCGCTGCTCAGGTTAAAATTATCGACCACTTTTTGTGATTCTTCTTCGTTTAATTAGGCATTTTACTTCTCAAACATTTTCAGGAGTTTCCGATTTCATCATGGTAGGAAAGTAAACGAATGGGGTACTGATATAGCTTTTCCCAGTCAAATTAATACTTTCCCCAGTCAAATTAATACTTTTCCCAACCAAATTAATACTTTCCCTACCAAATTGATCTTAAAAAATTATTAAAAAATTAAGGAGATAGAACAACGCAAAGTGTATATTATAGTGTATATTATGTAGACATATATTCAGTGAAGGGGTTGCCCAGCCACTGCTGCGGGTAGTTTGAGCAAAACTTCTAACACGAAATTTGAACAATCTGTGGGGGACAATGTACCTACGGCTCATGAAACTGTTTCTCCGAGGGCTTGATCTCGGGTAGCCTGAAAGAGATATCCTCTAACTGCCGTCTTAATCTTGGCAAAAGCGTACTCAGCCGGATTCATCATCGTGAGTAAGGAGGCAAAAATTCAATGTCGTGAAAAATATTTATTTGGTTGAGAAAAGTATTAATTTGGTAGGGAAATGTATTAATTTGGTTGGGAAAAGTATTAATTTGACTGGGAAAAGTATTAATTTCACTGGGAAAAGTATTAATTTCACTGGGAAAAGTCTTAATTTCTCTGGGAAAAGCTATATATCGTCATATATTTTCATTCGATTATCACAACTGTGTTTTCTTTGGAGGAAGCTTTAAACTCAAGATCAGTCTTAGCTAATGGAGGGAGTAGAACCAATAAATAATAACACTTTAATTTTTTCTAACCGTTTTCTATAATTTTGTTTATTTTGAATCTTTTGAAAAGAATACGAAAACCTAGGATTTAATTTTCAAGAGGGTAAAGAGAAGTGAGGCCTGAAGTAGTTAAACTATTCTACACCAAGTTACATTATTTGGTTTTTTTGGTTTATTTTTCTTTCTAGATTTTCATTAGTTAAAGAATCAATCACGAGTCAACCATTTCAAAGTAGTGAATCTGCAGTGAGTGGCTAATCTAAATTAAAATTCTGGATGATATGGGGCCTCCCTGTCACGAATACGATGCTTAAATAGGGTAACACAAGAATGCAAGTATGCGTTATTGAGCCTCAAGACTTCAAACGTAGGTATTATTTCCAAATTTGAAATACAATCCTTTGCTTCTCCAAGATTTTAGTTGAAGAGTTGGAAGGATAACATGATGTTCCTAAATAAACCTCGTTCCAGCCCAACTCCCTCTCATCGTCGTACCGTTTTGATCGCGTGTTCAGCGAACCCACCCCTCACCACACTATACTCTCCGTATAGTACCAATGCTGTCAGATTATCCTTTGAACGGTCAGCGCCACCAGCCGTACCGCTTCGCCTCTTCCGTCCAGATTTAATTGCGGTTCTCAACCACACTTTCCCTGTGATAAAACCTTTTTTTTCTCCCTCGCTTCTTGATATCATCGCGAGATTGGCACGCGACTCATGTTTTATAATGCCCAGGTACATTCAACTGCCTGCGTACATACGATTTCATCTCAAACGTTCAACCCTGCCGGGGAATAAATAAAAATTATGGTTCGTAGGGCGATGAAGGGAGTGAGAGGGGGTAAAACCGTATTATTTTTGTTTAGTGTTTACAGGAGGCAGGAGGGGGATTCCGAGCAGGAGGGAGCGATAAATTTGGGATTTAGAAGGAGAACCTCCCCCTCTCTTCGTCCTCTGCCAGTCTAACTCGTAGCCGGGAGCGGCGAGGGGGGCGAAGAGCTCTCTGGAAATTGATGAAAAAACGTGTGAGCCCGGGAGAAACTCAGATGATCATAAATAAAAGTGTAGAGATCGTGTCATCGTACCTAGCAGGCAGAGCTACCCCTCCCCGCTCCGCAGCAAGAAGCGAGTGGTTGCGAGGCGGGGAGGGCTTGTGTTGAGCTCGGAAAGGAGTCAGAGAGCCGGAAAATATTAATCTTCCCCCGATCAAGGCGCCCGGGCTTCCCGCCTCACCCCAGGGATATGGGTTGGCAACTTTTCCCCCGGAACCTTGATATTGCGAAAGCCTCCGCCCTCCCCGCACGATTTTCTCAGTGAAGTCCCTCAGTTGTAAAAGTACCGCCTCCTCTCCTCAACGCCAACAACTAACCCCTTCACGCCCCTTTCACTCTCTCAAACTTCCAAAGTACACACCCCCTGGGCTAACTTATATTCGCCTCTCTATTTCAATAACCAGCTATTGGTCAACACATTTTGTGTGAACCCACATCAAAATCGGATGCTAAACCACTAAACGCAGTCATTTGTAGGGAGTGAGTAAATGGTGTTGATTCGGAGATTTTCGGTACAAGTTGAAAAGCTCGAAATGGGCCAAAATAACTAAAGTAACAATTCGATCATCACAATTCCTACGATGAGTACGATAGCCCTTCTGTAGCAACTACCTGTATTGATGGGCTAGAACTGCTCAGACTGTATCAGTGTTTCTAATGAAATTTAAATAAAATTGAAGTATATTGCAAATGTGATTTAAACGTGAAAGAAAACACAACACTTTCGTTGCACTGACATATGAAGTAACCATGTCTTTGTAGTACATAATGAAATCCCTTAAGTTCATTGAACAATAAATATCTTATTTTTTGGTTCAAAGTACAATGCTAGATATCCTTAAGGAAAACTGCTTAAACATTAAGGGCAAAACGATGCAAATTATCTCACAAAGGATTATTAGTTTTCGGTTTGAGGGGGGTTCCAAAATATTTTTTCTTGTACGACTACAAAAGCTTATTGTTGAAAATAATAAACCAAAAATAGAATTTCGATATCTATCTTAGATATCGAGACACATGTACCGAAAAGTCCATAATCCTTGATGGCGAATAAACGAAAATATTGTTGAAATACGGAATTTTACTATGAACGTTGGACATATGATGAAGATGATGTAGAATGATGATGTACACGTTGAACGGCTTTCCAAGTAACCATGTTAGCACGAGATTCTATATAATTTTATCCTATTTTATTTTTCTTTAAGTATTTAAAATTGAAAAAAAAAAGTTATGTCAAAACCCAGTTTGGTTGTCTTGTAGCCACCCTCGAATCGAATAGGTTTAAATACAAATATTCCAGTATTTTAGTTCCCCAGCGCCATGCAATCGGCCAGGTAAAAAGTCCGTCTCTCTCAGGGAACCAAACCACAGGTCACCAATCCAAACCCGTATAAGAGATCAGAGATTAGATAAATGAATACATGCGTTTCCGAGAACAAAATACGTAAATAAAACTTCCCCGAAATCACCCCCTCCCAATGAAAGCATATCTCGAACTTAATGATGATATTATTATGTACAAAAATCTTCTTCCGTAATCATTGGTTGACATCGGATTCCCCAAATTTCATGCCCTCGTAATTCAGAGGTGCCAAGCTTTATTTTCAATGAAACAACAAATTGGTTGTCCCATTCTACGACCAGCAAAACCGATCATATGGTGACCACTAATTTCAGTATTGTTGGAGAAAAACACATGAATTACATGTAGGAAACGCATCCAATTCTAACACAAGGGTCTTTTAGCTTATGAATAATGCGTGAATGTTTGTGCCAGTGTGAGGTTTCTGAGGTGACTTTTGGGTTCCGAAATTGGGTTTATTTGGTACTGGTGAATTTTTGCGGATTTAAAACCCATTCCAGTCGATTTTTCGTTCGAAATTGCTAGAAAATGACACTCCACTTGTATCTGTCAGTAAGGAAAAAAACAAACATGTTTTTGACCAGTTTTGGCCTCGATGCACGTGATTCGATCGGGTTGGTTAGAATTTTGGACCGACTAGATCCTAAGTGCAGTCCACTTGTGAAAGAACGAAATTTTTACATCGATTCCAAGGCCTTTTGAGGCCAAATTCACACCGAACGGACGTGTGGCGGAGACTTTCCTGCCCGTGCCACCTCCGTTTGCCGTCTCTCGTGTCGTTCGAGAAGAGTCGCGCCAGTACCGCGCCACTCGACAAAGTGGTGTTTGGTTGACGATCAACTGGGACCACCTTGTTGCTGTTGATCTGAGTAGCTGATGATGACAAATGGAAGATGGCGGAAAGCTCCTGCTGAATAAACAGTTTTTAAAAAAACTACTGACCAAATTTTATAAATAGGTGCAGTATTACTAATTTTCATATAATTATGTACACGGATTTACATATAATTATGTACCAGCATAAGCACGTATCACACGCAATACCTATCGTGTTTATGAATTACAGAACTTTCTGCGAAACACGTGGTTGGGTACTCCCAGATATTTTTGTCGAATGGTGGTAATCGAGCGAATTGGTGGATCTCTTCAGTACTCTGTCTTTTACGAGGGCCAAAACTTTATGGAAGCACTCGAGAGACATCCGATAAAAATTTTGAAATCGTTCTGGGTAAATGTTCAGTTCATACATAAAATCGAACGTTCCATTGTCTTTCCCCCTTTTCAGCCACAACAGATGAACCCAATAGCTCCTCTTTCTTGGTTCAGGTGAGCGAGTAACACCAAATCCAGAAGATCTTGATCTTCTTCGTCACTAGAAGACAAATTCATGTTAGCTTTCGCAATACCTGTTGATTAATGACGCCCTTTCTCGCCACTTCTGTGTGCATTGCACGGGTCACGTCACTGCCACGTCCGTGCTACGCCAGTGCCACTTCTTCGCCACGCGTCCGTTCAGTGTGAATCGGGCCTTAGGCCGTCATGACGCACGATTTGGAACCTACGCACCTTGAAAGGTAACAAGGCTTGAGGTGGGTTGCACACATTTTTTGATATACGGTTACAAAGGCTTATTATTGAAAATGATGATCCAAAAACAGTACGTATTTTATCAAGTATCATTTTATTGATTTCATTTTTCTATCAGAAAACATTGGAAGAGCCTCGTGGTTGTAGATGATTTTACTCGATTAATTGGTAGCAATCAGTTTAAATCATTGTTTTTTTTTTTTTTCACAATACTAGTTTGATTTAAAAAAAGAGAATGTAGATTTTAACGAATATAGGGGGAAGGAAGAGAAAGAAAAGAGAGAGAAAGAGAGATGTTATTCGAGTTGTCGGGACTGCGTGGGTCCCGTCTCAACAATGGGGGATTCCTCGCTCTGAATTATGGGAGAGAAGGTCTCCTTCCCTTCCCTTCCCTCCTCTCCTATATCGCCCCCGCACTACTGCTCCAGGCTCCTCCGCCCTCGAGCTTCTGATCCTCCTCTCCCCCCAGGAAACTCCCTTTCTGCCTTTACCCCCACGGTCACTAGTCTCTCCGTTTCTGCTCAGTAAAATGGCGGCGCCCCCAGAGCTGCTGTGTCGATATCATACCAACCTTCAGCGCACATTGTCCACCGTATAGAGTAATTACGGCGAATATGTTTATTCGCAATATCCTATCACTCCTTAAATTCATTCTATTTTCCACAGGTAGTTCATGTACAGCATCTTCCTACCACCCCCCATCCTAATACATCAAAATTGCTCAGAATGAACTAAAACGTAAAACGGGAGAGGAACGTTAAATTGTATCGAAGAAGAGAAATTCACCTGCCCATCGGAAAAAAACAAAGGTCTAGAGACTAATCAATAGATCCAGAAGCAAAAAACTTCAAAACAATGAGAAAAGTGAATTGAGAGTACAGCACTTTTTTTTATGTTCGTCAGTGATTCGGACAGCAATCAAATTACGCACTGCTCTACCAGAATTATAGATTAATACGGAAAAATCGTTCGTTTTTGATCAAAATTGTACGTTATTCTAATTAGATGTGTCACTTGTTAGTGTGTATCTGCTTACGAGTAGGTAGCATGTATACTTGTGTGTAATTCCATGCGATATCTAACATTGCAATCGTGCAAATAAACCAAAGTAACACTTTAGATTTATATTGTTGTGAGGAGTCTTTAATATTCTAAGAATGTTAACAGTAAACTTTGCATTACCCTTGATCGTAATCAATCAGTTTATAGGGAAACCATTTTCGAGTGACTGGACTTCCATTTACTATTAATATTAACAAAACATCAAAGTTTATGTTTTGTTTCATAGTTGAGGACAATACGTCAATTCCTTGACACTGCGTTTGTGAGGCACCGGCCATACAAATTTAAACCGCAAAAAAAAGGAATTAAACCCTTTAATTTGTAATTTCAACAAACTATTGTTTGGCAAAACCAAGAAGTTAGACTCCTTAAACTAGCAGCACTATTTTTTCAAATCACGTCGTAACTGGCCGCAATCACACTTATATTACAACTCAATCAAAGTCGAGTTAGGCTTATCGTTTCTATCTTTCTGAACAACAAATTCGTCAAGAATGATGAGTTCTAGAACAGGAATTACTGAACGAAAACAATTTTTTAGTGACCGTATAGTCTAGGTTTCTAATATTTGCAAACTAAAGAGACATGCTGCAGAGCCAAATTTGCAGAAATTCTACTTACGTATTCAGAGTGTATTGAGAGCTGTGACTGAGACAATTACTCACCTGTAACAGAGAAAAATTGGTATATTATAGTAGATAATGAGTGTGATAACTATTGTAAGAAATACTCCAACAATTTTTGCTGGAACTACAAAACTAAAAACGACATCTATTTTTAAATGCAATATCCTTAGGTCACAACTATGACAGTACATCGCATGTTGAAGCAAGTGTGATAATAGCGACCCAATTCCTCCGCTCAACGTTCGCATCACTATCGAAACTCGAATGTAGAAAAGTGATAATTGGCGGAAATGTCTCACCATAAGTCGGTCGGGTATCGGAGGAGCTAGGGTATTATCCTCGACACCTCATATATCTGTCGGCGGCGAGCGTTAGCTGAAAGAATGGAAGTGATAAAGGACTGATAACAGGAGCTGGCCTCAGAATGGGTTTTATTTATAGAACACCATCGCCACTATCGGCCTTGAAAGAGCTTCATCGTAGTCGTATACCGACACCTGAAGGAAATTCTACTTGAGTGTGAACCGAAAGAATTGAACTACAAAACTAATGAATGAACACCTGTCAATGAGAGAAAAAATGAAATGGGATGAGAGCTTTTTCAAGGCAGCCTTGAAAAATGTCTACTTATCTTGTTAATGATGAATGATGTCAAGCATGTACTATTGTATAAAACTGCGTATCTCTAATCAATTCAAGATGCAAATTCACTTATGCATTCAATAATAAAGTTTGTATTCGTATTTTGCATAACAGATACGCACACCACATATGAATGTATATGTAAACGCGTATACCACGTTCCGAGGTCCTTCTCTTTTGAAGGCTGACTCTTATGAAATTCTCGGCGGCGGTTTGTGATGAGGAAATCCTGAAAACGTTGGTTACGATATTAATGAGGTGGTAACAGGTCGGACGAACTTGGTTCTGGACAGTCTTATGAGTATTTAGTTGCAGCTTTTGCTGCCGTTACTCATGAGCAAACTTCAAATACCGGCAACAAAGATTAGGCGAAATTTAGGTCAGCCATAGCGAACAAAGCCTCACTTCATTATTAACTTCATTGCACTCGCATTAATGGCAGTCGCTGTATATGCTTGAATGTGAAATCCCTGTAACGAGTTAGATTCGCATCGTATCTATGGTGTTGGTAATTGAGATGGAATTCAGATGTAGTTGATATTAGTAATTAATGGTTTATTAATCCCATTGCATGCGTTAACAGGTATCCTCTGCGAATGCTTCGAAGTGGAGTCGTTACGACATACACAACACCGACAAGTTTCAACCGTTGCAGTTAAATTTGGACTGTAATTACATTGATTCACAAATGGGATTCTTATCTGATCAGTGGTAAACATATTAAAATACAACCACGTAAATCTTCCAAAACGTATACATATATTCATTCAATATGTGTACATGTTTAGTCCATATTCAATACTCATGTTTATCTACTTGAACTGGGGGTCAGAGTTTCTACTGTGATGTTCGTAGAAATCCATTTACAAGATTTGAGAGACACACCAGACATTTCTAACATCTAGAAGAAAACGCTACATGAGTCGAGCTAGGCGGTAATGCACAAAATATTCAGGATTATACGTTTTTAAAGCAGCTCCACGTGGACTGGGACCCAAAAAGTATATTCAAATGTTTTCCAAATCAAAGAGGAAGCTTGAAAAAAGAAGCTTTCTCATCGTTGTGTGATATATATTTTTATGTTTTTTTTTTTTTTTTTCAATGACAAAGGTTCGTAAGACCAAGTAAGTGTGAAGGAGACCGCGAGCACATAAGTGTGTGAGCGTGTCTGTGTGTGTGTGTGTGTTGATGGAGCGCGCGTGTGTGCGCAGTCGATCCCACTCGTTATGGTAGGTTAGATAATTTACATTCGTGGTGCCGGCAGAATCTTTGTCCGCCTGGTAGGAACGGAGAAAGAGAGGGTTAGGACGTCTTTTTGTTTGGTTGGGAAAAGGCTGAGATGGTGGACTCGGAGCCGGTCCTGCGCCGGCCACTACCCCCCGTTGCCATCCTTTCCATTGGGGCTTATTATCATGTCCTAACAATTTATTGTATGAACTTATATTTCGGGGCTTTTGAAGTTGCGTTAGGAACACCGAATGATTTATTTCGTATTTTACTTTTGAAGGTTCCTCGAAGCACCTTCCAAAACCCGAAAAATCGGTAGAGGACACTGGTTATTCCAGTAACTTGATTGTGAGTAGAAACCGAGCCTCGCACTGATCTGGATGAGTGTCACACCAGATTCATCTCTGAGCGATATTTTTATGGGTGGCACTATACATAGTCGATTCTAATTGAGAAATTAAAATTTACCACGTCCCTAGATGAATCAACAAAACGTAAGAAATTTACACAGAAATGAATTGAGTACTGAGTGGCTGGACATCAGCAGCGGAAGATATCCTGAAGCAGCATATCAATACCTCCGAGCTACACTCTTGCGCCAGAAACTTTAAAAAATATTATTCATAGCCGGGTCACTAGAGCAGATTTGGTACAAACAATATTATTAATTTTTTAAAATAGAAAGCAGGTTGATTGAGTATATTTTATGGTAATTATAGATCGTTTTGAATCGAATTTCAAGTGTTAACTCAACTTGTTAATCTACTAACTGCTCTAGAGCTTAAACAGGTAAACAAGGCTTTAAACAAAATATAGAAAAATCCAATAGTCAAAGACGATAAACGTGGTCCCCCCAATCGGAAAGAAGAAGTGCAATGGAAAAGGTAAAGAAAAATGAGAATGAAAGAATATAGCCTATAGCGCGAGTACTAATGTACAACGCAATATTTTATTAAATTATTATTACTCTCCAAACTACCCTATCTAATCTAATCTCCACAGGTGCCTTTGAGAATCAGATAAATATATGTACATTACAACTTCAGACTGCAACTCGTGAGGTGCATTGTCTCCTCCTAGAACGAATAATTTGGTAGCCTTCTTTCTGTTTCTGCTCGGTTTCTGTTCAGTTGATAACAGCAAATCCATCTTCCAGACGGTTCTTGCTTACGTTTCCGGAGGTTGTACTCGAGGTGGAATTTCATCCTGTTAGAGAGGCTTCTTACCAGAGATCGCCATGATTTTCTGAGATGGAGAAATTAATGATGAATCATCAACTATTATATTCTCCTCTCAGTCCTTGATAAAATCTGGAATGAGATCTGGATCTCTTTTCTGGTCTGGAAATCTGGATTGTTCATAGGAATGTAGTCTCTTTGCGTTATTTTTGTTGAGGTCAACAAGTTCACATTCGAACGGCATATTTTAGATAGTGCAATCGTTTCAGAATTCAGTTCATCCATCAACAGAAAAATCTTATTGCAATATGAGCAATATGAATAATGATGATGAGGAAGTGGCCTAAACAGTGGCGTTAGGAAAGCTTTGTGAAGTCCACTTTTATCGCGCCTAAGCTTTACGATGTCTTAAGATTTTTGTGGATTTTCAATTCTTAAATCGAAAATGAAATTTCGAACCGCAAGCATTGTCCATTCTCACACCCTAAACACGACGCATTTAATGGTGGCTAGAACATTGAAATGTAGCAAGGTCTGAATAATTGTGAAAGAGTCCTCAAAGGTCATTTACAGCACACTCCACTGTCGTACTTGATTAGTAACTCGGAAAATGCATCCAATGTAATGGAAAAGTGTACGGTAGTGTATTCAACAAACGATATTGTAATTTCGGGCTCCCCAATGAATATTGATGACGGACATGCGTGATTGAGAGTTAGTCTTGCGAAACTTGGGAGTTGGAATTAATGCGCTTTCAACTTGGAGAATCTATTCTAAACGTGATACAAGGCGTACGCAGCACTTCGAAATCGGTTCTGAACTGCTAAGAAAGTTTTTATCGCTTTTCTTGGGGCTTTTCCAAGTGTGATTTGCATTGTTTGTGAGGAGAAGTGTGGATTGGTATTGATTGAGGAGGAGAGGTGGTGCTTTAACCCGCCCATCCCCACTCACGCTCCTTCACGCCCTCTTCCACCCGAAGCCTAATAGCGCCTCTAACACCTTTTTAATGAACTACTCCAAAGGAAATGAAAAGGTATTGGTGAAAAGACGACCCTTCTAAAGTGCCGAAGACGATTTCGAGAGCAGAATAAGAAGGCAGTATGGGGGGGTGAAAAAGACTTTTACAGAGGGGAGTACACAGCGAATTTCGCACAGTGTGGGCAATTCAAGCAAAGACATTGCATTTTAAACTCATTCTTGACTAACATACTTCCACTTAAAAAATACAGGGATTAATCTAAATCTACATAACCACCTGGTATACTCCCGAAAAGGGGAACGCAAAACATATACTTCATCCATAAGTTATAAGCCATCACATACATGAAGATCGCCGAATTCCCCCATAATTGGCTGTATGATACATAAAAGTATATACCATCGAAAATTAAAAACCGATATATTGTGTTCGAAGTTCTTTTTATGAAAGTGGATGAATACTATACCACTTACAATTTCCTAGAAGAAATATTCCTTTTCTCGGATTCGTTCCTGGACTCAGTAATCTAAACGACTCGTTCCTCCGAACTCTTCCACTCCGAATCTGTCCATCTCAACTGTGGAAACGGTTCCCTAGGTTCATCCTTGTATTATCACAATCATTTCTAATAATTGCTGGCCAAACCGTCTCTACCGTGACGATATTCACAGTGGTTCATGGTTGAAGTAGATTAAGATGCCAACTTGTTGTAACCATTTTTGTAGATAGGTACTTTCTGTCGACCTTGGCTGCACCACCGTTGTTTCTTACAAAGAAAGATGAATTGGTATACAAATGGAATTAAATAGGACTCCAATTCTCGGAATCATAAGCCATACAACTTGAGCAAGCTTCAAGGGACCAACTCACCCAAAGTTCAAAAACAATTTTATTGACATGAGATATACTTGTTCGATAGATTTGACGTTTCTTCATGCACTGAAACTACCATCGTACTGAATATGATGGAACATGATCAATGTATTAAGCCCCCAACCCCAGAGGAAGTCACAAAAATCGAATGACAATGTAGGGAGTTGTGTTTGTAGCAAGATTTTGCGGACTCTTGCACACAAACAGAGTTCCGACTGCTCCAAAGTGAACAATGTGATTGGAAATATTGATTTTGGTAGTTACACATTACTCTTGTTTTCTGCAGAAGAATAAGGAGGAATGTCGAGCGTCAGTTCATTGAATCTTACAACGGGTTGCTAATTATCGCAAAACTTTTGCCGTAAAAAGATACACAATTCATCTATCTATATACCGGACGAAATAAACAAATACCATTCGCTGATGCGGATTTGTTCCTCTGAGGACAATGGGAAAGCTTAATTCCGGATTCGGTTGTCTGAATGAATTTATGGATACTAAATCAACGGTACTTATAGCCAAGGATTATACTCGTATTTAAGAAAAACTTGAGATTTTCTATGATTGCATTGCAAAATGCTACGGTTCATAGTGCTGATATGAAATAACCGGAGAAAATGTTCATTTTTTCTACTAACAAAAGTTATGAATATTATATACAACTATACATTTGTAAAAGTAAACACATAAAGGAGACTTATGAGTGTTATTAGGATATGCTTGCAACGGCTTGCAATCGATGAAGCATATTGTTGATGAATATACAAACATGAGTAATATTTTTTCTTGGCAAAAATGTAACAACGTAGGTCGGAGCCGAAGCAAAATTAGCCCGAGATGGATAAAGTAGATATGTGCTGGTAGGGAGGGAGGGAGGGGTGGAAACGCAGGGAGAGCGATGGCGTGAGTGATTTCTATAAATAAATAAGCGGAGGATGTAGGCTGTCAATCAAAGGTGAGGCATGTGCGACCCCCACGTGGTAACATCTAAAACACGAAATACCCTCACACCATCAGGGCACCACCCTTCACTGCACCAGTACCATCCGGAGCCCCGTTTAATACATAATCGGCTGGAGAGGGGTCGATCGTCCCCCGACTTTACTCCTGTCAATCCGTCCTAAATCCGGCCTCCCATCTTAATTATTAGTTCACCACCGACACAAGGCATCAATGGATGGACACTGAAACGCAATGTTCTCATAACACCTACATGACAAGGTAGGGGCGCAACTTCTGATGGATGAATGAAGGAGTGGGGCACACTAGGTAAGTACAGGAATACACAGGTAACTTAATGACGTTTACGAAGTAAGTACCGAATATGTTCAAGATAACGATTAAATCCATTCAACTCGTAAATGGTGCTGAATCACAACAGTACAACGTTGTTACACAGGGTTTTTCAGACCGAATAATCAATCGAGAGATAGAACATTTAAAAATACAGATTCACAGTCACTGTAAAATTTAACTCACGGGTTGAAGTGAAACCCTATGATTTCATACTGAACAATATCATCCTACCAAAAAGCGTATGAGTATTTTAGATCTGAAAATCGATTACTTTCTTACTAAAACACTTCAGCCATCGAGTTCTTACAGGTATCAACGAAACTTCGGACACGTAAAGGGGTGGAGAAGACACTCATCGTGAAATTTGATCTGAATTTCGAGCGGTATTATTAAACTCCGTATTTTATGCTCCAACGGAAAGGGTTTAGTAGGGGAGTAATTAAATCAGTTTTAAGCTGCCGGCCGTTTAAATTAAAATAAGGAAACGAGTTTCAGCTTAATTTATTTGGGGAGCGTTCTTAGCTAATTGTTTCACTAAGGAACAATAGGATTTACTGCTGTTTAATATGTACTTTGCAAATAAATTCCGGATACCTTTTCCCCATTCTAAGACAATATTTTAAGGGTTGTTAGAGTCGGGTAGGGAAGCTACCTTGATAGCATGTCCATTGGGGTGTACGTAGCGCAGCCCCGGCACTGTGCTCGGATTGTCTTTGCCGGTTCTTCTGTTTGCCACCCCTCAGGATATTTACAATCCATTGCCTGTCGTTTCGATCTCCGTTTTCATCCTTGAGAATTAGTCCTGCGTCGCCCTCCTAATAACACCGGCATCTTTCTTTCCTCACGAGGCTAACGAACGCTGAAACCCAACTCCTGGTCTCTTGCGACCCAGCCGGAGAATCCCCCACAAGACTTGATGGGCAACATTTATTATCCTCCAGGGCACATCTAATGACTTGGTAGGTTCCTAATAAGGGATTACACCTTCGCTAGAGGCTCATACAAGATGAAGAACGGGATCTAAAGGGTATGGAAGGGTAGAACCAGTTATGGTAATGCACGAGTTTTAAGGTTGTTTCCGAGCGTTTTCTGCGGCAAATAATTACTAACTGGGCGTCGCAATATCGCTGCATCTCGCACAGGACAACTATTGGAATACAGGGTGGTCTCCAATTCGTTAAGGAGAAACTCGAAGTCAAAATAAGGAAAGACCAGTAAGGTATTAACTTCCAGTCGGTATAGGAATTTAAGTCATTGGTGGCATATTAGTTTATTAGTGAGTGAAATATTGGAAAATCCGCAAAAAGCTATTCCAATAACGTAACAGGCATTTTTATACCTTTCCGGTATACATTAAAAACTACAGATTACAAAATTTAGCTCGAAGTATTTCTAACTTGTAGCAGTTCCTGGAACAGCTACGCGAACGTGGACCGATACGTCATCGGCTCCGCCGCCGCGGGCGCTCCCCCAAGATGGGCGTTGTGATACCAGTTGATCCCCAGCTGTCTTAGAACTAGTAAGATTCCTTTTTCTATATTTGCGGTTTCCTTAATACAACCCAAATTCTCTCTTGATTTCATATCGGACCTATACCAGATTCAATGAATCTATATAAACTCCAATCCGATTTGTTATTCATAAAAAATACCCAATTCACCTTTAATGTGTATTTTCAAGTTTAAATTATTGAAATAGTAAATTAGGTTTTTGGGGTAGAAATCATCATGTGTGGGGGTGTTAATTATCATAGATAATTCCAACATATTTCAAACTGTTTCTCAACAGTCAGTTTCAAAATCGAGAAACCTTTTTCCATGGTAACTTTAAATCTTCAACAGACAGGTTAAGCACGCAAATGTTGCAACGCTATTCAATTAAGCAAATAATCATAAAATAGGGCAAATATCAATACTTTTCAAAATAACAATTGAAAAAAACGAGTACACGAGTTTCCTTGATTTATGGAAATGCTACACACAAAAGGAGAATTCTGGTGGATACCAAATGAAAATTTGGATTCTGTATTCGGTTCAACATTCTTAAAAATCGATTGTATCATCTCTGTGACGCTGTGATGAATGGAAGCCTCTATATGTAAGATAGCGCTAGAAGTTCATGGGAAAAATGAAAATGTCTCTATTTTCAGATGGCTTTCAACATTCGATGCCCTAGTTTAACGGATAGTTTTATTTTATCAAACTAAAAATCAATAGAAACCCTCTATTCTGCTTGTTTTCCCTCAGTTAAACGCAGGAGGTAACTTGGAGTGGAATGAGTTTAGATAAAACTGGTAAGCGTATGCGAGAGCATCAAGGACATGAAAACGAACCACGGCAAGTGTTCTTTCAAGTAGTGGTATAGAAGGTAGAAGCCCAGGATCAGGAGTTTATGACCCATCCGGATCCTCGGGGCAGGAGAGCTAAGGAGAACAGCTCGAGGCCTTGAGTTGTGATTCAACAGATAAGCAGGTTCCATCATTAGCACCCCACCAATTAGCTTTGGAAACCAACTTCTGAGGATTGAGCATCTAGCTCCCAAGGGGTTTTCCGTTTTGTTTCGTTTTATCCATCATTAGCTGCCATGGCAACTAATAGTGCCGCATTTCGATCGGATGTGCCCATTGTCCCACAATCGTTCAATATCTCATTCAAAGCCAACACCCTCCCACTTGAAGAGGAAAATGCAGGCCCTATATTATTTACGTTTGAATCGAATAGAACCACCGCAAATGAAACAAAGGTTGTACCTAGACAAGGATAAATGCCTTTTGAAACATACAGCGTAAATTCATTTTATTTTCTTTGCTGTTGTTCTGTAGGTAGTGTTGTGATGTGGTGATCGACAGAACACGATGATAAGAATTGAGATAGCATTGCCCCGACCATCGATCCTGTTTCTACTGAATGTTCGTAAGCTCACCAGTCAATATTGGTTTAGGACGGCCCTTCCTTCAAGATGCATTTTTTCCCATATTGGGGGAAGTAGACCGGTACAATGTAAATGTGCGTAGGTCCCCTACTTATTATTTGACGATTAACAAAACATCCCTTTCAGTTATCATTTAGAACGAAATTCCAACTTTAATTCACGTTTACACGTAGAGGGAAACTTGGAGACAACCATCGAGTCTATAACATGCATGAGTTGGCAACTACTCAAGCTTCGGCCAGGCTTGATTCCGGAAGTAGTCCAAAGCATCGGATGTTATAATTTGATCAATTATATTATCGTGATGAGGACGTATCCTTTTCAGTTTAGTTTTGGGCTTATTCAAGATTAAGTCTTGGATATCATTCTAGATTTTTTTACAAGAAACAGCAGAAATAATATGAACTGTCAACATCGACACTGAGAAAGTTATTTAAAAAAAAGGAAGTGATCTGAAAAGGAAAACTTCTAAATTTAACTTATCCACAGTAGCGAGACAATGAAGACTTATAGCGTATTAATCAATTGATGGTTGTCACATAGAGTAGTATAAATTTCAATAGGGGCACAAGATTCCGTGGAAGACGGAGACACCCTTCCGCCGCGCTCAACTCGTTTCTCAAAAAACCGTTTTGTTGAACATAGGGCAACGAATTACGACATTTTGGGGTGATAGTAAGGGAAGATTAATAAAGAAGGATTACTGCACCAAGAAAATCTAGCTCAATTGTTGACGTAGAACTACGAATTCATTTTCAAGTTTCAAAATTCGGAAATCTCATGATCAGGTTGACTGAGGGGGAGAGGTTTTCTCATTCCAGTTGTTTCCAGGAACTATATAATACACTAGAAAGGTAGTATTTGATCGCGAATCTAGATAAGAGCATTTCTATAATGCCGTCTAATACTGCTTTCAAGTGTACCAACCAATCCATGATGTACTTGTATCACGCTCAGCGTCAGAATGGAGAATCTGAACTATACTAATTAATCAATTACACCCTGCTTCAAAAATGGTGAATTCGTTCGGGCTATATGCGAGAAGAAATTGTATTGTTAAAAGCCAAGAAATATTATAGGTCTGGAAGCAAAATGATCACAAATCCGAGCCTTGAGCGGTTAAGGAGCCTTAAGCTCCTTCATTCTCAACTTACTAGATTTCCAAACAACAAAGGAAACTTGAAATAGAGCACAAACTTTTGCACCACTGAAGCCAGATTTATTTGGTGTTCTGAGCCGTTTCCGGTAATGTGCACATCCGAAACGATCAATAGAAATTACTTGGATAACAATTTTGAATTCAGGGGAAACCAATGAAAATACAGTAAGCCTGTTGTTAACAATTCCTCGTCAACCACAGTGCAACTCTGTTTAATGCCGTACATGTAGAACGGAATAGCTGCTTGCAGATGGCAAGAAATACTCGAGTAATCTCAGAGGAATTATCACCAAAATAAGCTCTAGCAGTCTAGTAAAACGTTCGGATGCGACGCTTCCGCTGCAGAAGAATGCTATAAAGAATCCAATACGGAAGTAAAATGGTACAAGGCCTTGAGTTTGTCGATTCAGATCTACTTAAAGTGGAGCAATAAGAAAGGTAGAATCAACCGATAAGGAGTAATGAATAGTGACATGAGCTATTAAATTGACCATGACCATCTCAACGTTTATTTTATTAGCTCTATATCTAAGACAATTGGTTCAGGAGGCGACCTCCGCTTCTAGGAATCCACTTCATTTCCACATTAAAAGAAAAGGTGGCTCAGTTCCACTAAACCAACACCGTCGAGGGTTCAAATGGAAAACAGTTCAGTAACAAACGGATTTAGTAAGACCAAAACTTGCCTATTTCCACAATGACAATTCTAACCGCAGTAAGGTCACTATCAGGAACAAACAACACATTGCCTGCAATTTGGTGAGGTCAAGCATTTAATAAGGTTGAAAACACCTGTTAACTAGTGAGTCAGCCGAAATTAGTGGTTTGTATAAACTCAAACAACTATCGATCTTGACGGCCCAATTT
The DNA here is from genome assembly GCA_031894815.1 of Creontiades dilutus. Classification (NCBI taxonomy): domain Eukaryota; kingdom Metazoa; phylum Arthropoda; class Insecta; order Hemiptera; family Miridae; genus Creontiades; species Creontiades dilutus. The sequence goes on along the minus strand of JAVIWC010000855.1, from coordinate 1,491,763 downwards.
TTTGCAAATTTAATTTAAACACGTAAGGGCGTTTAGGGACAATAAAATCCTTATGAGTGAACAATACGGAACAATCAATTCATTGATGGAATCTAAACAAGAAGAATCAATAAAGAGAATTATCATGATTGGTTTTGGTTGAACACATTTCATGAGAATCAACTTCATCGTAATCGCTCACGAATATAAACTAGATGACAGGTTTAGCGTGACCAAATAACTCCGATGACCCATAGCCCAGTTGAATAAACTGATGACTTACTGTTACGAATCACGAGGAAATTAATTCGTTAAGGATTTCAACGAAAATACAGCTGATATGAATCATACAGGCCTCAAAGCGCATCTGCGGCGTTGTCAAATCAGTATCCTCGGAAATAAACCACTCAATGTGGAACAGGGGCGGCTGGTGGGAGAGAGCGACGGGACATTGACCCTGTCCCATGGAAGAGAAACAAGAAACCAAAAAGTAGGCCTTTACCACCAACTGAATATTTCAAATTATGATAGGAGAGGCTTGGCACAGTAGGGTTACAAAAATATTTCAATTGTCAACCTCGGCATTTCTCTGTTGTTCAAAGACAACATCAGCTGAAGATTTTCTGAATCAAAATCGTAGATCCGTAGAATTCTCTACCATTTTAACTACTCCACCAATTTAAAAGGGAAATATACTTTATTGATTCATTTTTTACTATTATCAAGTAAAATTTTGGGAATTCAGAAAGTTACTATACCTGTCACCTAACTTACAAATCACCTATTTCATATTTTCGTCGTTCATTATCTGCGTGATCTCCCACATCCAAGATTTCTTCGTAATTTACCTTTTTAGGAAGTCCATCAGAAGCAAGTGTTCGACAATGGAGGGTACAGATCCGTGGAGGTGTGGTTATACCCGAACAAGAAAACAAAACTGATTGCAAATCGATTGCAGACCATTTTAAGACCAACTGCATAGGAAAAAACGGTAGGTTTATGTGTTTGTGACGAAGTTTGTCGACGCAACCCAGCTTGCGATTCTTAACCGATTTCCACGATTATTATTATTATTATTATTTTGTTCGACCGTAATTTTACTCTAGTTGTGTAACAAACTTATGACATTTCGAATTTCTTGACGGTAGATAATGCCGAAAAAGCGCTTTTGCAAATTTTGCAGACGCTACTCAAGCTATAATTCTCAACAATACCACTTTCAGTATTCTGCTTTTGCTGGAAGGGAGGATGGAGTAGGTAATAGCACCCTACATATCCTTCCAATCGTGGCTCAAGCGAGAATTCCATCTTCACTATTTTCATTCGATTTTATTGATTTTACCATTTTTTGTTCCACTTCAATCATTGTGCCACATACCTCGCAAATGTGGGATTTCCTTTCGGAAGGTGGAATGGAGGGGATAATAGACCATCCATTTGAGCGCTGCTCATACAGCTTACAATGCCGATTTTCTTGCTTCCTTTCGTTCTATCTAAAACTCGGTGTCTTTTATAAATTGTTTCCAAATTGTTATAATTATGTTTATAAGTGAACTATACATTTTCAATTAGTTTAAACTCTTTCAGTTTTCGCCCCACCACAAATGCGTTAGGAAGAAGAACAAAAATGTATCGTTAACGTAGTTGCTTATACGAGAATTTCGCTGTTTTGTGTTTCTCTTACATAAGACTTGGAAGTGTCTCAATGTGGAATATAATGAGCATTACCAGCACACATATTTTATACTTTTCGATGGAAAAAGATGTTTTCCCAAGAAATTTGACGCCACTACACTTTTCTTTTCCGAGGCTTTGATACGGTATTTAAAAGTTCCATCCATTGAAGCCGTATCCCTCCCACCTTGGGAGGAACTCGCTAATGTGACGTCACTGCAGTAAGAAATTTGAAAAATCGAAGAAGAAGAAATTGAAGAAAAATGTCATCCTAAGATTAGCCGGTTTCCCTAAAATTTCTTGGAATTCAATTTACTTCGTTAACAAATAATGAAAGTACTATTTGCAGGGCCAAGGGTAACACTCATAGTACAATTGCGTACGTACATCATTTCCCAACATATTGGTAATTCATGTCAACGCACTGTGTACTGAACCTTTTCATCCAATTCGGGAAACTCATAATTTGTAGTATACTGCCTCAGTAAATAATTCGTAGCAAGCTAGGAAGCAAGAAAAAAAAAAAAACACTATACCAAGAGAGCGGAATAGGGGGTACCAGTTGTAATCGTTGCAAGGGATGGAGGCGACGGGAGACTCGAGCAACTGAGGGGGTATTAGATTAATAAAGTAGGTGAATATTATTGGCGAGAAAGGGAAGAGGGCGAACGTTGGGGGAATGGCGGTGGTACACAAGTGTGAAGCTCGAGGAGCGCAAGGGGGTTGGAAGCGCCATGTGCTGCAAATAGTTCAAAACCAGCGCAATAAACCGAGCACTCAATTATCACTCGGCAGTTGAGTCCGAACGGCCCACCATCGTCCCGGGCATACAAATCAGGTTTTGCCCAGCTGTATCTTCAGGAGAGTGTGAGAGAGAGAGAGAGTGTGTGTGAGAGAGAGAGAGAGAGAGAGAGAGAGAGAGAGAGAGAGAGAGAGAGAGAGAGAGAGAGAGAGAGAGAGAGAGAGAGAGAGAGAGAGAGAGAGAGAGAGAGAGAGAGAGAGAGAGAGAGAGAGAGAGAGAGAGAGAGAGAGAGATGCAGTGAGTGAGAGGAGAGAGTAACTAAATTAACTAGTTGGTCTTTCCAGAAAACGAACCATGGGCTGTTGTAGCTTGGTTCGACATTAATATCGTACACGCCACCTCTGCGTTAATGCACATCCCCAGTGAAATGGCTCCTGAATGTAAACAACGGTCACGACTGAGTTAACTGTGGAAGTAGGTATACTTGTATCGGCTTAGAGGAAGAACACCAAATGAAAGACGACCCTCCATCTGTTTATTTACCACTGAATCACAACATCCCGGGAAAAGAAGTCAAATGAATGAATTCTGTACTATGGCTAAAAAGTAACTTGCAAAGAAAATTCCAACGAAAAGAAAAATCATTTGGGAAAATTTGGGACAAAGAAACGAAACGCGCAGGTAGAAACAGCAGGGCTCCGAGCGCAAGTCTCTTCAACTTTAATGAACTCACAATTCCAGTGAATCTCTCACTGGGAATGCCAATCTGTTCAGCTTCAGGATAAATTTACCGCATCGTACATCGGAAAAACTAATTTATAATACATTAACTAATGCCTCACCAGAAGGATTGGTGGCGATTCAACGTTATTCAAGCAAACACGTTCAGCGACGCTCTTGAACTCTGTTCGGTTCGGCAGCACTGTCCTGTAACTCATGTGACATTCCCCCATCCAAGTTCCGCATGTCTCAAACGCCGTAATTTTTGTTAACGCCATTTCAAGCGGTTGACTATCGTTTTCCTTCTTTCCTCATGATCTACTTTCAAAAAAGAAAAGAAAAAAACAACGCAGAAGCCCCGATTGCTCAAGATTTCTCTTCATGCATAGAACAATGGAAAATTGAAAGAAAGACAGTCCATAGTAAGCCATATGCGTATTATATGAGTTTTGTTACTGATGAGAGAACACGTGAACCAAATCAATTTTCTTGTAAAATAAGTAAAAATAAGTTTATGATCAACCGTGGTACTATTTCGGGAAATGGACATTCTTTCTTCGCAACAAAACTGGTGGAGGCCTTCTCTTCACAAGGTATTTTGTTGAACTGAAACTAACGGCGATATTCACATGCCTCCCTAGCTATTACTTATAAACACATTCATTCATTTTTTGTAAGTAACAATCAAATTGCAACCCATTATTACCTAGCCAGTAATTCTTTCTTTCTTTTTATTTCATTTTAATAGATGAATATCCCGGGGTCTCTCAAATGCGATTTTCAAATAGTTAGGGAGTCTTATCATTTGAGAAAATTACCTACTAATACGCCCAATTCTCGGCACGTAACACCCCCCCCCCCCCCCACTATTAACTTTATAACAACTTTTATAACAAAAACCTGGTTCACGTATTTCTCCAAAACGACGTCCTATTAAAGCATGTACTACCGAATAACATGACTTTCTATTACTGCAAACAATTTTATATGACAATTCTACTAACTTGTTGATATAATGATCAATCTTAATTAATGAACAAGCGGATTTTCAAGAGACCAATCGAAATGCTTTCGCGATGTGTGGAGGAAGATTGAAGGGAGGCGGGAACGAATCCCTCGAGGGTGGAGTGCCGCCAAGAAGACGTGGGCTTAGAGCCTTAGCAGAACTTCTCGACGAAGTTGTAATTTCCGTGAAGCTCATCGGGGCTTTAGCGTACCCCAAGGAGACCTAAGACCACCGACTTCAATGGATCAATTAACGCGGAACCCCCTACCTCAACCTCGGACGAACATCTCATCCAAACCCTTAGCATTCATCCCTCCTTGAACTCTAGGGAAAGTTTCCCTTCTCGGTTCCTGTCACAAGGAGCACAAGACGCCAAACGAATGATCCCTGTAACGTGGATCAGAGAAAATTAGTCACCACCCAAAATGAGAACAGCTGTCGATATCAAAAATTTGAATTAATGGTAAGAATTACAAAATTACTAACAAACGCTGAATCATCATTTAAAAAAAAAAAAAAAAAATAGTTTCCTCCCTAAGTTTATATTATAATAATTGTGTAGGAGACATACAGATGAAACCGATGAACAGTCTAGGAGATGAATGTTTAAGATTCCAAACGCTCTCATAAGTTAATAAATGACAACGTTTCCTGAAATGCATTCTAGCATTGCATTGATTTATAATTGAGAGAAATCGAATTCGCTTTAAAGATTCGAGGAGGAAGTGATGTGTGGGATTTTCAGATTGTCGAAACGGGGTTTGAGAGAATGGGCTAGGGCCACATGTTTCGGTCGAAAGAGAGAGCGAGAGAGCGAGAGAGAGAGAGAGAGACTCGCCTGCTATCCATTCAACCAAATATAACGTCAACGGATTCATATGTGACCCTCCCGTAGTTTAATCCTGGAACCCTGGGGGTGATTGAGGAAAGGAACAGTGGCGCTTCTGCGCTGACTCCTAAACGATCTGAGGAGGTGACCGAGCCCTGGTCCCAAAGGACAGGCAAGGGGTGCTGTGTTTGGCCCAGACAATATGTCAACTGTTCCCTACATAATAAGATTTGCCCCCGACACATGCTTCAAGGGATTGATTAATCGGAGTAATTACAACCAGCTGAGGCTCCCCGCTCCCTTTCAAGACTAATTGTTGTCCGAATAGAAATGAGATTTGGTGGAAATAACCCCTGGATAACGAGAGGAGGCGAGGAGTGGTGGTTCTGTTATTGCACTGGGGTTGCTTGTTGGGGGTGCTTTCTCTCCTAATTGTCGCTGCAAAGTCGCCCCCTGATTCTTTTCCGAAACGCTTCGAAGGGTGAGGATTATTTATGTAAATATTTAGGAAATACTCTTATTGTGTTGGATTTCCTTCCTTCAGCAGAAAGATTCTATAATCGCTAAGTAAATGTTTATAAACTGGCAACTGTGAAAGTTTCGTATTTGAACAGCCATTGAAATTTCAACGATTAGAAAATATATTGCATATTCGAAAGCAATATGAAAGCAAGTCGCATAGTTGCTCCAATAATAAAGAAATACTTTTTAATGGGGTTGCTGAATGGCAAAAGCATATACGTATGAAGTAGATACCATGTAAATAGTTTGCACAAGCACTCATTTAGATGTTTAATAAAAAAAAAAAAATACGGTGCTAACAATTTTGAAGTATTGAAATACTGCATAGTGTACTCACCAGTTGTTTACTTGGAGTATGGTGAGACCTGTGTCCTGTGCTAATTGCTTTTTCTGATCTTCAGAAGGGTAAGGGTGCTGCAACATAAATAAAAAAACAAAATAATATAATAGTGAAGCTAAAATGTAAGATAAAACTTCTCAAAGAATATTCACAGATTCCAATCTATGTACTGTTTTTTCTTTCTCTGTTCTACAAATGATCTGCGAATATTCAAAAATGACATATATTTGTTTATAATATCAGATCGTCTCAGTTACAGAACTGTAAAGGAAAAAACATTCATCCGTATTTCTATGGATTGAAACATTTTCTGTTGTTGCAAATTTTTAGTGGGATTTACCAGTCCAAATAGCTTAGAACTGTGTCCCATTGGACTTACGGTAAACAAAATTTTGAAGGTGAAGACGCTGAATTAAGAGGTAGGGGAGGGGAACCGCTCTTGTACAATGACCCTGGTGGGACTCGAGGGCATGGATGTATGATTTTGTGGAGTAATCCTGCTAAGGTGCCCCACTACGGCACTTTTCCACACCGTAACACTAGTCAATACACGAAATTATTCACCTTGAAATTATTTGATGCATTAAACTCCAATCATTTTCCCCTACTAAAACATAATGTTAATTGTAGCACGGAATGGAATTTTTGGCAATGCTAGGGGTGAATCTGAGTTAGGATTACCGAAGTTGAACACAGCCAATTCAAAACATTAACAATTTATAATGGGAACGGTTTGAGGGAAGGGGAAATTCTTGGACTTTCTGAAGCTTCCGAATTATATGTTTTCTCCCTTTGGCCCGGCCCACCTCATAATGCCACCAAAAAGTTGAGTCTCGGGAAGGAGGGACTGAAACGTCCCCTCAGCGGGAATGGTGGGGGGAAAATGAACATTTTAAACTGGAGGGAGAAAAGGGAAAGAAAAAACGTAAAAAAGAGGGTGGGAACTTTCAAATGATTATCACGGCTGAAAATTACGTGAGATAACTTCGGCTTCTTTTAATAGAATCCGTTCAAACCTCAAGACCCTTTTTACGGTTTTATTCCTATCCTATTACTATTCTGCCTCATCCCGTTCCGTTTTCTATCAGCACTTGGTGTCCATCGTTGCGCCGCTATTCGGAAAACCAATGAAACAATTTATTCGCGATCTTGGACAATTTCATCAGACATATTGCCTAACTATTAATGAAGTGAAGTGACGATCAACCCATAATTCCATTAGGAGTCAAAATATAAGGATGAGAGTTGAAACTGAATAGAACTCACCGCCAGCTTTCGGTTTTTTATTTAAATTTCTCTCAAGGATCTATGGTATGCTTGAGCCCTGAAAAAGGTCTTGAATCTCCATTCAGGAATGGAAGGAGCTTTCAACTCATTTTATAGCCTTCTCCTGATATTTTCCTTTTTTGAATGAAACTATTGCAAAATTAATATTATCTACGTGTGATAACGTTGCATGTACTGGTATTTGGTTCTTGGTTACCTACTGAAGATAACCTAATAGTCGAAATTGATTTACCATCGCAACTCTTTCATTTCGTAGAAACAGACAACTTCTTTATTTGACTTCCATTTTCTTCAAGGAATTAAAAGTACTACACCATACTTCATTTTGGGGATGAGTACACTTCCAAGTTTTATGCACGTTGCAGATGTTAAGATTAATCAGTTTGTGAAGCTGTCAATCATGAAGAGACACACAAGAAAGAAAACCAAGGGCAAGGGTGGCATTAGTTAACCGACAAACAGATGGTAATTTCAGAAGGCACGACAACGGGACATCAGAAAGCACCGAGTGAACACAGAAAGTATAAACTACTAACTCCTTATCTCTCCCTGCACGCTAAGTAAGCTAAAGCCGATTCAAGCAACAGCGTGAAATCTTGTGTTTGCGTTACGTGAGTTTTTATGTTACAAGATATCAACCTTGTTTTTGTATGTAGGTATATATACATTTTCTTGTTAATTTGCTGTCCTAGAAAAGCGAAAACGCCGATTCAGTCTATTAAGAAACTAATATCAATGAAGATATATGAACAAATTATAACCATCGCGAATCAAAAACGGAAATGTTGAAAGGATCGACTATTGGAATTTTACTTTTACTTACTTAACTTTTTGGAGTTTGGAGAGATCTTTGATAAATTGTTTCCTCCAAACGTAATACAGTACCACTAGAACCGACTGACAACGAGCAAGCCGTTTCTTATCGGTCAGCCCAAACGTTCAAGTTTTTTTGGGTTTCCCCATTCTATATCCTTTGATCAGAAGAAAATCTTTCACGTAGGCGGAAACTTCAGTAAATTAAATTTGGGAAAAAAGAGAAAGATAGAAAAAGGCAAAAAAATAAGGTTGATTGAAGGGGCAGGTGGGATCTGGAAGACACCTGCTGTTCCCTATCTTTAGAGCCTAACACGATTCTTCTTTTCAGAGGCCCCTAGACAAACACACTCAGTAACGGCTTTAAAATTCGAAATGAATATTAGGTAGGAGTATATCGATAGTTGACATTCACCGGATACATCCGTCAATCTATATCAGAAATCGTTTTGAGTGAAGAGCCTGCCATTGTTGAATGAAACCATCGAATTTCTCGTGAAAGGTAAATTCTACCACAATATCTGCTCACCAACGGGAATTAATCACAAATGAGGGTACATAGAGAAATTTCTTCTATAGCTCTTGTCTAAGTGCTACTCCACTGGACTCCCCATTTGTTAGAGTTACATTGAAGATTTTATGAAAAAGAAAATTATCTGTCACATATTGTTTCATTATTTTCAGCGAAGAACCTCAGCAGGTCATCAAAAAAATATATTCAACCAATCCCAACAGCTTTCAATCAAAAGAAACTAATGTCACCGATGGGATCGTTGTAAGTCCATCCATTCGCCCTCTTCGGAAAAGACTTTTGGGAAGAAAAAAAAAAAAAAAAGAAATCCCAAAAAGCATAATCTGCATGAAAAAATGTTTTGGCCTACCGATTTTTTATTTCTTGTATGACAATACTAGTTTTAAAACTAACTTAAAAAACAATATAGGTACTATACAAATTTTTCCTAGATTAATAGAAGAACTGGAATAGTAAACAAGTTGAAATTTAATCCAGATGATAGTAAAAGTAAGTGTTGTCGTTAGTTCGGACTCGACACACATTGGAGTTCAAGATTCCAGTCTAACTTGTAGTCTACTGAAGTTCAATGGTTTGGTAATAGTGAAAAAACAAAAGTGTAATTAAGAAATCAAGAGGAGAGTTCGCTCGGTCCTCGAAGATGTTGGAATGGGAGTTAAAATGCAGATGGAAGAGCTTCAAAGGCGCTGAAGACCGAGCCAAAAGGAATCGACAAACGGAATGAGCAGACGCGCGGTGACCGAAGGGGCGAGCCAAGGACGCGACAGTTTTTTGTTCACCCGAACGATTCAGAACAGAAATCCAGATCGATTCACAACACGAAGTTGCCCCCTCTATCCTGGAATCACCAGACACAAAAACACGGAAACAATGAGCGATGGACGTGGGGCATCCGGGGCCACTGTGATTGAGCCGTCCGAAGTAACGAGTTTTCTCTTTTTTCCAAGGAGAACGACAGAACGAGGGCGGTGTACGATGAGGACCGTTGAAGATTTGTACGCTCGAACTAAGTTACGTGTCATTAAATCGACCTGGTGGCTGGGAAAAGATGATACTCCCCCGGCAGAAACACCGTTTCGAGCAGTGGTTAATTCGTCAAGGTGGACAACTAGTCACGGATATTTCCTCCTCAAAATCCTCCAGGAGTCTGGAGATCCCAAGGATGGCTGTCCTAGTTTCCACTTTTTCCTATATTCCTTCTTCTTCTCAAGTCTTCTTTGGGTGAAAAATAGAGCAGTTGACCTTTTCTGCGTGAGTCATTGACCAGTGAAGAACCAGTTGGCTAGGAGCAATGAGCCCCAAACAAAAAGCACGGAATGATGTAGAACCCACGACACTTGTAACCAGAACGAAAATACAGCGCTAACTCTCTTCTGGCCTCGCATCGAGTGTTTCGAGGAACATTAGGAAACATTCGCACACAACAATCATACATATGCATAGTTTTTTGTTTAAATCAGATTTTGTTTTACGATAGTCTGTTTTATGAGATGCCATCAACTCTCACGACAGCGCTATCGTTATCTCAACGTAACATTCATTTTTCATGTGGTAAAACGTGAATGGCATGAAATAATGTCGAGATTGATTCAAGCTGTAGTACGTGTCTGATCAATTTCAATTGATTTTCATAATTAAATGAATAAACTAATATTCTTCGCCAGACTAGCACCACACTGAAGGATAATGATCCCCCGCCCAAAAGTTCACCAAGGCAGTTGAAATAGGCAAATCGTATTGACCATTGAAGGAGGATAATAGACGGGAAGAATGGTAATTGAATAATAAAAATGAACGGTTCGGGTCCAGAAGAACAAAAAAGGGAGAGAAGAAAAGCTTAATAATTTAATATGAAGGTTAAGACGCCATCAGGGTAAGTTTAATGTTTCCTTAGTTGGGAAATGAGCTCCAGAATTAGTCCCAGAGGGAGAGAGAGAGCAGGCTGAGGAAGGGAGCAACAATTTGCAATTTTCTTCCAAGCAGCGGAGAGCTTGTAGGGGGAACTTGTTTAGGGGGCTGGTGCTCCCAAGGGCTGCATATCCAGCCACCAAATTGTTTGTAACGCCGGCGGGACAGACCCAATGCCTTCCCATTCTCTCCAGTTCCCCTTACATCTCGTTTCCTTTATATTCTTCAGACCGCAATTCTCAGTTTTTCCCTCCTCTTTCCCGAACGTCCCCACAGATCCTTCGGATGCCCCTGGAGCGGGTTGGAGGGTTTTTTTTTTTTTTTTTTTTTTTTTTTTTTTTTTTTTTTTTTTTTTTTTTTTTTTTTTTGGAATGGCACCTTCAGCTGCGAATACTTCTGTGGTGACGGGCATTCCAAAGGCAATCACACAGGGGTTGGGGTCTCCGAGATTCATCGCGTTTCAGGGGTAGGCCTGGTGGTTGCGAGTCCCTAGAGCCTCGTCCTCGTCCAAATAAGACGGAATTATGACCCAACGAAACCCATAAGGTAACATATACAATACTCTTTCTGTCCAGGATTGACAAGACCAGGAGCTCATTCATAATCCTGCCTCCAAAATAATCTAATAATAGATTTTTCGATCCATAATTCCTTCAAATTGCGATACGATGAGTCGAATGGGCAGAGACAGATTTCTATCAAACCAATATTACAGTTACTAGGTGATTTTGCAGCTCAAACCTATCGACGGAGGGGTTGAACAACTTTTGGTGCCTATAAACATTTCTGTGGAACACGAGTCAGAAACTACGGGACGAAAACTCGAATTTTCTATTCCCGCTGTTTAGAGTGGGCAGGCAAAGATTTTCTTGATATAAATTTTTGTTTACATTCATGGTAATCATTCCCAGAATGCGTCCACTTGATCTTTCCATAGCGGCCAGCTAGACCACCAAGTTAACGGGGCAATTGAAGAAATTTAACTTCTGGAATGCCTTCATACAATGCTCAAAGTGCCTTTTTTGTCTTAAAATTGAACCTTGACTGTATTATTAGTTACCACTTATTACTTCAGATATTCCTAATGCATCAACGCACATGCGTGATTTGACATTCTCAGTTGTTCTGCGTTTGGGATTGAATATGAATTCATTTTCGAAGAAAGTTCATCTAAAAAATCTTTAAAAATAGTTAACGAAAAAGATAAACGAATCCGCTAACACCACAGGTTGATCTCTCAGGAACTTATTTGTTAGCAGAGATCACTTTGCATCGTAGTAAGTCAGTGAGAGGGCAAAACAGAATTCAAATTAGAATCAATGATAAACTTTGTTCTGTATTGTAAATTAGTAAACACACATGAAAACAAAGCACTGAGGGAAATAATATGGAACATTTACAAATATCTAGAAAGGTTAATATCATGAGACAGACATTGCGAAAATTCTACTTGGCGGAAGAGCGAAGGAAGGAGCCTATGAATCCGGCGAGGCTATAAATTCACACTGAGTTCATCGAAGTGTATATCTCAGAGACATGTTATAATGTTCACTCATCCGAAGTCAACCGAATTTAATAACGTTATTAGTGTTGATGTTACATCCAAACCTAATGCATGTAATGAATTTCACAGCGAAAGCGCTGACTCAGCGTTACATTAACATTCCGTATAGGAACGTGAAAGCGAAAATGCAGATCAAAATCGAGCGCGGGGCGATAAGAGGGGCTAGAGAGGGCGGTAGCGAGACAATGAAGAATGATACATTGGCAACCGCGGTCGCACAAAAGCTTCACTCCGACCCCCCTCTTCCCCGGACCCTGCACCGACAGGGTTAAATTATTTTCAACCTCGGACATGGGAGTTTGTAGGCTCTTGCGGGACTGATCGGTGTAGGAAAGAGGATCAAAGGGAAGGTGAGGCGATTCCCAACGGCTTCAAACTTTCAACCAAGATCATGCGTGAGGATCATGCCTCGATGTCCAATAAATTACGGGTCTAGGCGTGCGAAACCTTATAAGAACTGTCGTAAAAAGTGTGACGACGCTCCTCAATATACAACTCAAGCATGCACACTTTGGATATGAATTCATACTGCGGAAAAGTCGGAGTAAGCAGATTCAAATTCCTGATAAATAGAATGAACTTTACTTCATAAATTTGTTAGGTAATTTTTTGTTTGTTTAATTTGATACCTTAGCTATGCAATATCATACAATATGAGAGGCTCAACCTAATGATTAGCTCAAAATCAATGTACCAGTAGGAGGGCAAGCATCATACTGTAAGTTTATAATATCCGCATCAGCATGAAGAAACCATACATACCACCAATCCATGAAGTACAAACAACGTTGTAATAGACCTTTCAACATCAGTTGCTCAAAGATCCGAGCTTAGATGTCGAAAGATTTCCATCACACCAAATCTGATTCCGAGATTTAAAATATTGAACTGACATAAACAACGAAAAAATTGTCCTCTTTATGGACTTTTGCAGAAGGGTGGAAACAGTTGGATGATCAACAACGAAATCGTCTTGAATGAACTAATGAACTAGTCGTCTTGAGGACAACTAGGGGAGTAAATATTGTTGTTGTGCATAGGTTCCTCTGGGGACGAAATGTGAGAAAACGACTCATGGGATCAAGCATTCCTGTCAAATGATGTCCAGCTTTGCTTTTTCCACTCCGTTGCTTGGTGGTTCGACCTCGCACCCCTGCTTTATCGAAATCCAAGATCCTTCAGTTGAAGTAAGTCTCTTCTCTTACGGGCATCTGTTCTGCGCTACGATCTACCATTTGGGAGCTATCGACGTATAAGTCGTGATTGGTATGGAAACGGTTTAAGTCACTCGCGACGAAGTTGTGAAAACCCATTTCAATAAAAACTGAGTAAGACAGAACGTTGCCTACATCTCCACGAAAATATTGAGTTGAATCGAATTCGACGGTTAGGTCATCACCAGTAACAAACATGAACTGAAGGTACATCACAGAAAGCACATCTTATAAATGGTGAAAGGAGATGTCCTTTCTGTGATCCCTTCAGATGTTCTGTGTACCTTAAGCACATGTTTGTTACTGATGATGACCTAACCGTATAAATCGATTCAACTGTGTAACTCATTATTTTTGAGGAAATATGGAAAACGTTCTATCTTATCAGTTTTTATTGGTATGGATTTCGACAGTTAATGACATGTTGGATCCTGTAAATGTCACGTTTCAGCCGATTTTCAGGATGATCCGATCTGATGCTTGTCTATTATCGTCAATAATCGTCGGCTACTCAAGAGAACGAATCTCGAAAATACATTTCAAATGAAGAGTGTTTGTTTCTAAAGGATGGAATGAATTAAAGCTCTTGATTGCTCAGTCATCCTTGCCCAAAATTTTGGAACAGAATCAGTTCAATCACCACAACAGTCAAACACTGTGAAGAATCAAGTCTACGGACCTACTGATTTGGGGGAAAAAACTGGAAAATCGCCCATTGAACAGCAGGTATCTGGTCTCAATAGCGTTGCCCCAACACAACACTTTCCTGATCTCGTTTCGCCCCCGGGATTTACCAAACTGGTTCGCGAAGATTTTTCCTCAAAAGGAGTGAGATGATAATACAACTTTAAAATGAGGTTGTCAACTCCACCAAACGTTGTTTATAGCCCCCACCCCTCCTTTCACTAAGGTATAAATAAATAAAATGAACGTCGAGGCGAATGTGGAGACGGCGTGAGCGACAAAGCAAAGCGGGTTTTATGTTATTTCTATTACATTATTTAGAGTCCTTCCCTGTACTTGGTTTACTCCAAGGGAAAGGGGTTTTTTTTTTCATTTCTCTTTTATCCTGTTCTGAAGCTCAAAACTATAAAAGGAATTCGTATTAGGTTCTGGGGAGGGAAGAGGCCTCTTGGAAATCGTTATTGCATGGGTAAAAAACAGGGAAAAACGTTGTAGAGGGTTAAGCGATTGAATCCGCGCCGCTCCCTCGTGTGTGATCTAGTCAAAGCTGGTAAGAAGTGATAAAACAATCATTTCCCTATATGTTCTTCTTCGATCCCTTCGTTTTTTTTATACATATATATTTTTTATAACGAGCCTTTTTTTCAACGTTCAACCCCCCAGAGAGTTGACGACGGTATCAAAAAGCCCCATTCTCAATTTCGTGGAATGGCTCATGTTATGCAAGCCAAGTGTAACGCCGTCAACTCTCAGTTCTGTTAGCGAATTATTTCCGTGAGACGCCACAGCAACGGCTGCAACCATTTTAGAAGTAACTTTCTGAAATCGGATTTCCCTAAATATTAACCCGAACTGGGTATTAATTATTTAATTTAATTTAAAACTAGAATGGCATAGAACTGAATAGAGTCACTCTACAAGTGGAGAGTTGGAGATAGAATTCAGAAATTAAAAAAATCACCAGTATAACATGATATATCTGATATAATACACGATCACAGTCTGACACGAACGGCATGATTAAAAACTCAACAAGTTTTGACTGCCCTTTTAGCACCTCCTTTCTTTAAAACGATCATTGCTCCAATATCGCTCAAGAAAATCGGATGAACTTTTCAGGGAATTCCTTACATGTAATAGCTAAGATCCCTTGAAACTTTTAGCCTATTGATTCTGTAGAAGAAGACTGAAAAAGATCGACAAATAAATATGCCGTACCTGAAAAATAGTTATTTCCGAAATCTCTCATCTCCTAAACTACTAGATGGGATAGCCGTGGAATTTTCACGGATTGTTCGCCAAGGGTTGCCCAGAGACCGGTCCTGAGGAATTTTTTACTCCGATCCCTTCAAGTATCGCGATTTCCGAAACACAGAGATATTTTGCGATCACCGAAAATTATCAACTGCAGTACGTTACTCGTTTTAGAACTACGACGGACACATAGTTATCAAAAATCTACCAGATCCGTTCTAGGCTTATTGAGGGGAACATTGTGAGAAAATTAGGGCAGAACCGACGCAGTACTTCCTGTCAGAATGGGTCAGCATCGGCAGCGTTCAAGCGAAAATTAGTTCTTGAATCATAGTTTTACTGCCTAACGTTTCATGTTTCTCCTTTCCCTTCTTATCTTTATAATCAAGTTGCAAGCAGCCGAGGCTAGGCCAGCGTATGGGGCAGACGCATTTCAATGTACTGGTATGCAAGTTTGAAAAAGTCGCAACTCGAAAAAACTGGCCAACAGCCCTTAATATAATATTTCGATGAAAAAATGAGACTGAGAGGAGCCACTCTGAAACTTACCATTAGGATATGTGATCCTATTGGTGTGAATATTTGATTTTCAACAAATCCTTCTGTTTCTCAGCACTATTTCTTACCGAAGCCATAACGCAAAACTGCTGTTGACGCTCACACAGTACTATTGTGTAATACAGTACCTGCTCTCACAGTACTATTGTACAATACAGTATTTTTTAAACGAACGATCACAAAATACTAGAGCTCAACATAATACTGTTGTTGTTGATACTTTTGTTCACATTATTAGAGAGCCAGTATTATTGTTCACCGTAATGCTATCCTGAACTTACTTAGGAATAGTTCACCTCAACGTGAGCGCTCATGAGAAACTTTAAAATTTACCTCACCTACCAGGGAAATGGGTGTTCGTGACATAGAGTTTCAAGCTTTCCACAGTTACTTATTAGATATGCGAGTACCCCTCTCCTTTAACTTCAGAAGAAGTGCTTTTAATTTAAGTAATAGAGGAACCTTTCGGATGCGTCGTGGCTCCTTATTTGTCGAAAGAGCCGAGTGCGCTATTAGGAAATGAGTATAGGTTTCGTGACTGGAGAGCAGGCTAAATCTCCAAGTAATCGAACTTCTGAGGTGGTCACAGCACGCTCGACGAAAGGGAACAAAACGTTATCTAAGTTAAGTGTGAAACGTCATATTGACTAATGAATAGACCTCCTGTGATTTATGATAGAGCTCTAATTGAAAGGTGATAGGAGTCAGGAATTCGATGAGATCAACTCACATTTTAGGCAGGTACATCGTTAATGATTCGCCAGGATTTTACTGTTTGGGAAATATGGGGTGAACATCCAGAACTGCACAGAAATCATAGTATGAGGTTCCATTATGTTAATTAAAAAGGATGCAACAACTGTTTGTTTGAAAAGATTTGATTTGACTCTATTATGCTTCTCCACATAAGAACACCAAGCTTTAGATGGAAAATACCCAAATATATTTTATTCAAAATGGAGGAATTGTGAAAAAAGTGAGATTTTCAAAGAAATAAAAGCTCAATTTTCTCAACTATGTTGGAAGTCGCACATTACAACGTAACCACCAACTTTTACAGAAGATAGACGCGTTTAAAAAGATCCAAATGTCAATCTATCTCAATTCACAGAGTAGATCCTAAGTAGATTGTTTTCAAATGAACAACCGTAGTTAATGGATGGGAGAATTTGCAATTTGGGACAACTTTCGAGGGTTTTTGAGTATTTTAGGACGTCCTCTTGAAATTGAGTAATATACGCAAGGCTTAGTCTGCAAGGTTTGATCCAGGGGAGTGTGATAACCAAGTCGGAATGAAAAAGCTACCAAACTGTTTTTTACCATTGAAAGACCATTACGAAAAATACATAAACGGATGAACTTAATTGATTTTTATAGTTCGTTACTGATGATGACCTAATCTTCAAAAGCGATTCAACTTTGTAACTCATTCATTTCGTTTCAGTAGACAAGTTCTTTATTGGACATTCGTTTTCTTCCTTACACCAAAACAGCTCAAATAACTCATTTACTATTCTGCGATATAAGAAGCCAACGTCAAATTTTGTTGGAGAGTATTAAAAGGGAGTGGTACTGACACCCTGATGTATTTCACGAAGACATCACTTCCACCCTTTGTACGCTATTCAATGGATTGGGCACAGTCTAATGAACAGTTGGTTGCAAAATCGCATGATAGCTTTATCGCTTTTAAGCAGGCAACTCTTGTCTAGTGGTCAGCTGCGGCACGCAACGTCTCCTAACCGCAACTCACCTAAGCGGCGTAACCAGAAGAAATCGTCATGTTCCGTTGCCTTTGAAGTTTTCAAAGGTAGACTGACGGCGCGGCGGTTCGCAACAAAGGGAAGAACTATCAAGAAATTGATGCAACTGACACGAGAAAAATACTGGACGAAGTTGAAGTTCTCAAAGCTTAGGAGTAGACGCGGCCCTAAGTTAGAGCCGCTTCAATTCGGACCGCCCATTCTCGAGAACGGATAACTATGCATTTTCATAGCCGAAAGTACTGTTACACAGGTTCAAATTAACAACAACTAAAAAGTCAACTTCTAGATGAATTGCTTTAAAAAAATCAATAATTTTTCTTTTCATCCATTTTCCAGATATTGCCAATTTTTCAATTGAATAATTTTTTTCATCGAATTTTCAAAAGGTTTAGGGTTTCCCTATTTTCTCGAATTTTTGGGTTTTTTGAGATCATTGTGCCTTCATAGTTCGTGACCCGTATAATACGAATCCAAAATTGAATCTTGATTTGCTCCGCCCCTCTACACACTAATCAATTTCCAACTTTTTCAATAGCGAAAAAAGTATGCTTCTTCATCAACAGTGGCCGACTGATTAGTAAACTATAGAGGACAGAAGTTCATATTTTATATTCAAACATATTTTATATCCACATATTTTATATTCAAACATATTAAAAAGGCACTGTTAAACATGGACCGAAAAATATGTCAGTGAACATTGTACGAGCCTCAAAAACTCGAAAAAATAAACAATTGACGGTATCAAGGAATATTCGTCGTCGACAGCTAAAACGTTGTCATTTTCGGATTTAAAATACATAGAAATAGCTACCAAAATAAATTTTTGTTTAGCAATTCACCTTAATGTGTTCCCCCTAAATGCTGCAGATAAACTTCGCTGAAGGATCCATAATTTTTCAATATTTTAATGGATAGGGTGGTGGTTGGTGAATATGCCCAACAGATATCAGTGAAGTGATGAAACTGGTAAACAGGGATTCTTAGATAGTAAAGGAATCCGCATAAAACTTAAATCTCTACCAACGAAATGTTTTGTCGATTCATTTTATTGTTAAGTACCAATTCATCATAAGAACTTACAAAATTGTTAGTGCCGTATGTTTGAATGCTCTACCTTAGAGAGTACCCACCTTCCTAATGAATTCCTAGGGAAGAACTTCGTTGGCGTCTTCTAAAAATTTGTTGGGAGAGGCAAAGCTGAAAAAAACGCGACATCAATGGATAGACTTATTGTCTCCGGTGATAAAAATCTATTATGGCACGACAGGGGCATAGCCTACATCTCAGGTTGGGGTCAGTTGAGCGTAGGGCTCTGCTTTTTTACGGGGCGTTTTTTGTTCCTTTAACACGTGAGAACCTTGACGGGGCTCTGAAACTAGTTTAGCAGCCTAATCGTGAAAACCAATCAGAAAATCTTTGAATCTCTGGACAACAATACTTGAATTATCATCAATAATATCAAGATCAAGATTTTCCAAACCGAATTCAGGATTGTTTTTGAACCGAATTACACATTTCTAGACTGTTGACAAGCCAATTTCAGTGCGAACATCGTCGCCCTCAAAAGTCAGTAGGTCCCACCCCCATACTCATCCCCGCTGCACCCCGCTCAGAACATTTTCTTCAAAGTCCAACTCCACGCTGCTCAAAACGTCCATGAGAAAATCACGATCTGAAAGATGTCATCGCTCGAAGCGTCTCTACTGTTAATAGTACAGGTTGTGCCAATTACGTCACGGATATGATGAAGCTTCCAGAAGCTGTAGCTGGAAATTACTTCCATTAACATTTTTTCTAAGCAGTGTTGATTGTAGGAAGTATTCTAAGAAGTAACTGAATTAATTGATTGGATTGTTGGACTTCTGTTTCTTGTCCACCAGGTTGAGCATCTCAATTCTTCTCTTTTACCAACTATGTAAGTACATATAGGTATGTGTAATTTTTCACTGCTTTATTATCACATATCACATCTCAAAACATGGTATGTTTTGGTATGGTACTGGATCATTAAAATGCAAATAGATTAGCTTGAAAAAGAAAAGAAACAAACATTTGAATTTGGTTTGTAAAGTCTTGAATTTGACTTTTAAATGCTACATTCAGCAGAGTGAGTGAAATGAGAAGATGATCATCGAAATATATCTCATGACATTTAAGAAGAAAATGGACCCGATTAATCATATATTGTACGTTACTACTTTATACAACCCCGAACCAGGGGTTTCCTTGCTCAACTCGCCACGCCCTAGCACTTCGAAATAATCGTTCAAATGAAATGACGATGCCAATAGGCATAATCCCATTTTTTCCATCGACAGTTTATGAACATTTTTGACAGGTGAGTCATTTGGTGACATCCTACAGGGTCATTAGTTCGATTAATGAATGCCCTAAAAGGGAACGAAATTTTTAGGAGGGTCATCCAAGAGCCGGTGAATAAATCGCAATATCTAAACTCATTTAAGAATGAGATAGCCACTAATAATAAACTGACCCTACTAGTCTTAGCTCTTTAGAGTTGAAAAAAATTTATATGTAACAAAGTTTGGGAAGCTGCTTCGTCTACTGTTCTTTTTTGGTTTTCGTGGTTCTTACTTACATCGATCCAAATTTCAGTCTCGCTGTTAAGGTGATAACAAATCCTTCCAATAGCAGATGAAGCCAAATTCTCGACCGATTCCTCTTTTTTTTGTGTTCAATCAAGCATTTGGTTTTGATTTGAAACATATTTTGGAGATTTCAAATTTAATTAAAAAGGGATAAGTAATCGTTATATCTTCACAATTTCCAAGTGATGTTAATCCCACGTTTAATAGAATTTTGCAGAAAAAATATCAAATGTTTAGAATTTTCTGTTGGAAGTGATGATGGAGTGAAACTGTTCTTAAATAAAATGATTGGTACCATTTAATGGTATAAAAATCATGTTTGTTGCTGATGATTCAACTGTGCAACACATTATTTTCGTGGAAATATGGAAAACGTTGTATTTTACTCCGTTTTCATTGAAACGGGTTTCCCCAACTTCGTCGCGAGTGACTTGGTCCGTGTGGACTGTTCTTTTTACATTTGCACTATTCTCAGATTTTCGTATCTTCTTTTCTTTCGATTGCTTTCTTGTCGTTCTAAATAGTTTTTTTCTAAGTAAAATCATTCTGAGTTAACTCGTGACTCTTGCTTCGTTCGATTTTACGAAGTAATATCAGTTCATATTTCATTATAGCAATGAGGTTAACTATAATTATAAGTATGGTTGTCATAAATGGTGCACGTAGCAAAATCATGATCAATTCACTATTATCACTAAAATAATGAAAAAAAAACGGTAGTACACCAAGTAATGGTGCCTATTCTCACCAATAGGTGTTTTCTTTATTTTTTCAACCCAAAAAATATATAATTAAGATTGTGTAGTGGGGTAAACAGTTGGGAAGGGGCAAAGCAGACAGAAACGAAAAAATGAGGAGTTGGGCAGAGGAAAAAAAATGTGAGTGGGAAAAGGGAATGGAGTTGAAGGTTTTTAATTAAAGGGCCTTTGGAAGGGAAAGTGGTCGAGGTGGAAATGAGCGGGGAATATTATTATTGGTTAGTCGGGAACGGACACGTAATAGGATTAGCATAGGGGGCGATTAGAGGAGCGAGAGGGGTAATAAGGACGGGGTGGGGGAGGGGGTGAGAAGGAATGAGAGGGGCGGGGAGGAAGGATGGGGGGGAAGGTGTGGTTAGAGACGGCCAATCGGCTATCTCCCACCTGTTCGGCTCCCGCCATCTTACTAACTCGCCTCCCACTAAAAAGCCGGTTTTGCCCGTCTCTTATCACGAAAGAGGGACGTGCGCGGGGCGGCGGGAGCCCCCTTCCCCTTGAGCCTCGTCACGCGGGCCCCGTCAGACAACGGACATCATTCCACGGGGCTCTTCAGGGGGTCCCCCGTCTGTGTGTCTGTCTGTCGGATCCCCGTCGGCCGTAGGTTCTTGTCACGAGGAGTTGACCTTCGCTATCTCCCACCCCTCCCGTCCATCTTCGTACCGCGGCAACTCTCTCGCAGACACCCCTTACACACAGCCGCACATTCACACATCGCGACACTGGTGCCCTTATGTCTCCCGCGGGGTTCTTGTTCCCCAGCCCACCTTGTTCGTATCGGGCCCCAGAGCTCAACAGTCAGGCCAAATGGCCATTTTCCCGGCGGAAATTTTTTTATATCTCCATGTATATGGGAAATGTGACGCCATTTTCAATAATGAACCCTTGGCAAAGAGCATGAAAAAGAGGTTAATGGCGTAAGAAATCATCAATAAACCGATATCAAGATAATAAGTACTTTACAGATTTGACGATAGATAGCCCCAAATTCACAGATCGAAGTTAATTAAATAAACCGATGTGAATTTTACCATATCAGGATATTTAGGTAGGATTTGAAGTAAAAAATAGGTATTAAATATACTCTCACACCTCACGATATTTTATTTTTACGGTACCGGGACTCATTTTTACTCGTACTGGTAATGTTCGTAATGAGACTGATCACAAACTAAACAAGGTTTGAAGTGGGGACCAAGTATTTGTGAAAGATGGGGAAACAAAACCAAGTTGCCTTGTCTGATAGTGCGGAATTCTTGCTTTTTGGAACCTATTTATGGTTCCTAGATGTGCTACGGCCAGAGGGGCAGGTAGGGGCGGATGATTTTTGTCGTTATGTGAACTTTTACATGCCTTCAGGGAAGAGACACCTTCCCTCATTCCGGCGGAAAGCGGAGCTTTTTTGTAAGACTACCTCCTTACAAAAATCCTTATCGACTAATTCATACTTTGCCCTGCTGTAGCGCGCTCAAATATTGTTAATCAGGTTTTGACCGCCGCGTTTCATTGTTTCTGGTCCTATTCTGTGCTAGTATACTGTGACAATCATTAATCATCTTTTCAAAATCGACACATTCAGAAAATTTTGCATGCACAGCGGTAGGGGTGTGAAGTTCCACGAACGATTCGGAACGGTTCAGGAACAACAACACTACACGATTGGAGCAGTTCCAATTAGCCGTTCAACCGTACTAATACGATTGATTATAATCAATAATTATTGGATAACAAACAGTGAACATTTATTGAACAATAATATATGTTCATGTACAGCTCTACACCGAGTTCTGGCGTGGGAAACGGAAGGCTTTAGGTTTTAATCTCAAGTATCCCGGTGTGCGGTCCATCATAGCGGTTATCTTGGGAAATTCGAATTCTAACTTAAATACTTGAGATCCAGCGCACCGGCAACCTTTCAGTCACGGCAACTCCATCACTGGCAATTTTTCTAGTCGCCGACATTATACATTTCCTCGAGATGGATTTCATTTAAACTGCTTGTGTTATTACACTTATCCTGAGCCGAAGAAAGCTGAAGATGTTTCGGTAACACTGTCGTTAGTTTCAGACATCTTGATGGGCAGTTTCATAGTGTTTGATAGATTGAGAGAAAACACAAATTAATTCTCTAATCATTTCATAATGAACAGGGGCTTGATCAATGCAGGCTGTATCATCTCAAGAGAGATGTTAATACAACTCGCATCCAAATTATTTCTTAAATAAAAACGTATATGAAAGTACTGCATTCTTTACAGAAACACACTTTGCCTTGTTTTTAAATTATCACTCTTGAAAACATAATTATGGCCAGAATTACTAGAACTAGGCAAAATTCTTAATCGAACAAGATGAAAAGCCCGGAAATTTGCTGAAAATTCTAGTAGGTGTGAGCAGAGCTTGTATAGATCGGCCATTACCTCCTCCATTACCAGGTTCATTGCACAAGTATGGGTTTCAGGCAAACATTAAAATTAAAAAAAAAAAAAAAAAGTTCAAAAAAAGAAAATTGTGAAGACGTGTGGGGTTTTATCACTTTTGGTCCCCATTATATATCCTAAGCGTCATGGCGACCCCCCCCCCCCCCCCTAAAACAAAAATGTAAAAAATACTCGTAAGCACCCCGGATCTTATCTAAAACTAAAACTAGAAAAAGATTTCAAGCCCCCACCAAGATTTCAATGACGCAGTCTGCGTCATGTCCCCCCACCCCCCTGTGGGCACCACTGACATACCTAATTAAATTTGTAAGATTTGGAATTTGTTTTAAAAGAATGGGTCGAAAAAAAAAAGTGAAAACTTATAGTGCTAGCTTTGCTTTGCTGGATTGACTATTACCCCCTCCATTCCCCTCTTGACAAAAAGTTGAAAATTTCCGAGATTTGTTGCACAACAAGAGTAAAATTGATAATGAACTACTGGTAGTAGTCTACTAACCGCTGGATTAGTTCACGTCGCAATTATTCATCCGCCGTGACTAAAAAGTCCGCGCAGCCATTTTCGATATCTTGAGATACTTTACAATTTCGTCAAGGCAACTACAAAGAACAGTCAAGAGAGAGTTGTCAACGGTTGATAACAAGATCTTTGAAGGTACTCATCTAGACAGCCACTGCAAACCCCCGTTCCGCCTTTACTTGTGTTTAAAATTACGTCGATTTCAGTTCCAACGATTGATAACAAGCTGAACAGAAGGCAGCTTGGCTGATCCAGGCAGAATAGATAACGATGGACGACCTTAACCGTTCCATTTTCGTATCACGCTCAACGGAACGATTCCAGCAGGAACCTCAAACCTCTATAACGGATATCATTCCTCGGGGCTTTTCAGGGGTTTCCTGTCACGTGGAGTTTACAATCACTTTTCCCTTCTCCCATTTCTACGTTACACAACTTAATATATACCTACTCGTTCATTTAAAATATCCATTATTACAGTTATAATACACTATTCCAAATCAAAGTCGTCTATTCCAGCAATTATAGAACGCAATACAAAATCCCCCCTACATTTGTGAAGTATCACGAAAAATTCGGAACTGATCTAAAACGATTATGCTCCACAAGTGTGGCAGTTCCACTAGCTAACTAGCCGTTCCAGAGCTCCATATTTAGTTAAACCATGAGGCTAGACGAACCTCCAATTTACAATTTCTAATATCCAGTTGATAAGGGTAAATGAAATGCACTTAATTTATTCAAAGTTGTCCTTTAATGAATCGGAACGGTAAAAATTCAGATGAAAAAGCATTAACGTCCAAATGAACGAGGTATCAAATAGGGTAGTGCCAGTTCTAGTTCCAGCAGAACTAGTCAAAACATTCCAGAAGGATTAATCCTTATGATTTTTCTTATTGGAACCGGAGCAGTATTTGGAGTATCTGCATCGGCGCTCGGCTCATGT
This sequence comes from Creontiades dilutus, assembly GCA_031894815.1. Lineage (NCBI taxonomy): Eukaryota > Metazoa > Arthropoda > Insecta > Hemiptera > Miridae > Creontiades > Creontiades dilutus. The sequence goes on along the minus strand of JAVIWC010000855.1, from coordinate 1,467,100 downwards.
CCCAGGGGAGGTCGCTTTAAAAGAACTCTTGCAAATCGAAACTGTACAAGACCTTTGAATAAATCTGATAATCGCGTTTCCATTCCCTCTACTGTCCCACATCGACTTTTCTGGGAAATCGCCCGCTCCGACCACTCGATCCAATAAGATTTTTCATCCGTACCGATTCGAACTAGGACGGAATTATACAAAGAAAATGAAGGCAGACGATAAGATCAATACGAGAAGATGGGTGCCTCAACTTGAAACGCATTACCTCTGAGATTCTCAAAGATTGATGGGAGGGGGTGGGTTCTTGGCGGAAGGAACGCTGTACCTTTCGGTAATCCGTTTAAGCCCTTCATTGTCACCTCTTGAAGAGAACACAAAACAGTTATCTTGTTTGGAGAAGCCCCAATAAGTCGTTACGTAATACTCGCACAGCCTCAGCGCATAGATTATCCTCTTAAACTGTTTCTGTGTTTTCAGGTGACAGTAAGTTGTGACCCAACCGTTTCCTTATTGAGATAGGTCTCACATGATGCAAGTCAATTTTGTCGATATCGCAGCACTTCGGCTATTAGGTAGGTATCAGAGACTGCACGTGTCAGAAAAACAAATTGATTCCCGAACAAATATGCATAAGGATCATATTCTACCATCTTTAATACGTTTAATTTATTAAAAAAATTCAACAATAGGGATTGCTTCAATTTGTTGTTTTATTTTTGTAAATGAATATTACATTACGTTTTCATTATTTTGAACATTTAATTTTGATTTTAATAAAAGAACATTTCTTAGCGTAGCACCCAACTTCTCTATTTCAAACCTTCCCCAAACTATAATTTTTTCCAAAAAAAAAATCCTGTTTTGTACCATAAAACTCACACACATCATCTTGAAAAGTCTTTTAACCACATTCCCGGATTCAGCGTTAAATTTCCTACACACTTTTTACTTTTCCATAATGAAAACTAACTTATAAAAAAACAGCAGTTCAAACGGTTAACAAGATTCTGAAGTGTCCATACTTTAATATTGATCTCAAAAAACGTGCTTTAACGTGTTTATCGTCCGTAAAATTTTCAAATTCCAACAGATTTTTTAGTGGTATGATCAACTTCACAATCCCGTATGGAATTCACGGGAGTAATTCCAATTTTATGAGGGAAGAAATCGTACGCATGGACGCTATGTCCGGAATTTGTTCAATAAACCTTTTGAGGAAAAAACCTGCTTTTTGAGATACGTAAAACCATTAAATTTATTGAAAATCTTGTTTCCGGAGTATTCTAGGAGACTAATACACAAAAAAGGAAAAATGAGAAGATTCCCTAGAGGGACTCCAAACCAGCAATAATGTCTGGTTTATCGTCTTGGAATGTTCTAAAACAAATTTCAATAGCGAAAACTGTTCTTTACTCAGAACCATTTCAATGAAGTTTTGGTTAAATTATCCAAAACATACATTTTTTAAGGATTTAAATGGTGATAAAAAGCGCAATTCAATCGCTACCATGAAAGTCCTTCACAGTCAATAGAAATACACGGGAGATTGAAATATTCTGGCTCTAATTATTTAAAAATAAGTAGAGTAACCACATACTGAATATCGAAATTATTCAAGAGTTTATAGAAGTTGAACTAAGATTAGTAAATTCCAATAAGCACAGAACCAAAACAAATGAGTAGAACTGGGAGGAACCCTCCAAGGTAACCAGCCTCATTGCTGTTATTATTAATACAAATCGTTTTCTCCCGCTTCCTGATCGTTCCTTCATGATATAAGGGAGGTTTTTTCCTGAGCGACTCTCGCGTGACTGGTCGATCGCATGCATCCGTCCAGGGGTCGTATCCAATTTAAACACCGAGAATCAGCGTTATCTACCGTTTCTGCATACCAAAATACCTTTTCATTTTCATTAGTCAAGACTTCTACTTGATTTCCTTTTTTTAGGACTGGAACACTTCAGGTGGGAAAACCGAAAAGGAAAAAAGTATCATTTGTATTTGTATCATTATCCGACACTAATGGTTAACTTTCCAATCGAGCACCCTTTTGTTATATAGCTTTTCCAAGTCGAATTGAGAATTTTCCAATCTAAGAAACTTTCACTACTAAAGAGGAATATGGAGTTTTCCAAACCGAATTGACAATTTCTAAGGGCCACTCCGCATTTTTGTTCTTGTTGACTTCAATAGACCAGCCAAACGCAGAGTGGCCTCGATTTTTTCTGTTCTTAAGAAGACCGTAATTTTTATGAAGTATTCTTCGTTCACTTCGTCTTTTTGATTTCAATGTTAATTAGTTCATAAAGTGCTATTCTTTCATTTTGCTTTACTAATTTTGTTTTCAATAAAAGTCTTGGATTGCCTTAAAAATTGTCAATTCGGTTTGGAAAACTTCATATTCCTTTTTGGTAGTGGTTACATTGGAAAATTCTCAAATTGATTTGGAAGATTCTGAAATTGATTTGGGAAATTCTCAAATTGATTTGGAAAATTCTCAAATTGGTTTGGAAAAATCTCAATTTGGTTTGGAAAATTCTCAATTCGACTTGGAAAAGCTATATTACCCAGTACAGAAACTGTACTATATATCCATTTCCGAGTGTTACTGGTGTTCCTAGAAGTTGGTGGGACTGATATATTTTGCAACGCTATAATTTAAGGTTTTCTTCACAAAATATAAAACTTCCCACTCACACCCATTGGTTGATTCTTGGGGTTTTGAACGATCATCTCCATGTCAATCTACTCCATTTATCATCGATTTCTTCCAACATGTTAAACTAGCTCGAAATCCCAAACTGATTAATCCGTTTTGAAAGTGATATTTTGCCATAGCCAAAATACCATAGTTTAAAACAAGATCATGAATCACTTCTTATTCAGTAGATCTACAAGTAAATATCAGGTTCGATTCAAAGGAATACGAACAAGTCTAGTTTAGTAAGTTTCTTCAGATCTGTGATACTATTCAAATTTGTTGGTAAATTAAGAATTGAACGCACGAGCTTTTTCTTCGCCGTGTGAACGAATCGCACTGAAAATTACCAGAGTGAAACCAGCACTTACGAGTGGTAAAAGGCTCAACACCTGTGGTCGGCTGCCATAACTAACGAAAAAGGTTCAACCATTTGAGACATCGGGCTAATAGGTGGGTGCGGGTACCCTTTCATTTTAGTTCCTACCACCCATTTAGGACACCTTGTTCTCCGAGTACCAAGAAAATCATTTGTAACTTTCATTCAACTCGACCTTGTCTCGGAAAAAGGTCTGTTTTTGGAGTTTACGAGGAATTTGAATAGTTACGTGGAAAAGGGCTCACCGTTGAGGGGTGCTGGCGGTTAGAATATTCAAGCGGGTTGGAGCAAATTGAAACCACAACCGTTAGTCCAATATGACTAGCCCTGACTATGATGAAAACCAGCGATACAAAAATCCAATAGAGTGGAATATCCAAGTAATTCCGTACAAGGCAAACAGCCAGGAATCCATTCTATCTAACGCTTCCCAAAGCTTTATCAATGGGCCGGTAGAACAACGTCCACTGACGAGACAGCCAATATTGTGGGACAAATGGCATGTCAATGAGAACCATATTTTTGATAGCTTGTGCCAGGCTTCCCTGTATAACTACCGTTCCAAACGAATCCCTCTTGATGTTCATGTTATCCATGACTTTTTTGAAGAAAAAAAAAAACTGTTTTTTAAATTTCAAAATCAAAATTTACACTGGCATTTTTACGTTTTAAATCATTCTGCGCAAATTTTGTTCCATGTTTATCTGTGTGAATCAATTTTATTAGCTTGATAACCGCAGTTTTAATCCAAATTGGATGGAACTTCCCGATGTGGCCCTCCTATCAGCTTCATTCAAGAATTCAAAATCAATCAGGTATCATTTTGTCACAGACTAAACGACCGTTCTCGCTCAATTTCGAAGGTGAGTTGAGCAAATACGATTTTATTATCCCATATCAATTTCAAAATGCGGGGCCACGAACGTGAAACCTTCTTAATAAACATTACTTCTACATTTGTTATTCATTATTTATGGAATTATCAGGGAATGTGTGGTTCAAGGGTGGTTCCCTATCAATTTCATCACTTACGACTCAACAGTTTTCACTACACATACTTGAACAAGAAATCCATAAATTGAATAATATTCCAACCCGAACTCAAACGAAATTGAAGGCTAATTGGAAGGGTGCCGTCTGTCAGACCGTCGTACCATCTGATCCACGAACCATATGGAACTGAGACGTAAATAATCGTAAGAAGAGACGAAGAATCTTCGGTGTCGGTTTGAATAGGGGACGAGAAACGTCATGTTGGATATCGGGGTCTGGAAGAACTTGACAAGAGGTACTGGAACACGAAGTTCTTGACAAATACGATTTCACTGCGGAAGTTTGTAAAATGTGTGGCAAAAACGAAAAGTGCAGGATGATTGAGAGTAACATCTCCTTAGAAGACCAGAAAACCAAAACTTCCAGTCTTCGAAAAGAAATCTAGAAAGTAGTAGTAGGTACTCACCTTTATATCAAATGGCCCACTAAATAAAGGGCGATCAAAAAACTTGAAATGATTTTGTCCTTTTTTCATGGATTTCGTCAACCTGGAGCAGTAACTTTGATTGCAGCGAATTTGAAATTTACTAATTGCTGTTCTAATGAGCGAATGTATCAGTTATAAAATTCGCCATTAACAGTTCCACCAACAGCAGATACAAGGGGATTATCATAACAGTAGTGCATATTTACGTAAATAGTTTACTCAGCACCTGCATAGCGAAACCCCAACTGATTTATATAATTCTAGATATCCTTACATTTTCCTCCACAATTACAAGTCCGAAGATTAGATTCCAAACTTCCCCCATCATTATTTAGAGACGGCACCATTATATGCTTGATTTTCGGAATGGTAAGTACTGAGGAAAATGAAGGAATATACAGAATTACGTGAGTTACTTGGCGTTTTGATGTACAGGAGATATGGTGATTCCGCGAATCTTACGATGGTCGAGTGAACGGTTGTAATGAGTGTATTGTTAAATATGGCACTGTTGAGTGAGTAATATAACTGACACATTTAATTATGAATTAAATTAGCAATTAAATTCGGGACAATTCACTTAACTAGTTGAGTATTTATCTTGGCTGCCATTTGTTTGAAGGTTACTATTTGGAAGACAAGAAAATCCATAAACCAAGGACCCAACGGTGTTAAGCTTTCTTGAAAACAAATTAAGCACCCACTCCTTCCATTTGGCTTTTCTTTCAATGACAGATGGTTTTGATTCTCTAGTCCAGTGGAAATGATACTAACGTTTTGACAGCGTATAGTTCTGAATGTCTTTTGAACAAATCTTATTCACGGTCAGTGCTACGAGTACTATCAAGACAAAAGTTAGGTTTGTGAAATTGATGTTTATGTGCATTTACTATGTTGATTACTCCAGTTCTTTAAATTAATGTTTTAGATTAAGAAAAATGCTGTATTTGAAAAATGTTAAGACTGAGGTACCTGATTTTATTGAGCTGTGATTTTCTTTAAATACTTTTTTAAATTCTATTAGTTAACAATGAAAGCGTCGTTTTGCAACAGCTATTTACGACACAACTGTTCAGAAAGTTTTAAGTGGATTGGGACAAGACAAATGACACATCAACGAAATGTGATGTCCATTATTGCTGGCCTTACACTAATTCCTAATGATATTAACAATACAATAACCAGATTGTATGTTTCTGAACATTTCCTTCAATACAGTCAGCTGGGAGCAACCGCTAGTAGCTGCGTAAGAATGACGAAATCATCGATTGTGTACTGATATGTTTTTTGGCTATTTTGATAGGGGAGGTTTTTAAAAGTTTCAACGGTGTTTCTCAAGGCCTCACAAAATTGAGAAATGCTAACTCACATCCGTTCATTAAGGTACACTCCGAATAATCATTAGCGTTTCAATTATCACGTTTTATTAGTTAAATCCTAAGTGATAAACCATATTTAAATAAGTAAATACCTAAAATATATTAATAAATTACAAAATAAAACCAATCAAGAGGTGCATTATGGAATGGGGAGTGTGACGGTCGGCATAGTACGAAGCGAACATGTGAAACGCTGCGCCATGATGACCTGGCTATCTAGTCGGCTATCTCGTGTAGTCATTATAGAACACGGGGAATGGTGAGGGACAATAGCTCTAAAATGCCTGTCAGATCCTCCGGCTGAAGCGCATAGAGGGACCGTCTTTCGAAGTAACAGCTCGAAACAATTGACATACCCTTTCTGTCTGTCCACCGCGCGGTAAACACTTTTATGAACCCCGTTATTATACTTTTTTTCTTTTGTTTTGTTTCCGTCCGTTTCATTTCACGCGGTCGCTTCATGTATTAAAGGCGTGACCGCAAGCTCTACTTACGCCGGATCGATTCCACTTACAGTTCAGACTTACAAATCGAAATCCCCTACGACAAATTCCAAAAACGAACATCAATTATCAAGCAAGATCTGTTTTCCATAACTCCGTTTCAAATTTATTATGGTAGCCAATACTATTGAACATGCCCAACACTAGTATTTAAAAGAAGCTTCCCTCAGATGTGGAAGCTTACAAATAATATGGGCCACCAGAAAGAGAAGAGAGAAAGAATATTAGAAAAAAAAATGTATGGGTTGCGAGAAAAATGAAGAATACCCTGAAGTTTTCTTGTAGATACCAAAATTTGCTCATAATTGTTATGCAGTTCAAATGAGTCTTTTGGTATTGGCATTTTCGACGAATCTTAGCACATACTTGCCGATACAAATGAAGTAAGTACCTAAATAAGTACTTGATACTTCATCATTAAGAGGCTAAGAAAATGCTCAGGGCTTTTCATTGCGATCAGAACAAGGATGTTGGATAATTCCTTCAATAGGAGCCCCAATGAGACGAATACGTATCACCAAACATAGGTTTTTTGTTTGTTTTTCTCCCGTTGGCACTGGTTCCTCCCATTCACGCTGCGGTAGTATATCTCTTTACTGGCGAGGACCTGAGGGCGAAGGAGGAACCAAAGCCAACAATATGTTTACGAGGCGGCCGAAACTGATATGACGTCGATTCTAGGGAGGTCTGAAGGAAATTCGTTGTTTGCCAACAGAAAACGTTGGGGAGATACGGGAGAGAAACGTTGAGTTATGCAGATCCACGATCGGGGGCGGCAGAAAAGGCGGTAGGTAGTAGGGGGGTGGAGGTGGAGGCAACACCGCTCACAATGTGGGCCCCTCCAGCTGAGGTCTTATCTGCCAGGACCCACAGCCCCCCAGTCCAGGGCCCCTAATGGTGATCCCCGCCGGATAACAGCCCCACAGCCCTGCAAACGTGAATGATAACATTCACCCCTATCGTTATAGTAATTTTATTTAAATGCCATCTCATTCATTCTCAGACTAAATTACATTTTCACTGCGCCCATGTTCCACTTGTTCTCACCTGATACAACCATACATTTTTGAAGCGAGATTACGTTAATCTAGAAAATCTTTTTCCAACAATTGACATCCAAACATGGTTCACAAGTTCAGAGTTTCTAGTTAAAAAGTAACGAGCAAATTCGTGACAAAGCTGAGGAGTATTGAATAACAGAAGCAAGAGCAATCTATCCAGATATCACTGGGCGTACATAAATAATTGCAGGGTACGATTCGGACAGTTCAAGATGACCACACATTTAGAAAGAAAAATATTTTAGTTATGTTTCATTTACGGAAAATTGCATTTACCAAACATGCTATCCATAGATTGCTCAACTTACACGAATTGCCACGAACGTTTGAACCGACATAAAACCAGAATATCTATTTCCAAATTGAAAAAATAAAATGAATAATAATATAAACGAACAAAATAAATGAAATATTAAATATGTCGATGTACTGATTTATCAAAACTCTGAATGACATAAGAAGACCAATCTATAGCAACGTACAATCTACGTGAAAATACTCCAGACACGTCACCTTATTCCGAACATTTTCAAAAGTTATCCAGTATCCACTGAAATCAAGATAAAAGACAGCTCTTTTTCATTGTAAACATTCTGTCTGTAATAAAAGTGTTAATAATTGAATTTGATGTTCTTTTCAACGCCGGCATTCGGGAATCACATCGTTAGAGATTATGCGCCGGAGCGGGGTAACTGCGTTAAAGAAATGACCGTTAGATGGCAAGATAGCGACGAGTGATGTGAACGTTTTTAATTGATTAACTATAAGGTGTCAGAGACAGCCATCAAGCCTGAACATGTAATAATTATGTTAAATCAACTCGAAAACGTTCATGGATAGAGGAGGCGGGGTTAATTATACTGGGGTTTCTGAAGCAGGTTCCCTGTCCTCTGAAAACTGGAAGAGAATCTTCTGCAGTTTCTCAAGGGAAAAAAAGGTTGATTGAGATCACCCTCCCGCCTCTCGAGAAATTTATCAATAATCTGGGAACGGTTATTTCAAACGCCTTGTCAGTGCATTAAAAATGATCGAGCTCAGCGGGGATGACAAAACGTCCATAAACCGTGGGAGTATTTTCGAAGAAATTATTATCTGGATGGAGAGCGCAGAAAGTGTAAAAAATTAAGTGGCCTTTCGTCGAATACGAACATTCAATTTTGGAAACACCTGGCGATGGATGGTCATTCAGATGTCAGCTTGATCATTCGAAATGAGCTTTATTACTTTCAATCGGATAGAGCACGATTTTAACGTATAGTTAAGATAACTACCCATTCGGTCCAAACGTGTTCAAAAATTATAAATCACGTTTTCTTACATGAACTGATGAATCTGATACCTGTATCACAAAGTAATATGCATTCAGTGATGAGGTTAACCACGAATTTATATTTTTGAGGCAAGTTAAACGATATTTGTGATGTTTTCTAGAGTAAGGAGGTTGGAGTTATACACTTCCTAAAAGTAGACATCAACGATACCTATGACGTTTGAACAGACGAGAACAATGGAATTTATGGTTCGAAATGGAAATAGCAAGTAACGCCCCACACCGGGTTTCCGTAAACAGTTAAGTGCATATGAAGAGACGAAATTCACGATTTTGATTCGTGATTTGTGGGAGTGAAGGATGCAGGCATAACGAGGCAACCAACATGAGTTATTGTAAAATTAACCGGCCTAATTGCTGTCGGTTCCAACTTCTTGGAACTGGAAAAATATGAAACAGCTAAAACTCCCATTTAAATCGGTCATCAATCTGTGTTGTGTTTCAAAAGGTTAGATTCCCTGATCTAATCTTCAAAGCCAGTTGAAGTGTAATGCCTTTGTGGTGGATACAGATGTTTCCGCCTTCCCGCTTTTTAGCTTTAGCTGTTGCAGGCATCGCCATTCAGCCCTAGGAAGGAGCAACCAGTCCATTCCATCACCTTCTTGTTACACTATTGGTTTTAGTTCATTTTAATGCCAAACCGGATACGAGTCACTATTAATTCTAATGACAGATCATAATTTCATTTACACTCGATTCGGTGGATAACGAGCGAACAAAATGACCAACACGGAATATACTAGAACGTGTCGTGCCGATCAACGACGACGGGCGCGCCCTTCACTCACCCGTTTTTATTCTCTCATTCTTTCTCCATCTGCCCCCTGTTCCTTTTAATGTTAATGGTTCCTACTCGAGATGGAAATAAAATAAAAAATTAAAAAAAAAAGAAGGAATTTGAAAAAATAAATAAATGAATAAAATACAGAGACGATATCTCCAGGAGGATTAGATTGAATACAAATGAGTGGGGCAGAGATACATGGAGAGACTGGGGAACATGTAAATGAAGGAAGGCCAACCCGGGGTCTCTGAGACGGCCACCAATCATTCTGAAAATGATCCTTTCGGATTTACATTCAGTCAATACGAGTACAACCTCTGGTCGATGAATTCATTAATTCTGGCGACTAGATGAGTACCGCTTGTCATATTACCATCGCAAGACAATCATTCAACGAATGAAGAGCCGCTCTCGAAAATGAAGAATAAACTAATGTGAAAATTAACGTCAATGTCGTTCATTTACCGCGATCGAAGTAGTTCCAAAAAGTCGGCCTAATGCCTCAAGCTACTGGAATTTTCTCGATCTTTAACCAATCAATACAATATCATTATATTTTTAAAATGAACACAACCAAATTTAACATTTTTAAATTACTCTCCAGATGCCACTAAACATGTTAGGATTTAAATTATTCTTGTTCATTATCGAATTTCCGATCAGCGGTCGAAATTTTCGAGTGACCAGCAGGTAATAAAATCGTCCCCGGTTTGAAATCAATCATAAAAAGAAATGGAACTTGAGAATGGGGATCTTTATCGACGAGGTAGTTGAATCAAGAGGTACTGCAGTTTGAGAGAGGGAAAAAGAGAACACGGAAATCCGAAAATAGGGCCAGTTTGAGTTTTTCCGCCTCCCCCCCACGTTTTTACTCTGCTTTTGTGGAAAAAGGATTCTAAAGATTACGACCCTCCCCGAAATAAAATTTATGGCCAAATCCTGACAGTACGTTTCAGTGTAGCGAAAAATAGTTAGGAAAAAGCATTTAGCGAAAGAGGGGTTGCTTTAGGGGGTGGAAGCCTTTTCAGGGGGATGTTTCTGGTAGACCGGGTAAGAGAAACTCGAGTGCGAAGAGGGCGGCAAACTCGTATCAATCTTCATCAATCTCCTCCGATCCCCCCAAACCCCCTTCCTTAAAACTACACTACCGCCACAGTGCGGAACTTATTTAGGGACCAGCTTCCAATAGCTTTCATCTTCAATAGAAATCCCAATTACTCCTCTATATTTCGTATATCTAACGTAGTTTCTCAGGAGTTTACAGTCTTCCTCAACCAGGTCCCGAACGTTTGATCACCGAACAAACCGTTCTTCGACCAACCTCCTGTCAGACTATTTCTAAGATGTTCTAAACGAAACACTAACTTAAACACATGGACAATTGTTTTCCCGGTGGAATTCACTTTTGTAAAGAACAAAATTGTTCAGGAGCCGTTTGATTGGACGGATAACAAATATAATCAATGTGAAGTTATCCGTAGAAGTTAGAAACTTCAAATACAAATTCACAGATTGAAGCTTTGAGAAAACTTGTAGATATACTACATTCAACAAATCAAGTTTTAATTTGAATAGTAAAGTTTTAGAGGGAAACAAGGGTTTCCCTCTAGTAAAATTTATTTTTCGACAAAATACTGTGAGCTTACCACACAACCCAATACAGCTATTTTGTTTACCATTTTTAACTGTGGAACTTTGAATTTTTCAACCTTATCAATATTTTTAGGCCTAACGATGTATTATTTTCAAAATTCATTCAGATACAAATGGGACGAGCTGGTAATGTAAAAAGGTAATGTTAGGTGTTTTTTGATGAAGTCCAGCCACCCGCATTAGATTCTTGACCGATTTTTTAAAGTTATTTTTCGATTGATTATTATCGTAAAATATTGTTAAGGAAGAATCGTAGAATAGGAGGAAGGAATTTGTATATATAACACAACAGATGCCCAGTGAAACTCTACACTCGTTTCCTTGCGTACGTCCGCCTTGTAAGAGAGGAAGATCTACTTTGTTGGAAAACTTACAATGCAAAATATGTGGGTAGCTTTTAAAACATGAAATAAATAACGAAATCGCCTTTTAGTTACGGCATCAAGTATGAATGATACACGCGAACGTTACTTTTGTCAGAAAAAGTGTACGTCATCTAATCCCTGTAGGGTTTCGAAGAGGTGCAGTAGGACAAAATGAAAGCATGCTAGATTTTTTTGGTTGAACAACTAATTTTTTTAACCATCTATAAAAGAGAAAAATTGGAACATGATGGATACTGGGCAGTTGTGACTTTATTGAAAAATATTGAAAAATACTCATGTTGTAAGGTGCGAATAGTAGAATTTTACGTGAACGTGAAACTACACCGGTTTTGAATGTGATGAGTAGGTAATACTGCCTGAGATCACTCAGTTTTCGGGAGCAATATTTCAATTTTGAAACAAGGGTGTTTTGAAGATAGAGAGAAGTGTACAGTGCACAAAATAATGAAAAGGAAAGTAGGTATGAAAACAACGGAAATAAAACGGAAACATTAAATAAAAACTCACAGTGAGATGCTGAAAGAGCCAAGCACGAAGAATGTTGGTGGCCACCTTGGGGAAGATACCCCTCTTCTTCTGGTTCTTCTTACCATTGGTATCATCGTCTTCTTCGCCCGTACCTTCCCCACTGCCAATACTAGCGTTGCTAGCATCGCCTAAACAAACCAGGGATAAGCCATTACACTTTCATTGTCTCGAATGTCGCCTTTTTTGTTTGTATGTGACTCACAATTGACAAAAAAGGACTATAAGGGGGGAGTCATGACGCCCTAGGGGAGGAGGACCGCCCACAGGCTAAAACCATCATTTCGGGTCACTGGTTTTTCACTAATCCTTATTCAAAATCGACCCCTGCCAAGCTTTTGACGCTGTGAACGCACTTATTACACGATTTGGTTCCTCTCACACCTTCGATTCCGAACCAGTTTGCCCACTTGTTGATTTTCTTTCCTGACAATAACATCGAAGTTGGTTCGTTATCGCTATCAAGTATTTTTGCGGGCTATTTTAAAAAACAGAAAAAATGGTCTCTTCCTTGTTGGCCACCAGCATCCTTGTTCTAACATTTTTCAACGAGAAAATGAAAAAATGTTGCATTCTCAACATCAAAGTGAGTTAAAACTAAACAAAAATGTCGTATGTTTGTGTGAACGCTAACAAGATTAGACCCATGTTTTATTTTCAAGGTTAGTGTCGGTTTATATTTTTTTGTATTCTTTCTAAAATTTATTTTAGCCCTCTGTCAATTTCTGATTGGGACGAATGTTTTAGAGTAATGACAAGTAGTTTGGAAGTCTACAGTCACTTTTTAATCGGTAGGGTAATGAGAAAAGTTGGTTGAGAAGAGGGTTAGGAAACGAGCAACCAGCCAGTTTCAGGGTATTTCGAAGAGAGGGGATTTTATTTAACTGTGGTGAAGGGGGCTTCGGGGCGAGGAAGCAACGTTCGTTTCGTAACAGAATACAATCAAAACTACTCCAAAGAATGGATCTTAGTATTAGAAATTGGAGAGCGTAAAATACTGCGCCGCACGAACGACAACATGAGTTAAGAGTATTTTAGGTTACAATGATATTTATAATTTCATAATATTCAGTCAATAGAATTTCCCATTTCCTATCTTCAATTAAATGTGTGATTCAAATTCGCTACTGACTGCACGGATGATGTTCAAAGAACAAAATGTTCTGAAATATCTTAAACCGTTCCACTACGATTACATAAATTTAAGTTATGTAAGAAATTGTTTCCTCAACATGGTTCTTCCGGAGTCCACTTGAATCGCCATGAGGGTGTCAGGCAGCTGTTGCTCCACGGACGAGTTCCACAATTCAAAAAGAGATGATAAAAATCAAAAGTACAGAGTAAATTTCCTGATATCATATCCATTATTATTAAAATAATACGGATCGTTTAGTTTCAGGAAGCCATGAATTTATTGAGTTTGCGATACAAATAATTTCGACGGTGAAAATATGAACAGTTTCGTTGTTAGAACAGGGATGCTACAGATGTACCACTATAGTAAACGAAGTAAAGACAACAAAATGCTATTAGGCACAGTTTTAGTGTGCACAAGGTAACTTTGTTCGGCAATAAATAATGTGGATCGTAAATGAGAAAAAATTATTTCTTAAAAGTGCATGATAATACTAGATTGGATGCTTGTTGAATGTGCAAATCTCATTTCAATCTAATGGTAAATCAGATTATAATATTGTCAGCGGTCAATGAAGCATGCTATACATTTGAACGTTTTACGCTATTGAAGTATCAATATCTTACGTAAACGAAGAATCCATGTTCTCTTTAAGGAAATAAAACTACAACTGAATAAATGCTAGAATTGAATTGAGTAATATAGGAGGATTAAGAAAGGAGAGACCAGCGGAAATCAATGCCAATTAAAATGATCGACTGGTTGAACCCAGGCCCAATTCTGCTCAAATGGTAAAAACGTGTCAGTCGAGTCAGTGAGTTGGAATTCGAAATAAACATATTTCCGACAGATTGGAAGCAAATACAAACAAATGAAATCGTGGGGAACGAACGCGAGGAATGAGAGTAATATGTGCTCACAGAGGTCCCTTCTTCAAATCATAAAAAGCATGACTGGTGACCGAAAGGAGGTATTAAGGCGAGAATGGAAACGAATGGAGCTGCTTTAGAACGTGAACAGTTACAAAGTAATTTTCAAAGGGGGTCTCTTCTTCGCGGAACCTTGTTGGAACTTTTCGTCTTCAAGTGGAGTTCACAAGAAAATACTGAGCGCGAAGGTGAAGGATGAGTGGTTTCCTTTTGACATGGAAAGAACTACAAAAAGAGTGATGAGAAAATAGGATGCAAATAACGTTTTTGATAAAGTTGAAAATAGTGTGAATACAATGTACGAATAGAGTATTCATTGTTTTAATCATCATTATGTCTCCCAAAATTTATGCATATTCGATGGTCTGCCCGGTGTATGATCCTTGTGACTGCGTTGAACTTGTCACTTCATGAAAAGTTTGAGAGACAACTTTGTTTGAACAAATGTTCTTACAATGTATTTACATTCGCGTATGGGCTTTCGTTATTAATTCACTCTGATACCATTCTGAAAATTTGGTTAAATTGATAAAGTACATTAAGATAGGGTTACTGATCATATACTCCGAATGGTGGAGAAAAAAACATTCCTGCAGGCGGAAAAAAAACTAGAGTTCCGTCAATTCAACGTTCAAGGAGATCAAACTCCCAAGCTGCCGAGAAAAAATGCATCACGAAGTGGATATTCTGCCTTCAGTAAGGTGAATTGCCCGTATTAGTAGAGCAGCCGAGTCACCTTGACAGGATTGGCTTCTTTTCTCATTTGAACTCTCATTCCTTCAACTCGGTTTTAAGTGGGCGAGGAAATGAATGGTTTTATGGAAAATCAACGGATGAAATCGCATCGAATTGCTCTTTAGTACAAGGGAACCAAATATCAACACGTAGTGTGTCATACCGAAATTCCAAGTACCACCCTTCGGACACATCTTGATCTGTACTGTAGTAAGAAATTAGTTTGTTGAATTGCAATTCATCTGCCCAAGTGTCCACTAAGTTACATTAAGATCAGATACCATCAACAAGACGGAAAACCAAGAGGAATCTTACAGCTAGAGCCGGCACGTAGAAGGACCAAATAGGGTACCGGAGTAGATGTACATGTTTCCTGGGAGAAAAATCCATGTACCACATCAACTGCAGATCTATGTACAAATGTTACGTGCGACACTCAGCTGAAAGTGTTCAAAGATTTTACAACTTTCTCAAACTCAATTTGAGCGTAACACGATAATGCAGTTTATAATTCGGCCTAACTTTAACCTAACACATACGGTTTCACGTAGACAGGACAGTGATCCTGACGTTCCTAGAAAACTTTGAGAGAATTTAGAGAAGTAATAAAAGTGAACATTTAGTGCACATTTCAGACGGTTGGAAAACAATGAATTCCAAAATTTGTGCGCGACATTGCGTTTTTTTTTAAAACAGAATTTTGACCTCGGAACCTAGCTTGACCTAGCATTTGTGATGGATAACTTTCATTTTGCCTTCATTGATTTTGGAAAACTCATAAGAACTGGAACCTTGGAGATGCAAATCATAACCCAACTCGTATTCAAGATTGGGGTTGGTATTATGCAAGGTGGGTGCCCGTTGCCGGCCTTCAGGATGGATGGTTGCCACCACAACGAACGGCAATCAATCAACTCAGCCGCAGGTGGAGTAACAGAATCTCCAATTAGGGAAATATTGAGTAGCCCCTATTCATATCACTGTAAATCTAACTGTATCGTCAAAGTAATTCATTAGAAAACAAATGAATGAAGTAAAAATGCAGTATTAGCTGGTGAAAATACCGAATCTGGTTCATGAAATCACATTATAATACAGCAGACCTAAGGAATAATAAATTGATTCAACCGCCAGGCTACATGTCACGCTTGTATTCGCACAGTACCAATGACTGTAATTTCAAGTCATACTATTTTTACTTCTACCTTATATTCCAGTGTCATCCGGAGATAGTGAAAAATGGTTGATTTATTCAGTTTTTAAGATAATTAACTGATAAACGTAATCCCAAAATAATATTGAACCGGTTATCTAGGTTGTATTATTTATTTTATCGATGATTTTTACTAACAAATGAAGTTCTTATATCTTCGGGAAACCAATGAATGTTCTTTACGTTGACAAGAAGGGCCTCACTAAGTGCAAGAACGGATGTTCGCGGTTTCTAGGATTTGATCTGAAATACGTATGCAGTATCTCGATAATTATGTAGAAAATCAAATCCAAATCAAGAAAACCTATTCAATATAGTGTAGTATAGCAATCCAAAGTCAGGCGATCAAAACAATGTAACTCATACGAAAACCGCAACAGAGAAATAACAGGGAGCACCCCAGAGATACAAGGTTCGCGAGGAGAGTAATTGTGTTAAGAGTTACTAAACTCTTTGATGAAACTAACTCCCCTGTTTTTATCTGTCCGATTGTTGGGAACGGTTTCCGGCCCATCAGAGATAAACATAGGGAAGAAACAACCCACGGGGAGAGTGGGATTCTGATCGTCGATCAAAAGAGAGAACCTGGGGACCGTGGAGACAGCCACGTGCGAGGGGCCACACAAGGGCTATGTTTAGAATGAGTCAGAGCGGGCAGCAGTCAGCAAGCAACGCAGAGGTGCTAGAATCCTTCTTCTGCCACTGAGAGGAAGGTTCGGAAAACCGGAGGGCAAATAGACGCTGCCAGTGACAGCGGGACCCCCCCTGGATGTCAGGAGCAGGCATAGCCATTAAAATCCACCAATCGATAGGGTCCAGATGCAGCCCTCTAGGCCTCCAGGCCGGTCCACGGCTTTTCCCAGGGCTTGTGGCCATTCTTGGGAGGTAAGAGTCCGTTCGGGCAGGGTGAAACGGGAGTGAGCTGAAGCATGAGGCCCAGTTGAAATAGCCGAAGCAAAGACACTCGTATCGAGAAAACGTGGGCAACTTCTAAAAATAATTGATGCTCAATGCAATTGAAACAGGAAGTTTTCAATATGGCACCTAGAATTAATCGATAATCTGATGAATTGGATTTACTACGCTGCACTAACGATCACCCTTTACAAATATAATTTACTCGATATGGGATACTGGGTCATTTGCAACATTTAACTTTCTAATAGAGTAATGACATGACATCACTGACAAGACACATTTTGTTGTTGAATGCCCATGAACATGCGGGGAACCAACCGTTATTTACGTTTGTTCATAATTAGTGCGAGTCTTCACAATATTGCTATAATAATGACAGCTTGATAATGAACTACACCAAACACACACATGATCATGTTATATTCCCCACCTCAATTTTACTTTCAATACACAGTCCTGACCTCCCACCAATCGCTATCATTACTATGACTGGCTGAAACCATTAACAGTACTTCTAGTTACTCAAAGAGTGGTTCTTGGGAAGAAAGGTAGTCCAAACGGGTTCTATAATAGACGAAAAGGCAATGTTTTCTATTGATTTAGAACTTTGAAACACCGAATTGAACATTTTGCAGGCAGTTTACAACAGATTGTAACGAACAGGGCTGCGTATTTCGCACAGAAAAGAATGAATTTCTCCCCTTATGCCAAAATGTATAACTTATTACGAATTTTCCTAAATTATCGTTTACATTTATGTTAAATTGTGTCAATTTTAAGCAAATTGGAAAGCAAATAGTGATGACTATAAATTTTAAACAATTGTAACTTTTTCCAAGTAATATTTCGTTCCAAAAATGAATTTGACGATTTGAAAAAAAAGTTTAGTGTTCTTAATAGTATTTAAACACATTTTTATACGAATTTTGAATTTAAATTTCATGCATCTAGGTAGAAAGAACAATCAAGTGAGGGAACTCATATGGATTTCATGATGATCACTAGAACAGCCTGAAAACTGTAGTTGATTTTGAGATGATATGAATTGTAACAGAATATTTAACTTTGAATTGAGTAGTGAAACTCTCAAGTATACCAATATGCAAGTCAAACCATGAGGTAGGAAAAACTTTTGATACAGCTGAAACTGACGGATAGGTATGTAATTTTTTCTTCTAAACGTCACGAAAAGAATCCAACAGAGTACAGAAATCGTTGAACAGTTTAGATTTAGGAGTTTGTTTTTCTTCGAACCTTTTAATAATATATTTCATAATTTTTAGTTATCCAAACATGTGTCCCTATTTTTCTTATTGAAAAATGAGCTTCATGATCAAATTATTCATTTATAACAATAATGAGAGAGAATAATATCGACGGAGGAACCGACCCAAAATAGACCTATAAATTCAATAAAACCGGAATATTGAACATGTGAGAATCAGTATCAGGACAATATAGTAGCCACTTCTCTGTACAAAATGAGCTCACCTATCCACAACAGATTTTGGTCCATTCGACAGTTTCAAATTGTGATTTGTTTTAATGAATCAGACACCATGACAAGTCCAAATTCTCAACTGTTTACAGGACAGTGCCCCGACCTGAGCTAATCTGTCTATAAAATACGAAATTTTCGTGTAACAAACAGTAGGTGGCGTTCAGTGAGATCACAGCCCACTGAAAGGTAACGGGAGAACAAATTCTCGAGCCTGCAAGATGAATCCCTAAGAGGAGTGAAACAAAAGTCTACAGTCCCAACGAACCTGCTGTTTTTTCATGACGCTAAATACTAGCAGCAATAAATAAATAACTGGCACGAAAGGTGGAAGGAAGGATGAGGTGGTGGTGGCTGCAAGGGGTAAGGGCTTTCCCGAGGATCGATGGGTTGATAGAATGCGCCGTAGAGGAAGGGTTAGGGCGAGCGCAGAGCCTGCGCATGGGAACGCCCAGGAAAACCAGGATGAATACTTACACGAGTTGTACTCTCCCGGACTACCGAGAAATACGGAAGAATATAAGACACCTCTGCGCGCAGCATCCGACGCCGCGCGTGCTTCCGCCGGCGATGGCCACTCTCTCCGTGGACACCATTTCCCTGCGAACAAACAGAAAAATATGAATCAGAAAATGCGATAACAGAAGTTTGAAACTGTCAACAGTTTCAGATGCGTTTAAAATGTAAAATTAAATTCATTTTTCAGGGTAACACTTGAACTAATTTCCCTTAGAACTATCTACTAATTTAAAATGGACATATCTCCGTTATTATCTTTGTTGAATGGACTTTCAGTAAAAAATTGGATGTACTCCCCGAAGAGGTGGAACTCAATCCATTAATCGGAAGTTGTGGATAACAGGGTCCCAACAGATACCAGACGTCTGGCGTCTCAAGACTCTCCCCTGTCGGTGATGACAGAAGGGGACTAAGAGGGGGACCAGGTAAAGAATATTACGATGTCTTGAATGTCGTTTCCACGTTCAGTTCGTAATATTCAGAATTTTATCATTTAAATAGATAAAGGTAAGCGAGGTAGCAGAGGTACCAATTCGTATTTGAGATGAAAACTACAAACATTATATATCCGTCCTCCTGAACACCTCATTTGCCACACCCACAGCTATTCCCCGCATAATAACTCAATTAAGCTATATCATAGGCCGTCAGGTTCATTGGCTTGTCCAGGATATGGTCCCCAGCGGTTATCGAAAGCTGAACATTCACATCAAAGAACAAATTCTTCAAATCATCAAGAATTGGTTGAACAATAAATGTTACTATAAGCCTAATATAGTAAAACTACACGCACAATTACGTTTAATGTTTGTTTACCTATACGTGACATGTAATTCTTCATTTAATCCCCTCCGAGTGAATTCGCGCTTCTTATCAGAAAGCAGATGGTATGTTTTTAAAAGCAACTAAGGTAATACTGAAATAATGTTGTCTTGGGAAGCAGAAAAAACTCCACTGTTGGTGATGAGTGTAGGATAAAGAAAAACCTTGAAGGATTTGTGTTAGTAGCAATGTTTAATTAAAAGTTCAACAAAAAATGGGAAAGAAGGGTGAAAAAAGCTTGTATGGCGGATGGGAGAGGGAGCAGGCGTTGTGCTTCGTTAAAAGGACTAATAGCAATAATGAAATGGTGAGAAGTTAAGTTCTTGGTACCTAGTGGGCATGCTCACTCATTACGAGAACCAGGGGTCCGGAACATGCTCGGTCCCTCAGGCCCATGAGTCCTGGGCCCCGCCGCTATCGTACGATTCCAATACTCACATCACGGTTGGGAGACCTCGCACAATCAACCAATTATCTGTCATTTAAATAAAACCCCCGGGACTACCTTGGGCCACCTCCTGCTCGCCATCAGGCTTCACGTAGCTCCATCTCGCCCTGAACAGCCGTAATAACCTCAACTCAGATGAGAACAAATAATACAAAGGAAACGTTCATCCCTGCCGCCCATCTCCCCGCGGAACTGCTACGCGGCCAACTCCCAAGAACTCCCATTGTTACTCAAGGAAGCATGGGGAAATGGAACTGACCTCAGTGGGGACAATCAAGTTCAACTATAAGGACGAAGAATCCGGTCCAGCTTTTGAATTATTTCAATGACGGAACAATCAAACTGCACAACTATAATTATTATCTATCAATCTATCTATCATCGGAGGATGTAACAAAATCAATGCTCCACATTGAAACCCTTGAAAGAATTCCTGAAATTCCGTATTAACCAGGACCAACTCTTTACAATGAGGGGACATCATTATGCTCAATCCAATTTACTATCAAAACGGGATTTACCATCACTACTGAAGAAGTTGACGTTTAGATCGTCTAAATAACAAGTTTCGACCTGAGAACTGCGAGGAATGTACAACTCAAATAAAATGATTTCAAAGCTATTTCATATACCTGAAGACACTAACTAGTTTTCAAGTCAAATTATGTTCCATTTTCTTTACGTTACTATAAAGTGTTCAATGCGTTCTATACCATATAATATCGAATATTCTAATTAAGGTGTAAACATCTTTTCGGAACAGCACATCAATTGTCAAATCGCCTCGCCCTGACAAATATTAATATTCATATCGTTAACACTCAAATAATGGAGTGTGATTTGACAACGATATTGAAACAGATTGACGCCCAGAAAGCATTAAGCTTTTTCAAACCTTTTTGAAAACAGTAATAAATATGTGCAAATGTCATGGCAGAGTGTTATTTTTGCTCGCTAATCCAAATGGATGACAAGAGTGGTTCGACGAGCAGCACATCATTGTCCAGGATGCGGACAAGGGCTCGAAGGTTGACAGGGCATGGTTGACGGTCGTTGCATTTATTTGAATTCCGAATGGGCAGCCGCACTGACCGTTGGCCGCCGGAATGTCATCTGCCAATCACAGCCTCATCAATCAGGCAACGAATCGAATTCAATCAACCTCCATCCGGAAATAGCACCGAGTGGATATCAATGCAAAGGGGGAAGTATCACCAGACTGGACAATGTTTTAAATCAACCGGCAGTTTGTTATTCTAATACCGAATAACGTGAAAGATGAAATCAGTGTTTTCTCATATCGATCTAATTCTGATTTTTCCCACTTAGGTACAAGTAGCATAAATGTAAAATCAAATGAAAATGTCACCCGAACTGATGCGTTTCTAGTAAATTAGTTTTCTTCTCTCATACTTCAACAATTAAAACAATATACTTGTACATCGCACTATTTCAGAGTAGTACTGACATGCCTGATCTCCCTCATTGACACAGGCGTTTGAAAACATCATCATGAACCCGAGTTTTACGCAATAGTGTTAGAATTGATTAGAAGAAAACCCGTATTTTGTAGTTCAGGTTTAGTAATGATTATTTTTAAACATATAGTTCTTAATTGTATGCCTATGCAGGTAAACAAAGGTAAACCATATAAACAAAAATTTGAATGGTTTTAAAATAATGAGGTTTGTCCGCCTGAATTAAATTTTGGACAGGAATGAATGGATAATTATAAATCATCTAATTCATGCGAAAAATTCTAAAACGATCCAAACCAAGTACTAGGCAACTGTCAATTAACGTTTTCTCTTTTCCTCCGGAAGCAAAATGTAGTTCTTTAATGAGTGACATCTTCTTTATTCTCAATGGAAACTGTATCAAATTGTTATGTACTTGGTTCATATCAATCGGTGCAAATGTTCCACATTTTTATCTAGCTACTATATTTCATTTCCAATATAAATAATTCGTTAATCAAATATTGAAATGGAGTAAGGAGATGGTACTCAAGTTTTTTTTTTTTTTTTTTTTTTTTGCGGCCAATACCTTCTTCAGTTCATCTATCCTTGCTCTGTCTTTTGAACAGCCCAATGAAAATGAACGTAATGGCTATGTGTTGGGCCTGAGCATTTCCAATCTCATCACATTTGCAAGATTTACTAGCAATCGGGACCCATCGATTAGAAAAATACTTTTTACAAAATCCTGAAAGCTAATTAAAGATCAGACACTCCGCCGAAGTATCCTTGAAGGTTCCGTCATTATTACACGTTGGGGTCGAAGACACACCACCCTAAATCGGAGATAAACACTGCCATCACTAGCAAGATTCCACTACATGTGGGCAGCCTAGTGTCACATCGACTATCGAACTGGTGAACCACTTTTTCATACATTCCAAATACTATTACGAAGTTCTCCAATAACTTGAAGTATGACGTTTATTACCAACTTCAAAAAGGAGGGATTGAAATGTTCATTTCAATTTAGAAATTAATGAAATACCTGGTACATAGCTGTATTTAAGGGCCTATGGTTTTGGGGTAAACATGT
This sequence comes from Creontiades dilutus, assembly GCA_031894815.1. NCBI lineage: Eukaryota > Metazoa > Arthropoda > Insecta > Hemiptera > Miridae > Creontiades > Creontiades dilutus. Next base: position 1,444,161 of record JAVIWC010000855.1, on the reverse strand, counting down.
GGCTTTAACTTTAGCCAAATGACAAACACTTCATAAGCCCACTTGTATTTTTTTTTTTTTTTTTTCAAGTTAAAAGTTGGGGGGGTTAGGTATATTGAGGGTGAGCTGCAAAGGTAAATGTTGACCAAAGGAAATGAGAATTTCTTGTAGACGTTGGAATACAAACGAAGTTGAACAAAACATGTTTTGCTACAAAATTTGCTTTTCACGGGGGAGGAAAAAAAAAAACTGGAGCAAGAGGTCCAAACGAACACAGTGGGGGGGAAACCAGCTACAAAAGAACTCGAAGAAAGAAGTTGGAAAGCAGTAGGTCGTCTTTTTATTTTTACTTTTTGGGAGAAAAATAAAAATCAGTTAAGTCATGTTCGGCGGTGGACGGGGGATGAGAGGTTGGCGAACGAGGCGGGCAAAGGGGCGCCTGCGCGACTGCCGGCCAATCAGAGGCCGCCGTTCCACCCATCTACTTCGATCTGACAATTATCAACCCCAGGACGCCCACCCCCAGCGACTACTTTATTGTTGCTATAGCAATTCTCGGCTTACCTCAGGGTCGCTGCTTCTGCCCTGCTCTTACCCGAAAACCTCTCTTCCATAGCCCCCTTCCTCCACTTCTTCGCTCACCCCTTGAAAAATACAAATGCGAATTTATCGCTTGTCGCTCGTGAGGGTAGTTATGCACTCGTAATTAAAGGGTTTGCCTTGACAAGGTTGAAAGAGACCCGAAACGGGATGGTTTATGGGGATTAGATTGGGAATGCTGCGAATGAATCAAACAGAGTGCTCTGGGGAGAGAATGCTGACTGCTGGAGTGCGGTTCAATGTTTACGAAGAAAATTGTTTTCAGAGCAACGGGGATAATGAAAAATAGTTACGCCGAATCTGAAGTGGGCGGTTAATTCCATTCTAAAAATACTTCCGTTGTAAGGGACATGTCTAATGTGTAAAACAATGTATCCTCTTCTGGACTAGTTCTTCACCCTCCATTAATGCCCCATGAGCATGCAATGACCCAGTGAATTGTCACAGTCGAATGAGGCTGTTGAGAATTCAATTGTAGGGGCAAAAACAAGATCAGATCGAGAAACGAACGTCTTACAACATTAGCTGCCACTTGTAAAATTTTATAAATATAGTGCACTACCGACTAAAGAAAGGAGTGTTGAGGCACCGCACACTTGGGCAGAAAAACGAAAGTAAACACACTACCAGATTAATGTCCAAATTAAAAATATTGTGTGACAGAGAGGACTGAACAAAGTAGTGACCTATTCCAGGGACAGAGGCGTACAGCCTGCAGCAGTCGGAAGACAATCAGGAAGATTTTCGGTATACATAACCTCGATGACAGCAGTTACTATCTATCACAAAAGGTGATTGGTAACATTCCAAATGCCAGGAACCCTACTGATTGAGAGTCTAGTTACCCAGCGACCTAGATACGTCATGCACTTGTTTTGGTCAGATTAGTATAAAATCCTTTGAATTGAAACGCTAATATTCGTTACTACAAGTTACGAAATGAATAACTCATTTTACAATGGTTACATAGCAAAACAACAGTATTAATGGATAATTGAAAGATGATTAGACAGTAATGGTATTGAAAACAAAAATATAATGACAGCAACGAGAGAAACGATAGTGAGCGGCAAAGCATTCTTGATGGTGGTCTTAGTAAATCAGTGATGCGAAGAAGCTAAGCCATTAAGGTCTTACTGACATGAAGTTTTATTTATATTTATTTTTCTACGGCGATGCCCCCTGTATCTACCACTATAAAAGTGTTGAGAAGGACAGAAAGAAATTATTTTCAAGCTCCAACAATCGGATGTTGAGGTTACGAATTCCTCACGAAATCAACGTGACTCCCCAACTCCTCAATTTTCACGTGACTTCCTGTCAAATTTCACAGAGTGCACTCATACCCGTGTTTATCTCCCCCCAAAGTTGGTAGATATCAACGTCATACCCAAATAAAAAATAATCGAAGTTGATCACTCTTAGTCTTGAAAGTGGCGAGATCGCAGTCTGGCAAAAATTTATGTACGCCAAACACACAGCAACTACTTTACTTGTAGACGTGAAGCAATAAAAAATGAAAGGTATCGACAGCTTTTTGTGCAGTGGCTAAAAATATGTGATGGTATACAATCCAAGGAACATGTGCAAATTACATTCGGTATTCTCTCATTTCACTAAATTCTAATCGAGAGCAAGCTCTTTGTTTCCCGGAAAGAGGGAAGGCAGCCTACCCTGGGACAACGTCTTATTCAAATGTCATAAAAATGAACAGGACATACGTCATTGCGGCACAATCTAAACGCATTTTGATAGTATCAGGAGAATAATTAAAATAATTAGACAAATAATTCTGGTGATAATTAGCAAAGTACATTTGTGTAATTTGTTTGTTTAATTTGTTCGCTCTCAAGGGCAGTAATGAACAAGCTTCTTACAAGCTTTATTGTTCCAATGAAAATGCCATGACTTGATTATATGTTGCATATACAATCCATTTTCAATATTATGTTGTATCACAACTAACTACTATAAAGTCTCCCTACCATCAACTATTTTACTCTGTTTCAGAAGATAAGTAAGTTTCCAAGATCATAACATTACTAATTACGACTGACTTCCAACATTGAACTAAATCCGTAACTTACTTCTTAGTAGTTACTATTGTTTATAAACTAACGACTGACTCTGAATCGTATCACATCAAAAGGTGTGGAAGCGCATTTGAGTTTTAATTGATATGTACTAGTTTTTCGTAAACCAAAAACTATTTTCACGAACCTATCACCAATCAAAACTTCAAGGGAGCAACAGTTGCTTGACATTCAAATCTAAAATTGGATGAACTCTATACCGTCATGTTAAAGGAAACAAAGCATGCATTCTCGGGGAGAAAGTGATTTCATGAAACGCCTTATGCCACTGCACACTACTCGAAGGCGTAATGCTCATTTGAACGGATACGAGCGACAAGCAACACTTTTATTAGCCAAAAAGCGGAAACAGTGTATTTGTACCCGGAGAAAATGCCCTTTTGTCGCAATAACACCGTTCCCCTTCCCGCTCTTTAGTATCCGTTCTCCATTGAAATCATCTGAACGGGTTACCCGGGCATAAAATAAAGGGATAACCCTGTAGGGTAGGGAAGAAAGTTTTCAAAGCTCGATCTAACCCTCAGACATTCGGGAGGTTGTCACCCTGTCTGCGTTTCGTTACTATTCACGAATGTACCTCCCTCACTTACTTTCATACAGCACCTTCCCTAGACTACAATTTGTAGTTATAGCAAAGATTTCACTGGCAAACCTGTAATTCGGTCCCGAGCAACGATTTGAGATTTAATTTACACGTTACATGAAGCAAACAAAAAAATGACGTTTTCAAATTTCGACGTTTGATTTTGCGCCAGTAATAATGACAAATGTTTATTCAAATTTCAGGCACCAATTGATACTTTGGAATGGTTTAATGAGTTGTTTTGATGATTCCTCAAACTTGTTATTCAGTTGGCCGAAAAGCCCAGGTCACGTGTATCACAGCATCAGAACGTTTGTGAGTCACCATGATGAACAACCAACACGTGTTAGGAAAAGAAGCATGTTACAGTTGATTGATATAGGGATGTGGAAGACGTAACCGGGAATTTGACAGACATCTTTCACAATTGATCGAAATAAACGTTCATGGCCATCGACTTTCTTACTGACCTGCCGCAGACTACACTTTTTGTTAGCCGGGATCCATTAATTCTGACGTAAGATGACTGCAGCGGTTGAGACGCTATGATAAGACAATGACTGATGGGGCACTCGAGGGCTCGTGGGATGCTTTACAACGGAATATCGAGCATTCAAATGGATGTTGTGACGGACCCAGTTGATGACACCGACGGGCTTCGATAAGTTCTTCGCTTGTGAGGTTCAATTACGTGTGTGTTCAGTGATTAAATCTTTCGCATAAGCACAGCAAAAACTGCTCAGTAATCTACTGTTTTTAGCTAACAACGGAAGTCTTTCATCTAACCCGTTTGCACAATCAATTCAAACTAACCGATTTTAAACTGTTTGATACAACTTCGAAGGACTTCGGTCAGAAAATGTGGTGCGGTTAGACACGCTGGTTAGACCTTCATCCGCACACATAAAACTTCCGTAATTCACAATCATGTAATAACGAATTTCATCTTTAAATCTAAATGCAAAATTCCATGTCTCCATGTTAAGTTCAAAAGTTTTGATTCCTAACTGTTGAAGTAAACGGTATGGTTGACTTTGGATGAACTCGCAGTCCATTTGACACGGATATGCCCGATTTCTGTATTTTGGATGAAAGGGAAGTTGGAAGAATTGAAGATAGACTCAAATTGATTGAGCTCAGACTCAATTCTTTCGTTGGTATGGGTGGTTGTTTCACGTTGGACCTTGATGTTTCTTTCGATTTGTTCAACCGTCAATGAATATTTGAACTTGTCTTTTTTGGAGAAGGGGTGAGGGGTGAACGGGATAAGATGAGCTGTCTTCAGGAGTTGTTGACCGATTAAGATGCTTGTTTTATTGTTGGAATCGGACAACTTCCGTTGTGCACTTCTTCACACCAATCGCATTTTGGACAGAATGTAAGTGGGCGTAAGCGGACGGAGAGAGGCGTTGAACGAAGCCAAAAAACGTATTCACTGATTTCTGCCATGATTACAATGAAGTCATCTCAAAACTTTGATGTTTACATACAGAAGTGGCTTCAAATTTTACCTCAAACTTCCAGAAATGAATCTTTCAGTTGAAATCACATAATACAAGTGTTGCCACTCTAGCAACGGTTTCCTTTATTTTAAAGGAATTATACAGGAATCCAATTAACCCTACTTATAACAATTACACACATATTTGCCATATACAGAGAGCGTTGCACTTGATGTAAAAAACATTTTGTAAAACAGACCGAAAATGCAGAAAAACCACTCTTTTCTATCTCAACCTGCCCCTGCAATCTGATTTTTTTCAGGTTTTCTTTTTCTTTGGGGAAACAACGTTTTGTACCATATTTCACCGATTGAAACTACATTATCAATTTCAGACTACAGTTCCAGATTCAGTGTAGAATTTACACATCAACTCTTTTCATAACCAAAAACTAACTTTTTAGGACCCGTAAAACCAGTTCAAACGTTCAACATTTAAAAAAATTGTCTCAAAATACTTGAACTTGTACTCCATTTCCATTAAACGTGCTGTAAGGTGTAGAAACTCTGGAAAACTTTCGATGTTCAGCTTTCTAGTGGTATGATTGGTCAACTTTTCGCGTCCAAATGAATTCCAGTTTGAAGGGAAAAACTGTTAGAACCTTCCAAAACAGAAAACTAGTAACCGTGTTGATAAAAGAAGCAAACGTTCTATTTTGCGAAATTTCTAGAATTAATAAATCTGAAAAATTGTTACTGAAGTGTGAAATGTTTTATAAACAGTATAAAACATTTGTTCCTCCCTTTAATGCAGGACGATAGAACAGTTGGCTCCTAACGACTCTTAACGGCTCTCTAACTGGAATTGCTCATTAAAATCGATACGAAATCACGAAGTTGACGTTTTGCAAGCCAATTCACTTTAGAAACAACTTTGCTAATTACACAATATTCCCAATTTATGCCGTTTGAAATTCTACTTCTTTCATCCCTGGGATTCTTCGTAGTTGCAAGAAACATTTTTTTGCCCTCAAACTGGACTTTCTGTATAGAATGGTCTTTACCGTTACGGAACCGCAAAGTTGATCGTACCACAAGAAAACGGATTGAATTGGTATGTTCTCTAAATAAAAGGTTCCTTCCGGTAAGTTTTTTTTTGGAAGAGGAGTTAAAGTTAAAGTTTTTTAGAAACTTATTTATTCTTTAGTGTAGAGCAACCTGCAATTAAGGAAATGTAATGTTGATCCACAAAGGTGGTCAAAAGTTTAAACAAGTCGTTTTCAAGCGGACGAACATTGCACTAAACGTATTTTCCTTGAAAAACCTTCGAAAAATCCAACTCGGTAAACGGGTTGAGATAGAAAAGTGGGGATGACTACGATTCTTCATTTTCGGTTTAGTTTCACTCAATTTTCGTAGTTGTTCACATCAAATGCGGGACAACATGTATATCACGGTTGTTAAAACCTGGTTGTCCCAAACTGAGGAAGGCTTTCAAAAAGTGCCAACTAGACAAACGATTCACCTGATTCTGCTTGGATTAGAATAACGAAAATAACAATTGTATTTGACACTTGCAGGAACGTTCGAAACTTTGTTCATGAAAACGTGCTTGACGTTCAGGGATAAATGATCTAAAATGAAAAATCTCTAAATGGGAAGATCTTGGACTTCATTATAAGTGGCCATCCCTAGGGGTAGTTAGTGGTTTTTCCGTTCGGGACAGCTTCCATCAGTCCTAAATTAAGTTCAGGTAATGAGAGAGCTATAACAATCTGCCGACTGTGTTTACGCCGGTAACGTCCCCCATAATACCATTAGATTCGACGGTGGTTGGCCGAAGATCCAGCTAACAGCCGTGTCGTCATTTCCAGGATATCCCACAAGACGGGAGGCGGCCTCCCTCATTACTGCTAGTGGGAGGCTACACTGTTGTTAATGTAAATTTTTTTTTTTGTCGCGGTCGTGAACAAGGAAGATGGTGAGAGAAGGCCCCTTCTTTTGGTATTGATAAAAAAGCAGTATAGCTCGCCTTGCACAGAAAGGACAACAAAAGGCAAGGTGAAGGCAGGTAACGACGGGCCCAGAATCTTCCATTAAGTCTGAGTCTTCGGTCTATCAATCGAAACTCGAGACCAGTTTTTCCGTGTTATATCCATCAATCTGAATCACAGAGCCTAAGTGATGAGAAAATGATGAACACAGTGATATAGATTTCTGGTAACTAACACAACAAAGCCGGTAAGTCACAATGAGCACGAAATGCACCTCCAAGACATAACGGAACACTAAGTATTTTAGAATTGATTATAGAAAACAATCGTCGAACTCCTTAGGGTGCGATTGTCCGAGTCCAGTAATACAAAGTTCTGCGTGACCATTGAGGCAGAAAATCAGATTAGCGAAAATACCATTGTGTTAATCACATTTATAAGCCACGGTTTGTCATTCTGGGCTTACCTACCCGAAAATCGCCTCAATAATCAGTTACAAGGTCTCACAACCTTTGTTAGACCTTTTAGTGCATCTATAATTCAGTTTATTACAAATTATATATCTAAAATAAATCATTACTGCAGTAAGCACACATTCTATGAAATTTTAATGATTAATTAATAGCAACTATTCATCTCAAATATACCCATCAACGATATCTCCCGGATCACTCAACTTTTCCAAACTTTTTCAAATGCTATAATATAATTATAATAAATGACATCATGTAAAGATAGCCAATGAAAAATGAATATATTAATGATGATGTGTGGATTACAATTTTATCGGTTTACTATTACTGATGATGTGGAAATGGCTCGTAAAAATAATACAAGTGTATACATTTTACTGAAATTTTAATTAAATAGACACAAAAACTGAGAAACACTCAGGAAACTGGTTTCATGTCTTATCGTAATCATTTGAAATTTGTTGCAACATTCTTAATATCGAAATTTTCGAAAACTTTCTTCGGAAATTTGTTTTGGAACATTCAGGGAGGATTTGAGGATTACTACCCCCCCCCCCCCCCCGGGAGGGGGGGTCTGTTGTCCCGGTACATCAGACTTGTGGCATTGTCTGAGGTCACATAAACGGGTTCCAACGTTAATAGAAATAATGCTTTATTGAATGCTTCCATACCACCTCGAGCTTTTGGCATATCAATTTATACTTTTCACAGATCCCAACTAACCCAACACTCCAACCCATATAATGATCAATAAATGTTTTTTCTCTCTCTCATGCTTTATTGAATTAGTTTACCACATGAATGGTTACGGATGTATTTCATGATCATCAATCTAACTAAGCATCTACGCATTTACGAAAGAGATGTATTTCTATTCCTCCATTTTAGAATGACAGAGTTTTTGATTTAGAAACACTTCGTCGATACGAACTAATAAAACGTATGAATGGACCATGATATTAATAAGAGAGAAAAATCTCGTCTACCAAAACTGTCAAGTGCGTCGAAGAGTATCTTACGTTTATGCTCGACAGCTACAAAAGAGTTTTGGAGAGTGAAGTTATTCCTCTTGGGTGGAATATCAATATGAATTCTTGTCACTTACAGGCGAAGATGTAGCTCTCTGAGCTCTCCATTGTCCGCATTGTCCGAAACAAGAACTTTAGGGGAGAATGGGATGTGGTATGGGGCGGGGTGTCAGGATCCCCAGTCGAGGGTGAATCTCGCCCTAAAGTGGCTCTCCCTTTCTTATTGTTTGCAATAAATACCGCCAATACTACAATTATCGATAAGTTTTTCTTCCTGTGTGATCTAGGCCAAGCAAATATCACCGTAGAGCCAAGTCGAAACAAAATACAGAAGTTATTATCCGTTCAGTCTCGCTTCTTATGGTTGAAACAAAACTAATAACCATACGAAGAAGACATCTTGGAAAATGAAGACACTAGCCCTCGGTCGCTCATTTAATCACGTGTGGGTTAGAATGCATTAAATGATACATGGGTTCAAAGGCAGTTAGTTGGTTGCCATTCCTACTCAGCCGTATATTTCAAATTTCAGTTCCTTCAATTTTATGAATGGAACATGAGTAACCTCTAGAGCTCACTGTTATGGGCTTGATGATATCACACACTGTCAATGCCTCCTAGCAACGCCGAAGAAACTCCAGTAAGGGTTCTGTAATTAGGGTTCAAAAACAAACCAAATCAGCTTCACAGCTCTCCAAATAACCACGACGGTTGTATCTTAGAGTAGTTAGATATCAGTCGCTAGGATAGCGATCTATAATTTAAGCGTCCTCGGTTGAGGTACTGGAAAATCACAGTTATATCTCTCTCAGCATTTCGGTGACTCTGCATCAAGCTTCTATTTCCACTCTTCATAATTTTTCGATTTTTTATACGTTGGATTTGCCGTAATAGTTATCTATGAATCATACCAAAATACACGAATAAAAATTTAGCATTCATGAATATGCAGTTATTCATTTCCCAATCATGAACATCTTCGTGGAATATTAGGGCAAATGGAACAGCTTCAAAGGGTTAAAAAAATATTGGAAATTTCAATTATGCATTCCAGTCAACATTCTTGAAACATGGAGGCCTTCCTACATACTAATGCAAAGTTGTGGAAGACGTTCAAGTATTACATAACAACTCTTAGTAAGTAGATTACTGACACAAGGTGACAGGTTATTGTAATTCCGATCATACTAAAATGACCGCGGATGCCGTAAGAAGGAAAACATGATGAATGTTCCTTCTGTGATTATATTGATGTCGAAGATTTTACATGATAAACAGTAATTTGCCGAACTATAAAATTAACGAGATCATATGAAATGTCAAATAACAGAACATGACCCAGGTAACAAGAAACTTAACGGCTTGAATTATGCATCAAGAGTCTTCAAACCAAAAAATCCAAAAAGTCTTGTGCCGATAGAAGAGGGTACCCACCACACCTTCCACAGGCTTGTGATTTTAGATATATCCGTAACTAATTTTTCTGTCGTAAATGCAAAATGAATGTGTGGTCATATACTTGGCAATCATCAATAACATTCGTACTTTGTCCAAGAATCTGTTAACTTTATAAGCAAATCGAGCATCAATCAAGTAAGTCAGCCTTCCCCATCAACTTCGCATCAGTATTCTTAACAATAATGCTTGACTGATTGAAATAAGAAAGAAAAAACTTGGAGCCCAATACGGATATAAAAGTAAAACTATTCTGCGGTTTTTATTATCATTTCGATTTACGCCTAGAAAACTACTTCAGCTCGCGTGCACTTCGCAGTCCCGAATCACAAAAAACAGCCACTCCTAATAGCTTTATCCTTCGTGAACATTCAGGATGTCCGTTTCTAGTTGATTATGATGATTCAGAGGATTTTTTCCCATCGGTTTTTGTTCCTCTTTCCCATTTATTTCTCCTCCATTTCCAGTTTATTCAAGTTTTTGTTTTCTTTTTTTTCGCTCTACCTTGTTAAGTACACGAACTGTTGAAGAAGTAACCGTAGCGGAATAAATCGGAAGACGCCTTTAGGTGCATAAACATGCACATTACAATGCAGGCCAATGTTGACATTCATGTCTTTTTATTACTATCCAGCATTCCAGCCATAATTAACATGTTGGTTTAGTATCTCCTTGTGATGAACAACACAAAATCGCATTAGTAAATCCTAATTAGTCAGCGAACCTTACAACTCGAGGAAAAGATTCTGATAACATGCTCAAGACTATTTCAATGTCAAAAGAATGCAGGATGAGCGCCACCCATGGCTGTGGGAAAAGTTGTACTTTTGCTATTCTTCAATGGAAGTAGATTTAATTTTAACAAGTTTGACACTAAATGCACTCTCGAACGTTAAGTGTTTTCCTGCTATAATTTTTTAACGTTTCGTTACAGTAACGTCACACGAGGTAAGAGGGAAGAGATGCTTTGACGTCATTCATGCATGAAATTTTCAAAAAATTGAGAAACAACGACTATATCATCGGTATCAAACGTCTTAGGATTGGATCGATTTAAACTGACAATAAATAGCGTATAACGCTCACTCAGTATCTAAGAGTTCTAGATTGAAACATTAAACATCAGTGTTTCATCGTTCGTACATCAAACCAACATAGAACTTAGCTTAGGAACATTGCGTTGGGACCTCTAAATTTTTTTCAAATCGATTTAGGAAGTGAGTCACCATTTTTTGATCATTTGCTACTTCTAAGATGGCCATTCCATGCGGATGATGTGGGAATCGATTTTGGCTTCCACTTCTACGTTGAGCATCAACAAGAATAACCTGAAGAATCTGAGGAAGCCACATCATGTGAGAACATCTTCGGGGAGTGTTAATATTCAGCTGGCGCATCAGAAAATCGCGGTTAATCTTCATGAAGTCGGGAAGGCTAAACGCGAAGATTGAAAATTAATTTCTCGCCTGGGGAATATCGCAACGAACCCCCGAGATATGAAGGGAGAAGGGAGCGCGATCGTTTAAAAATTCATCCGAAGGAAAGGGGCTCGAAGGCAGGGAAGGATGAGAGGTGGTGGGATGGATGATTTAGGTATGTAATTGGTCCGATGGGAGACAGACAGACAGACAGAGATGGTTGGCAAGGGAAGGGGGCACAATAACATTAGGTTGCAATACATTAGAGTGCCGTGCACGTAGACCCCCCAACTCCTCCGCAAAGCCCAAGCGCACAACGACGAACACACCGACAGAGGGCCCTCTATCAAATAGATTAGGCCGGCATAACTCACCGAAACAAGGCTCGCACGCACTCATGAATGTTTCACTAATAACAACATCTAAAGCATTGGCCTTCACATTACACTGATCAACCACACCAAGTTATAACGGAACCACTCCGCTCCCCAGTTTGAATTTTTTTGATCCATAATTAACAACACGACAAGAAAAAGTTGATAATAATTCAATTCATTTGATATAATTAGGACTATTTAGTCATGAAACACCCTGTTAATCCAACGATAAATCATAACAATGAAGGTCAGGCAACCGGGCATTATAATGCGGGTTACCAGAAGCTATACAATAGGTTATCGTCAAAAGAAATCATTCAAGGGTTTTGAAAACTCCGGATTAGCAAATTTTGGTGAAATGTTGTTCTGTTCCTGAAATGAAGGAATTAAGCACTGGGATTTAAAATAATCATAATAAATAAAATGAAATAGATCAGCCAAGTAGGGTTTGTCACATATGAGTAAGTAATGTGAGGTGATGTAATGGTATAGGTGCCCCTTCCATTGAGCTGAATGCGGTAATGCTCTCCACGCTCAGAGAATGACCTAGACGCTTGAAGGCGTCCGATTCATCTCCCAAGGCGACGGATTCAAGAGTCAGGAAGGCACAACTAACCATATCCATCACAGTAACATAAATGATTGAAGTTGATCATTGAAAAATTGTGAATAATCTTATAGGATTCCGTAGCGGGTCCATGAAGCACGGAATGACAAAATCAGTCCATTAAGCAAAGATGATAATTGATAGATGGGTTGAATGATACCAGTGGGTCGGGATCTATAAAGTACATTGAGGACTACAGCATGAACCGTACAATAAATACCCTCGACAGACAGTACTGACAGTTATTACAATATCGACATCTCATTTCCCTGATTTCTAGTAACTTTTTAGTTAAATTAGGTTTCTTTCATTAAGAAATGTTTCAAAAAATGAGGAAATTCGCAGTAACAAAAACGTTAATATTATACGTCAATGAAAGAATCGTTGAACGCGACAAATGAATAGTTTGAAATTAATTTAATGGGTTCCTCCGTTACATGTGATCCACGTTGATCAAGTAGAACAAATAAACTCCTCCAATCCCTTGTTTAACATTTTAAAGGGAAAAAAACACCGAGCCGAACAAGCTATTACTTCGGAAGTGTGAAGGCGACATACGTCATACATCTGAAAATAACCCTCAAAAGGAAGTTGATTATTAACTGTACGATTGAAAAATGATGAGAAAAAATATGACTACCACACACGCTTTGATCACGAGACTCAATAAATATGTCTGAAATATTGATATGAAGAGTCTCGTTGAGAGGCGCTCAAAAGGGAACGGGGAGGTAGAAATTGGAAAATTGACGTTTGGCGGCGAGGGGTGAGGGGAGGTCGGTTGAGATTAATCGTCAACACTGGGTGGGGGTGTTGGGCGGGACGGTCCGTATAGGTGATGGGTAGGTGCAAGGTATTAGGCGCGTGCGCGGGGGCTAAACACTATGATTACGTTCCAAGTGGGTGATTTAGAGCAGTTTCTCAGGACAATAGGGAGAAAGTGAAGAAGGACTTTTTTACCGGGTGGAAGACGTTCGCCGTATGCTCGTCGGATCATCAAGGTCCGGGAAACGTGTCGGGATCAGTCAGTTTAATTTCTCGTTAGAAGCGCGAAAAGAACCGACGGCAGATGTATGTGGGAGACCGACTTGTGTCACTAGTGCTCTTCCATTTCTTCCGACTGAGTCAATAATGGTTTTTTTTCTTCCATAGTAATGAGAGCGCTTCCTCCTCAAAGATGGATATCAATCAGTAGACGATGACTGATAACGAAGATGGACAACGTGACTTCAAGACTCAAAAATAATTGTCATCATGCTGACAAGGATGATAACATAACTACTAATCAGTGAGTGTTTTTGCGCTTCACTTTTGTGGGCCACAGATCAAGGAATACCACTTCATAACATCTGTTTATAGAAACCTAACAAAAACCTTACACTTCAGTCAATATATACATTGGCGCTAGCGTTACTTGGGATTTCTACAATTTTTTGCCGAGTTGTTTAGCATGATAGCCGCCTGAGTAATCCAAGTTTTCGATCGAGCGAGTCAGATCCTGGGGCAGAGGCAATAGGAGGTAAGGTGAATTATTATTAATTGTAACTCAAAAGAAAGGCAGTTAATGCCCTACAACTTTCATTTCAAGGTTCGTCATTTTTGAAATAATGTTCGTCAGAAAACATTTTTTCTTGGAAAAAATTGTCTCATTTCAGAAGCATCACGCACACAACAACAATTTTGATGTCATACTGTAGCGAAGTAACCAAGCTTTTAAAAATTGTGGAACGGTAATCCTCAAAATAATGGATCTTTTTAAAAATTTAAAATTTTGGGGTTTATGAAGAAGTTACTTTTGAGGCCAACAACTTGGACTACTCATGTGGGCAACATCCTAAACAACTCAGCAAAAAATCGAAGATACCCTAGGTAATGCAAGATACACCCAAGATACGTAAAACAGTGTAGACGCACCCATTTCGGGCGATATATATATATCCATAAATGATTAATAACATAAAAGTGATGAAATAGATCAGGTATAAGGCTTAATTAGCCGAAACTCTGAGTAAGAAGCGAAAGAAAGAATTTAGGATTTTACAAGATGGATGGATAAAATAAACACGAGTTGCGATGCAGCATCTATAAACATAGTAGAACCACGTCATCACCCCAATTTTAAATGAAATATTTTTAATATCAGGGTGCTGATCGTGCTCTGGAGGATCGTCTCAATTCTGGCTGTATGTTCGCATTAGGTGGGATGTTTGGCGCTCAACTGATTGATAAATAAATGCAGGTTTAGAGTATTTGACTGAATTCAATGGCTCGCTATCCTCTTGAAGTGGCTTCGGAATGATCTGGTTGATATCTTACATTTATTCGATACAACAGAAAGTTGAAGTTCCAAGAATTCCTTAAGACCCAAATAATCGCATCCAACCGCCCAAATTAACTTGGCGCAATGAAAGCTGATCATGAATCCAATACTGGATCGTCCAACAGCCCCGTATTTATGAAACTACAAATCGTCCTACGGTGGAACTTCGAGACACATCTGAGAGCTTAAGAAGAGCAGTACGATTGCCACTTGGTCGATTGCTGTTCACAATCCTACCAATAGGAAATAGTAAAAACAAATGTTAGCTTGAGCTGATTGTAGCAATCCAAAACATGCTCAAATTGTGGACGTTCTATGTTTGTTTTGGAATATTTGTGTTGTGAGTCAACTTGATAGGAGGTATTCATGATCAGAAAAAAATCTGCTCAAATTTAATGCGACGTTCCCCACTAATCTTTTCATCTTCAACTCAAATAACACGCTGTTAAAGATAAGGGACTCTATTTAGAGTGAAATTTAACGATCCAATAAAGAAAAGAAGATTTTTTTTTTTGAAAAGCCCAAAACGGGACGACGACAGTGCGGGGGGCCCTATGGTCCGTGGTGGCCTGGTTTGGGATTTTGTGTTGTCGATTTTTTTCCCCCATTCTCCGACGAAGGTGACCCAAGACCCGTTGTGTTCGCGTGAGCAGGCGTCGTAAAAAGGGAAGAACTCGGTGCTATGAGAGGGTAAAGCTGAGGATAATTATCTGAAGGACATTCAGCGGCAGCCATAAAAATACGGACACCCTCCACCGAGACACTTGATGATGAAATGCGGAGATATCCCACCGAGCCAGTTTAATATTCTGCGGCAATGTGGTTTTTTAAGTTCAGGTTAAGCGGTCTGTATGAACTAGACGGCGTCGCATCTGAACACTGCAACATACATTTTATGTTTTATAGATGGATACCCACCGTAAAACCAGTAAAAAATATAATTGGGCGAAATATCACACAGCTTTCTTGACATATTAAAACATGTGTTAACACCAAATTTTCAATGATAACCAAGTAAAATGTAACATTAATTCCCATTATTGCAAGTCTGAGTGTAGGCTCTTGAATGCACACCGCTTAAATTCATTAGAAACAAGCTTCTATATAAATAGGTGGACTTTTATACAAAAGCTGTCATTTCGCAAAATCAATTTTAATTGATGTTTCTGTGCTAAGTTTGTTGAAATTCGACGACGATGAGTGCAGATGCTTTCAATTTCTGAAGCGAAAAATGTTTTGAAATTATTGATAATTATCCTCCAATAAGCAGTCGCTAACGATTTTGGCGATTTCCGGCTACTTTATGGCTTTTTATATTAACACACTAGAATTGTAGCATTTCTGTAAAAGTAGCAGTTCTGTAGAATTTCTTCAAAAAAAGCTGTCCCCTTAACTAATTTGTTCATGAAAAGAACGAATGCTTTATCTCAACTCCAGGGAGAGACATCGTCCAGAATGTCCACAAGCACTAAATATTTTCCAAAAATCGAATCAGTATATTTTGGCACCGAAGCAATAGCTTCATTCCTGGTGGAGTAGGGGGGAGGATGTTTTTATCATATCTACGAGATCAATGTTCACCGAAATTAAAGCGATTCATCACATGAATCACACAAACTAGAAGATAAGGATAATTTAGATGATACTTTGTTAATGTGATGATAGTGGAGGTTGGAATTTTAGAGACAGGAATCAGGGATTATTTCCAATATTATCCAAAGTATGGGTAATCCGAGTAGACTAATCAATGGTTTTTTGAATAGATTGTTAAAATATTGCAATAGCTTGAAAAGCAATGTATATATTTATAGTTTGTGGAAATCAGTTTTGAGATGTTCTAAAATATTAAATACCTAGGTCATATTTCGAAAAATAGTGTGGTAATCGGCAAATTAATATTTTTCAACAGAACCCTCTTCAGAAAACTTCAATCAAACAACTGTGTTTACGAAATTGAACTGAAAAATGTTCTTAAATTTCATTAAAATAGGCTGAAAATTGATTCTGAATTCTAAGAAAATTGTAAAAACTAACAAATTTCGTTTTACATCGGAATACTACTTACGATAAGTTCATTTGCTTCAATTTACATTACCTATACCCCCAAAGTGGTCAAATGTCATCACTATGTAACATAAATCAACACTTGATACGATAATTTAGGAAAATAAACCAAAACCATGTGATGGGGTGTAGGGAAGGTCAAAAATTCTCTACCCACGTATCCAGGTATTATAGATGCAACCGTGTATGAATTAGGTTGCGTGTCTTATTATAGTGAGTGTTGGTGAGTACGTTTAAAGGTAGAGTAAGAAAGGCAGTGGAGCGAGGGGGGATAGAACTCGGCGGAGGGAGCGAACTGGCTTCGCCTAATGAGGCGACTCGAATCTCTACAGATCCATTTATCTTTTGTGTCACAGTGCCTGTCAGAGGCCTAATGGAAACTGACATAGCAGTGACGTCATGCGATTGCTACCTCCCTCCCTCAAATCCCCCTCCGTCCTGCGCTGCTAGCCCTGCTTTTTGCCGATCTGTCAAAATTGCTTTTCGCCTAATGCAATAACATTATACGTTTAAGGGTTACTAATAACTGACAGAGCGGTTCCGGGCCCTAACGCGTATGTTCCCTCCGTCCACCCTTAGTCTTGAGATATTTTATTAGGATATCGTAATGAATAAAATAACTTCAAGCCCGGAAGACGGGTAGAATGAATAATGGACAAAAGATAAAATATCTAAGGGTCATGTGATCATGCACACAAGCAGGTACTACGTCAGAATCATATTTGTACCCCAAGAAAGACTATAATTCTTCAAGGCGAAATTTCGAATCCATATTTTATCGACAAACCAATAACATTCACGCAGATTGAGTGCAGGCTAGGGAAAGTAGTAGATATTATACAGTATAGGTAGGCATTATCTTTCCAGATGCCTAGCTCGTAGATAACTGGTTTTTATTATGGCATTGAACATCGATGCGTTATCTAACAGTCGCATAAACCTACCTGCGTAGCAGCGCAAGTGATAAACCAGCTCTTGGTCAGTTATCAATAACATGCTAGCAGCTCGAACGAACCGATATAACATGTGTGCCTTCCTCGTTGTTTCGTCGTTAGTCTTACTATCACTTTCTGAAGTACCTGCTTTCCGCTCCAGCAGTTGAATACGAAGGGGCATCATGGATCCTCCCCCCCCCCCCACTCAGGACATTTCCGAATTAATATAACCACTAAAACCACATAAGTAAATACCCTATGCACTGTGCATCTATGATGCAAGCAATTCTCGATCTATGACTGACGTGGTATGAGCGTCCATCCACTCACTGCTGTTCCGCCTTCGAGGGAGATCCCTGTTTACGTTTGTGGCTTTCTCGGCAGAGCTTAACATAAACTCTAAGAGCCTCAGAAGGCACATGTCGGAACACCCCTGTTTATTTTAGAAGCTTCCCCAAAAGTAGCTACTGACGGGAAAGAAAAGGGGGAGAGGTGTACGGCGTGGCGGGACCACAAACTATAAATACGCCCCTGGTTAACCCCCCTCCCCCCGCCCTCGCTGCTGCATCTCTGCCGAGTTCTTACACGAATATACACTAAACCATCCTCCGTCTCTTAGCTTCATTATCAGATTTATAGGGGGGTCCCTTTTATTTTAAATCCGACTTCCCTTGCGAGTGTTAGAAGAGATTTATGTGGAACTGCTAACGCGAGGTCTCTGGTGCCTCGGCGATCACCGCGTCCGTCAACAAGATAGATAGCACCAAAGATACGACTTATTTTTCCCCATTTTTAGCCTGGTTTACAAAGCCCATCTAGGCCAGTCCACCGAGTTCCATCTGTTTCTTCTGTAAATACCGGCAAATTCATTTTATGGAACAATATACACAATATGAAATTAGAATCAGTTTGACTGTGAATGAACAATGAACTAGGTCCGCTATACACTTGTCAAGTTATTAAAAATTTCATGTCGAACCTAAGTCAAACAATATGTACATGACAACACGAACATAATTTTTCATCAAAAAATATCGTGATCGCAAACTATAGGAAGTTGAGAGAAATCTACCTAATCCAATAAATCTCTCTACCTACCTGAAGATGTCAACTGAATAAAAATGAATAATACAGAATTTTCAGTAAATGCACAGATTGAAATACAAATCTACTAATTTATTTCATTGTATTTTGCATTTCCCACATTAATTCTTAACTTGAGCCTTCGTCTACTAATTCAAACCCTAATCAGCAAAAATGGCATTCCGATTAGGTACCATGTTAGCTCAATATAAAACACGAAAACTAAAAGGAAAAGTAATGAAAGTCAAGAAGCTCACGAAGAGGATTGACATGAAAATCCTCAAGTTAACACATCACGACGTTGAGTGTATCTTTACTGAATTATATGAATGGCATTGAGGGATTAATGTCAAAAAAATGAACATTATAAAAAAAAAAATAAAAAATTATTAGGAATTCCTAATTGGAATGCCTATACAAATTGAGCATTTGAACATTATCAAACCATCCTTCTCAGGATCTATTTGTTCGGTAATACTACTGGTGTAATAAAAGATTATTGAGCTAATTTGTGTTTAGTGCCACAGATAGATCGCTCATGATTTACTTTAATTTACTATCAGCTGCTGTTACTATAGAGGGTTGTAAAAAATGAAAGGATTATGTTGATGTAGATATAAATCTTTTGAATGAACTGAGCAAAACAAATAGAACAATTATGAATATTGTAAGTTTTTACTGAGTATTTTTTATTTCGTTCGTTTTCAGTAAATATTTGAAATCGGGATGATACGACGGAGAGTGATTCCAGCTGTGACAAAAACCACCGCACAAAGCCTAGCACTCTCTGGCGATTTACTTTGTTCATTTTCTAGTTGACATTGAATAATAGAATCATACTTTATTTCAATATTTCGTAGTGATTTTTCTTCATGAATATGCAGATTCAAAAAAAGGTATATTCTATTTTTGTTTTCCCCGTTCCATATTGGCTATTTTCTTTATAATATATGTGTTCAGAGGAGAAGGTATAATGCGTACTGGAGGGCTCAGTGTATTCCTCTTTCATAGTTGAGGCATTACATCACGTTTTATTATTCCATCAGTAGTGGTGGGGAAGATTCAACAACACGACTAGATTGACCCATTGACGGCGGTGGTGGCCTTATCTGAGTTCATTAGTCTTTGTCAAGCCATTAGAAAGTCATCTTCGGCTCCGTTAGGGGCGCGAGGAACCGGCAGAAAATACGGCCGACCCATCTCGCTTCAGCCACCATTCTAACAAATCAAGGGGCAACCACACCACACACATCAAAAAAGTTGAAGGGGAAAAAAATCAACACCTTCAGCAGACATTGTGGCACGTAACATGAAATCATGTCGGTAAGTAGAAATGGATAACAAAAGGATACTAAAAACCTTCCATAAGGTACTCAGCGATAAGGATAAACCAAATAAGGGTTTTTTTTTTCGAAAGAGAAAACGATCCAGCCCTCACAGAAAGCACAACTAACAAATTAAAAGGCCATGTGATGAATCAAATCTAAATATTCCGGTGTCTCATTGACTCAACGAACCAAAAGTTCCTAATAAATTCCAAAACGAGTTCAAACTTTCTTGATAGTTCTGGAATACATTTTCGCGTCCATCACTTTGAAGCAACAAAATCCTGCTCCTTCTTGGACACTGATTGAAAGGCAACCAATTTCGTCCTGGGGCACACACGTGTGGAGGTTATCACCAGGACAGCTGAAAGACTTTGTGGCTGACTTTTCCTGAATCCTTGAAATTTATAATTAAATCCTGAAATTTAAGTACTTGAAATGAATGACAAACGACTTTTCCTAGATGCTGTTCTCCAACAAAACCGATTAAACACCTTTAAGCCATCGTCAGCACACCTTGAAGTTTGATATATTTTTGTCCAAGGAATTCTCAACATACTGCGAGAGTGCTATGTATGGTAGAAGTGATCTTTACTACTGCAAACTCACCACTAACCCCAAGTCTACCCCCTTTGTCAACTACCTCTGTCTGGAACGATCAACAGGAATTTCGCTATTACGTACTCGATGTTCCTAATAATCGACCTTCACAAATACTTTATCTACTAGCAAATGCAGCAGACATTGTAGGAGTCCTTCCTATCGTCTGCCCACCATGATAGACTAAAAGCAATGCTGAGCTAGTAACGACAGTTGGCATCTACTGTCTTAAATAGTGGTTTGGAACACGGAGTCTTCTTTCGCCAACGGTCAAGACATTATATTACACGATGTCATATAAAACGCATGAACACAGATTCTCATTTTCAGATAATCAGTTGATAACGACAATCTATTCCAATCAAGTACTGATATTAAGGCAATAACAGAAACTGGAATATGGTGCATCCGAGGAAGGAGGGTTACAATGACGTAACGAATTGATTACAGAACGTGAGAGGTCGGCCTTACCTAGTGCACTACTACGGGTCCCATCAATTCATTAGGAACGACTGATCCAGACAACAATGAGGGATCGAAAACATCAATTAAGAGGTGAGCGTATGAATTAAGGAAGGTATTGTGACTTGTTCTAAATCATTTTAGCAGTTTTGCTCTTGTTTTGCTAACGATGAACAAGGATAACACACAAGTGGATCGAATAATAACTGAACAGTAAATGTCATTTGGCGAATGCTGACATCTCCACTTTATAGGAACAAGAGTAACGAACTACCTACCAGGGATTGAATTGATAAAACGCATGTTCTCGCATACTTGGATGAAAAATAATCAAATTTAAACATCCTTGTATCACTTTTTGTCTTACCGTGACTTGTATACAGTTCCTTGGCGAATAATTATTATCTTGCCATCAATGGAAATCTAAACTTTTTTTTTTCTCTCTCCCCTAATGCTAAGATGACGTTAATTGCTCTATCACTGACTTTTACACTTGGGCACTGTATGTACCTCTTGGATGTCATTGCATACACCAGTGATTTCATTACATCTAGTAAGCAGTCAATTTTGGAGAATTTTCGAAGAAAACGGAATGGCTCTAAAAGTTCATAAACGGGATTGTAAAGCAATCGTATACCTCTTGAAATTCATACACACTTCACTGATTCTATAACCTGAGTCAAAGAGTTGCATACTCATCACGTAGACAAATACATGAACATTAGAGAAACAATGTAACTATCACATGACACTGGAGCCTTTTCGTATGAAAGTATGGAAGCGCGAAGCCTTACATCTTCGTGTGATGATGAGCGGACGGGGTTTTTTTTTAGACCTTTAGAAGACATTATAACTGTGGAATACTAGACGGATCAGGTTCAATGCGCTTGTGGGTTCAGTCGTAAGGCATCCAATAGCAACAAAATCACTTAATACACGGAAGGAAATGTCATATTACAGCCCCTTCACTAACAGAGTTAGAAATTCAACACTCGCCACGAGTGTGCAGGTTCGTTCTTATGAAGAAGTCATATCAAGTATATCATTCACCGTTATAATTTGAAGTCGCATATGAAAAGCCACCAATGGCATACATGCACGTTGACTGAATGTTAGGAGAATGTGACACCCCACCCCCGTATCGGAAAGACATAAACATAATATATTTATCCAAACTCACAATCTTTATCCAGTATATTACACAAACTCCCAATCTTTCAGAACCCTCATAAACAACATGTAACGGAGTAGAAAGTTCGATTTCCGCGGTTTATTGCCGAGCTAATTAACTAAGTTTGCATACAAACTCATCGATTATTTTTTCTTGGTATTAACTCCAATTATTTCAAACAAAATAGGATAGAATCAACTCAAGAGAAGGACATACAGAAGTTGAGTTGGGGAGAAAAAATTATGGAGAGGTTAAAAGTCGGTAACTTTTCTGTGTGAGAGCCTGCTGACGAGCGTGATCAATTGTTATGTCCAGAGTGTAACGTGACTTCGTGACGTATTTTCCAAACGTCTTGTCTTGCTCCTGAGCTCGAGCAACGTAAACAAAGAGTGCACTCGAGTGTTCAAAATAGGTGATTCCCTAACACTCCTCGCTTATTATGAGATATTGTACACCCCGGAAACTATACGTTTCGATTTATGAGTGAACTACAATGCAAAAGACTCCATTCGGTTTGTACGACTTCTTCACGTGGCCGTGAGCTCGCTTTCTCCCAAATTCAAGATGGAAATATACCGCCGGGATTTGATTTGAAACAAAGTCGCCAAACAATATGTTTTAAATCGATATATATTTATTTTTTTTTCCATGCCTGCCCGACCATGATGTAAAATATGTGAAGCTTCCAGAGATGGGAATAACGATCAAACTATTAGGAAGGACGTTACAGAGGAAAAATTCCAGCCTGAGAAAATGACCCTTGAGGTCAACGTATAGAATTGTTCAAGGAGGACAGTAACTACCACATCATTTGTTCGTCACAGGATAGTAACTATCCACAACTGTTGCGGAAATCAATGATAATGTTTCCTTCTGAAAAATTTGCACTTGAAGATCCTATGGGAGGGGAACTCCAATACGACAACACTTGTAAAAATATGTATCAGCCTACAAACCTACCCGCATAATTTTACACCGCTCGGCAATCGCTATCAGGTGGTTTCACCTTAGATATCAACGGGGCAACCTACTATCGGTACATGTCAGTTGAAATAGGAAGCCATAGATAGGAAACAACACACAAGTAATGAATCATACATTCCTTGCAAACCATTCACATCAGGTTCCATCAACTGGTTCCTTGGCGAGACAGTTTGGCTCATGAGAACTGCAAGGAACAGCAGACTGTACTGTTTGAAAATTTCTAAATTATTTCAGAATCAGAAATATTCCCAGGATCAATTTTGAGTACGGTTTTTCCAAATCAAATACAAAATTTTCCATTTCAATTTCAGAATTCTTCTCAACGGTACTAACCAAGGGTATCGGGGGCTTGGGGTCCCAGGATATCGAGTGGAACTTAGTAGCCGCCATAGTTCATGAGCAGCTTATGTGAAATTGTGCTTTAAAAATTATTAAAATGCCATAAAACAGGCTAAGTTGAATATTGTACTGAAAACACTCTTATTTTATCAAATAAGCTAAGAGATCGAAAAACACACAAAACTTGCTACAATCCACAAGTTTATTTTCCCACATGAATATTCTTTAGAGACAGTTCATTTGCTTTAAAATGTGTACAATTAACCTATCTTTATCCCACAGTGCTCAAATGTCAACACAATTTAACATGAATCTACTTGTAATACGAGAATTCACTCATACAATAATGCTGCACGACTGTAATTCTTTTACAATGCTGTAATGAAAAGTCCCATTTATCGTTCAGAACTCTATCAACATTGATGACATTCTGAAATAGAAATGGACCATTCCATAGTTGACATGGAAATTTCTGAACATGACTTTAAAAATTCTACAATTGGTCAGGGAAAATACTGAAATTAGTTTGGAAAAACCCTGAATTTGATTCTGAAATTGGTTTAGCACATTCCGACTTTGACTTTGAAAAGCTATACATTTCACAGCAAATAAATCATCTGTGAAGAATATTCCAATGCAAGAACCAACTTGTGGATTTTGCAATTAATTTGAGTCCTTTTCGATTTTCAGCTCATTTTAATAGTATTTAATTACTTTTATTTCCGTACAATTTTGTGCTTTGATTACATTTTTCGAAGTGCTGATCTTAGAACAAAATTTACTAATTTTCATAATTTTTAGTTTTTTTAAACAAATATTTGTGATTTTTTTTAAGCCAAAGTTTGTTAGAGCAACGCACGAGTCGCGGCGGGTACCAAGCCCATCTCGACATTACTTGCTGTAGAAGGTGGCCCGATGTGAGAAGTACGGCGATTAGTACTTGAGAATTTTCTGAAATGAAATGGGGAATTCAGAAATTTCGATGGATGTCTCTGAATTTGATTTGGGAATATCTGAAATTGGTTTGCCATTTTTTAAATATGGTTCGGAAAATTACGACTTTGTCTTGAAATACATACAACCCAAAGACAGAATAATATTTGTTTGGAAGGTTTGGGTTTTTATCATCACTGGTTAGTTAGTGGTGGTGAGAAACGGGAAATATGACAGCAGTAAAACCAAAGCGAGTCACAGCTCATCCATACTCCTCCATGCACCCCGCCGGACTATAAAGCAGACAATGCAAAGGAAGGCGTGTGGGCGAGGACCAGAACCGTCAGACGACGTGACATTTGTGTCCATGGAAGATGGCGCACCCGAGTTGTTACATCTGAATGCTGGTAAGCCTAGTTTTACGATTTTAGAAGCCCTGATTACGTATGAAAAACTTAACGTCAGAGTGACCTGACGAAATTACCACCAAGCAAAAGAAACATTGAAAAAACGTGAGCCAGAAAGCGAAACAATATCTAAAATTATGTCATCACAAACTATCGTGAGTTACACAGATGTATAAAATTCCAGAAGTTCATATCTATAACCCTGAAAAATCCAACAGGTTAAACCAGCTACCGTGCCTTTTCTCTAAATTACATGAAACATTCAGCGATAAAAACCAAATTTAGTATATGTTCTTCCCTTTTTTTGGGAATTGATTAACGAAATTTTGTAAAAGGCAGAAAATATCCATCAAATAGGTAATTGTTTAAGAAGAATGAACGGAATTTTCACTTTGATTCCACAGACAAACGTAATTAATCAACCAATAATAAATGTAAATTATTTTATTGATATCGGGACTGATATCAAATCTAATTAAAATCAAACTAATATTATATCTACCATACAAGTGTTTTTTAATTATTATTGTTATCATCGTAGCACCATGGTGTAGATGAAGAGACAACAATAAATAACCTGCTCTACATGTGGTGTGAAAGGAAATTATTAAAATTCAAACCTTACATTCGAAATGGCAGTGATTTTTCAGATTGTCGAAAGACAAATTTTGAACGGTGACGCTCGGGAAGCTATTTCAGTGGTGAATCACAGAGATTCGCCCATTGCCCTCATGAGCAGAATTCAAATCCGAGAGAAAAAAAAAAGTATATGAGACAAATGTGACCACACGCAGCTTCCGAAGCCCCACCAGGTTTAATGACCCACGAAGGAACTGGCCATAAAAGTTGCACACGTTCTGGGGAAAGGGATAGCGGCGGCCACCCCATATTGTGCCCTATATGATATAACTGTCCCCCATCAGAGCTATAGCATCCTCCTGGCAATTCCTATTTTTTGTAGCTAGATGCAAGACCTACTCACAAAGCAATGCCCAATCGATTCAACGTAGACGAGGAAATATATCATTTAAGAAGATTTTCTTGACACTAATTGCTAATTGCTACCAAGCCCACCTTTTTGTTTCCAGCTCTTACTTTTTATGAGTAAAAATGTGGGAGTATAATTCAAGTAGCAAGACCTAGAAAATTTTAAGTGTGACGAAACTACTGACGATTCGACTGGTGCCAAACAGTATATACAACAGTTAAGTTCAATAAGTAGATTTGAGGATTTTGCTTAATTACAAAGGCTTATTACTGGAAACAATACATCAAAACTAACTATTCATTATGAGACAACACATTGATCACTGATTTTCCCTGATGATGTCCCTTCTGATAGAACGAAATATGTTTTTAATAACTTCTCGTACTGCACCGTTTGGTCGGAAGAAATTCAAAGATAGCAAATGATTGCAATTTCTGAACCTAAAAGTGAGCCCCCAAAATGTGTCATACTCAAAAAAAATTCTTAAAGAAAATTTTTTCAAACATCGACCTCACCTCTGAAAAACCTCAAGTCTCGAATCAGGGAAGTAATCGCGGCGATTCCCACCGTAATGTACCAGAGAGCGGATGAAAACTTAGGAAATCACCTACAAAAGTGTTTGAACAATTTCGCAAAGGGTTGAAAAAAAATTCATAAATCCTAAACTAAAATCTCATTTTACTTAAGCAAGAATAAAATTGTAACAACTAACAGGAAACTAGAAATCAACAGTAAGAAGAGGGAGGAGGTATTGGTGGACAGAAAAACAACATCCTATCAACTTACAATCGTTAATCAATCTTTACAATGTTATTCTCCATGAAGCATGTAATAAAAGTCGGGACTACGGGTACGCGGGTGAGCAGCTACAGGTGAAGCCTAACTGGGCTGCTGAGTATCAGTTTTCAAGTTCGAGAACTCATATTGGCTTCCTGAAGAAAGACTATCTTGACGCTGGAGGGTTTACATCGTGGTCTCAACTGAACCCGTTGGTGTTAGCCTTGATTTCGATTCTTCCAAATTTTGCGAATCCAGAAGGACAATGGCATGATGAAATGAATGAACACCGAACGTACCACCTAGTTTCTAGTATGAGGCGAGAGTGAACCCTTAATTATACAACCGTGGTCTAGACCAGACTTTGTAAATCTCGTCCAATCTATCCAATAGACATACTTCGATAAATGGTTGGAATTGAACGATTCGTGAATAGAATATAAAACACACATTTAGATAAATCGTTAATTATTTGAAAACAAAATTTTTTTAAATTGATTAAACAGCTAGGAGCGAGAGTTACGAGACTCCAATTCGGTAGCAATGCCTGTATAGAAATCTGGTTATGTATAATAAATAAAAACACAGGCATAATGCAAAGAATGATGTGGATGATGTGTCACAGAAATAATGGGAGTTCGCTGAGGATCAACAGGAATGCACAGTGATTAAACCTCCGACACTTTCAAGGGCGTCAATGTACACACCGATGCTGCATGAACATTTGTGGAAATAGCTCTGATTATTCATACATTTAAGCAAAATCATGTTTATGTGCTTTAAGAACTTCCCTTCGAACAAAGTTTTTCTTTTGTGATGCTCAATTTCCAATTAAAAAAATCGGGAGGTATTGTCTGGAATGGCACCGGCCCATACCCACCTGCCTACACAATCTTCCTCCAGCCATTGCCACGACCATTTTTTTCTCGTTTTAAACAATTTGGTTAAGAGAAATAAAATCGTGAACTAACTTTTATAGGTTGCCCCTATATTCCACCCCCGCATCTACAATTGTTGGGGAGGCACAATTCATGGCGAACGGGATACGTCCCACGTGGCGAGAGCGTTGAATGAGGAGAGGAGAATTGGCGGGGTGGGGGGGCATTTCTTAGGATTTTATGCAGATTCCAACGTCATAAGCGTTAGTAACGAGTTTGAGTCAACCTCAGAGCGGAGGCCGCCATCCGTAACGACATCAGATTCCGATGGAGTAGAAAATCTCCATCGCCAGCAAACGCGTCAGTCGTGGAGGGCAGGGGAATAGAAGGAACGAGAGAAAAGGGCGCTCGCTCTTCCCATTTACATAATCTGCCGAGCCTCACTTATTAAATCCCTGCCGGCATCTCTTTATTGCATCTAATGGCGAGAGTTTAGTGAATTATCTCCCACTGGGATCCGCTGGCTTCCCATTTAAATTCCGATCCTAAATAAATGACCTTCACAAGGGGTAGGTCCTGCGTCGAAGGAGGGGGTAAAGCTGCTAGTGATTCAATAGAATTCTCAGCAGGAAGAAGAAATACTACGAAAGAAGTCGAGGAGATACAATATACCACTACTGGGTAATATCATATAACGCGGCGAAAGCATTCAGTCAGGAAGGCCAATAATGCAATTTTATAGGAAAATGAAACCCAGTTGAGTGTTTTTAGGCAAAAATAAAGTACCTAACCTGAGAAATATGGGGCTGAAGTAATGAGGCATCGTCGACATCCTTGTTACTGTACCAAAACCTTTCAAACAAAAGCGTGAAGCTACAATTCATGGAGAACGAGGACAACGGTTTTTTTGTGTCTTCTATCTTAAAAAAATCAAGAGCGATAGTTTTTAAATTAAATCCAATACTTTATAATATTCAAATAATAATTCAAAATTGCTTATTCACCAAACTTCTTTTAAATAAAACTCGTGAGCGGAACGAAGATATCAACAGGATAAATATTATTATTCAAACATTAACTTGAACTGTAAATGAAAAATAAACTTCGCATGATGTTTTTTTTCAAATTCAATAATTTAACAAAAAAAAGAAGTTTTAATAAGCGTCAAATTGGACTATATGTCTTGAGAAATTGCAAGGAGCAGTAGTGTTGGGCCCAGTAGCTATTTGAGTATGTTTGCCCTGCTCTGGAAACGACCATCTGTATAGCAGTGTCTGAAGGGTTGAGCTTCCACTAATTGATATGGCGCCCAATCTCAAACAACCCCCGAGAAATGACATGTCCAGATCTCAAGCTGTTCGAGTTACTTATACGCGGCTAATATTTCTACAATACCCAACAAATATTTAGGAAACGGTTCAAAGTTGTGTATATTGGGGCACAAGGAGTCAATTGATTCCTATAAGAGGAAGACGAAAATGACGTGTACAACTCGGATAATAAGTGATGGAAATACCGAGAAATTGGACCTTCAAGGTGGCTTCTGAATATCATGTTCTAACATTCAGTTAGAAACATGAATGAATGGATTAGAGAAGATAGCACTTCGAAACAACTTTAGCGCTGGAACGGGGAACACTACTAAATCCATGGAATACTTAAGAAGCACACGAGCACTGAAACTACTTACTACTACTTACGAGATGTGTCACGTGAGCTCACCTGAAACACAGAGAAATTATCGTTAGGGTTTGATCAGGACATTGAAAAACAAATACAGAACAGGGAAATCACACTCAAGTAACGAGGTATTTTGAACTAGTTTGATGAAGGTAATAGATGACGTATTAGTAAATGGACATGAATGTCTAAGTCGATCTGAATCGATATACACCATCTCAGATGACTTGCATGTTGCAAATCAATTGTTAACTTTTATGGACCTCATTTTTCGACGAGGTTATTGACGATTGCTGGAAATATTATTACCTTCCGACAACTACCATTAAAGGCTACGGGGAGAGAATAAGCAGGGAGCAAACACAAACTGAAGGAAACTGTAGGTACAGCACTACAATTATGAGGTCCGTGTAACCCAGGTACGCTAATGTTCTACTCTTGCGACTCGAAATTTATGTCTGCAACTATCTTTCAGTGTCGGCCCAATAAATAAAGGTGTCTCAGGCGTTGTACACCATTCCAACCTCCACCTGCACTGACGGGGGTGTGGGCAACGGAGATTCCGTCGTACAAAATTACATTGAGGTACACGAATCCCGTTGGCGACGAGTTGTGGCTGTTGTTCGGCAATAAAGTCGCCAGAGCGGCGATTTGTCTTGCCGAGTCTCTTGAGTTAAGTCTTCGAATTCGACTCTCACCCCTCGGTGAGTTGCTCATCAACACTACTTGGTTTCAACGGAGGTCGCACCTCTAATACATTCAATTGTTGCATCTTGGAGTCAAACCGAGAAAGAAAGTTGAGAAAATGTTGCCAAACTAAACTCAGAACATTCCGAATTGAATTGCAGTAGAATATTCTACTGCCCTCAATATTAACCTACCTTCGTAGGTTCATAAATACGAACTTAGAATGAACAAAGTTATTGAATAAAAAAACCGTATTAGTAGTAATGATGAATGTAGAGATTCGGGAAACTTCCTTTTTTCGTAAGGAAAATCCTAATTTGAGTTAGAAAATTGTGGGATTAATTTTATATCCTCAATTGGGTTTGGAAATTCTGAATTTGAATTGAAAAACTCTCAATTTGATTGAGGATGCTATCCATGCTATCCATTTAGCTCGATCCGCAGAAACTAATCCATCAGAAGTAAAAACTGTCATTTTTACCGTCTACATGATTAGTGTCAAGTAAACCTAATTTACATTTAATTGTGTGTTGGTGACTAACATTGTTGACTACTGGACAAACAAAGGAATATCCGACAATAACTAACAAGCGTTGTAAATATAGCTCAAACTATTAGCTGTTTGGCAATAAAGGATTACGTCATTCATTAATAATAAAAAGTATGTCATCCAACTTTGTTTGTAGGACCAAATTTTCCTCCGTAAAGATCGTAAATAATTAGGAAATGATGTTTTTCTTGGAGAAGTTAACAATCACGATTCTAGCATAAAACTGGTGGGACAGATCCATCCGAGGGAGCGGAAGTGAAAAACGTGGCACTGGAAGTTGTTAGGCCCTAATCGACGTAAGGAGCCGAGAAAAGGACTAGAGGCTTCCCTCTGGTTAATACGGCCGTCAGTACCTGAGCATTAGGGGACCCAGGGGACGCCTAAAACTTACCGCCCTCGCAAAACAGCGTGATCAGAGGAAAATAAAAGGAGTGGGGGTTAATGTGTTGGAAAATCGAGGGACGAAAAGTGCAAGAGCAAAATCCCAATCCCCCATTAACAATTTCCGGAAAACAACCGCTCCGCTCCACCCTCTCCTTACGGGTTAATTCCGAAGAAGGCAACGTCTCTTCGCTCCCTAATCTTTACTTCCAAGCAGATAATTTTACTAATAACTTTAGGAATACGAACTACAATAATCACATTGGTGGGAGGAGGGAGGGAGGGAGGAGAGAGAGAGAGAGAGAGAGAGAGAGAGAGAGAGAGAGAGAGAGAGAGAGAGAGAGAGAGAGAGAGAGAGAGAGAGAGAGAGAGAGAGAGAGAAAATATATAATTAAATTGCAGTGATGTAATGCTATTTTGAGGAAGGACTCAGGAAGCGAACTACAGCCATACATATTGTGACCATCACAGATTGCAACGGTCCCGATTGTTGACTTGGACATTTTCCATAACTTACCAGCATAGGATGAAAAACAGTTATGTGCCATTCATACGTCAATTACCATAATAATTTAATTCCTCAATAGCAGAGTTGAGATGTAATCATTACTTTGAGTAATGAATAATTTTCCGATTACTTTCATTGTAATGACGTATATTTGGCTAGTAACAATTTCAGTAAAAAGGAGATTGAGAATCCGAAGTTTTGGGGTTGAAATTACTCCAGAAGTAATCGCGATTACAATTCCAATTACTGTAATCGATTACAAATAATGGTAATCGAAAAAAAACCGATTACTATTACTTGATATCGGAAAAATTAATCGTCATTCCGATTACTTTTAATTAATTCCGAGTTTAATTAATTCCTTACAAAAACGCTGCAAATTTTTTATTCAATGTGGTTTATTATTCAAGCTTGGAGTGTCATCATTTGAATTTCTACTAAGAGCGATTATTGAATTTCTGATCAACTGATCAATCCAAATAGGTATTTTGGTTGAGAACACATTTAAGTGCTCCATGCATATCTCCTGAAATTCAATAATCGCTCTATCACCTGTGAAACGCGCACACTCCAAAGCTTAGTAGAAATTCAAATCATGAACGCAAGCCAATTGAATAATAAGCCCCAGTGATTATTGAATAATAAACCAAAAATCGTATATTCCAAGTCCCCGAGGAGGGGAGCAAGTTGCCCTGGGAGACGCTCCTCTTCGGTGGGGTCCCCTTCACTGGCGCGGCCGAGGGAGGGGGGGGGGGGTGAATTCCACCCAGCGATTGCCCTCGGAGACGGTCCTCATTGGTGGGGTCCCCTTCACAGGCGCGGTCGAGAGGGGGGGTGGCGGAGAATTCCACCCGCCCAACGTTACCACCCCCTGATATACCTACCTGCTCTGATATTTTCGTCTGTATATAGATTGATGATGATGATGATGATTGATGATTGATCGAAACTGACGCTGGCACATAGGTACGCCGCCTGCAGCGCCGCGCCTCTTGAGAGATAACTCTCCTGCAGCGCGGCGCAGCTGGCGCCTGTTTCGGTAGGTACATGAAGAAATCGCAAGCCGCAGACGACGGCCGCAGACGCATCATGGATACCATACCTCGACGCCGTGTCTTAAGTGAAAAACGAACGCGGTCGACGGGGGGAGCGGGCGCCCATCGCGATCTATCAGTGCGATCAAACAATACAACTCTACAGATGTGTCAGACGTAACAACGCGGCATCACGCTTTGTTGCGGCAAAACGATTGTGCCGCGTGTTCGATTTTTCTTCAGTCCAAGAATTTTCCTTAGCCGTTCAGCCTTCACATGTGATACAAGCATCAACCTTCACGCGTTCGCGCCAACCTGAGTCACACCGGCGCTCGCGCAGCTGTCTGTCGACCGCCCTTGATTTTTCAATGATTATCTTGCTGGTTTCTCTACTTTCCATTGCAGTAAATACAAAAGAACCAGAATACAATTTTAAAATCACATTTTTCATAAAAAATTCTTTATTGTTTAAAATAACAGCCGTTAATAGTTGTTAATGGCTAAAAATGAACTCTTGCTTCCGAAAACACGCAATTGGCTTCAAAAGGCCTCTTGGAAAATGATTACTTTTGTTCAACTCTTTTCTTTGTTGGAAAAACAAGATTATTTATTTCAATTGAACTAGATAAGAAGGTATAGAATTGCTTACACATAGGAATTCAAACTTATGTATGAATGTTACACGAACAGGTAACTCACAAAAGCGCGATGTATCAAAAAGGCCACTTGGACTATAATTCTTTCAAACTTTTTGTTGTAAAAATGTAATTTTTTCAATCTAACTAGATGGAAACTAGAAAAAACATTTGCTAGTAGTTCCAAAATTACGAAATACTGAAAAATCACAAATGACAAGACACAAAAAATAAAATTCCAAAAAAAATATTTAAAAAAATTTTTTTTTTTAAAAGTAGAAATTCAAATCATGAACGCAAGCCAATTGATTAATAAACCCCAGTGAAAGAATTTGCAGCGTTTTTTTTTTTTTATTGAACCTCAATACCCCCCCAAAATAAAAACATCTATAATTTATCAAGTCCTTTAGCACTCGTATTGCGTTAAAACTTCCCCAAATCCAAATTTAAACGATGTAGCCAAAGATAGACTGATGTAGAGGAGGCACACAAATATCATCAACTGATCAATCCAAATAGGTGTTTTGGATGAGAACCGATTTACGTGGTGTATGCATATCTCATGAAATTCAATGATCGCTCTATCACCTGTAAAACTTGCACACTCCGAAGCTTAGTAAGATTCAAATCATGAACGCAAGCCAATTGAATAATAAACCCCAGTGAAAGAATACTTATTTACCCCAGTAATAATATTGAATAATAAACCCCAGTAATAATATTGAATAATATTTACCTATATATTATCAGCGTTTCATGCATATCAGAATGCTTCAACCCGTGTATCGGCTACTAACTACACTACAAGTATTCACATCGGCTATCACTCCAGTATCCACATTCACTACAACTCGACGCTATCGGCCGGACATCACTAGGTTACAAACAAACAATAATAAACCAAAAAACGCAAATGTTGGCACCATAAATCGGGCCATACATCGGGAATGGTTTGACCTACGGACCTGGGGAGGGGCTCATTCGATTCCTGACGGTGTGTTCTTGAAATAAGTTTACATTCATGCCGCTTGAACTTGTTTTGAGGTTTCTAGGGATTTTACAAAAATTTGACAGCCCTTAAAGGGCACGTTAAATTGAGTGAGAGAGCTGGCTCAAGAATTGGGGCGTCGTCGGGCCAAGATGGATTTTTCCTGAAAATTTCAGATCTTTTGCTCCAGCCATTTTGGAGATATCGTGCGTACGGCGTACGGCGGACGGACGGAAATTTTTTATTGCAGATTCGGATTCTACACCCTTTGAAAAGTAAACCATGAAATTTTCAGGGGGGGGGGTTAGAATTTTTTTTTTCCAGAGCGATTACAATGGTTTATTATTGGCTAATAAACCAAAAACAAGTCGATTTAGAAGGGAAAACACTTTTTACAGAAAATAACGAAAAATAAAAATTTGACAGGAGAATTTACCAGGATATGTCATAACCCTATTTTCGAAAAATTTCAACTTACGGACTTTTACACTTTTACAATCGATGTATAATGCATAGCAAGTAAAGCGAATGGCAAGTGTTAAATAGATGACATCTGTATCGTACGATATTAAATAGATAACATTGTTTCATCTATCATTGTGGCATCAAATTTGCATTCTACCAATGGAGTAATCGGATTAAAAAAAGTAATCGAATTACCAGTACTCCATTCCGATTACTGTAATGGTAATCGGAATGACGATTACTTTTTCCGATTACAAGTAATCGTAATCGGTTTTTCGATTACCATTACTTGTAATCGGAAAAAGGAATCGGTTTTTCGATTACCATTACATTAATTGGAATGGTAATCGCGATTACCTGTCTTCAAAAGTAATTGGAATTTGTAATGGGTAGTCGAATTACTTTCCTAACAACTCTGCTCAATAGCCGTGATGTTACTCACAACAATCCACTACTCATACCACCTAGAACAAGTTTAATGCAGTGAGCCATAACAGTGAGGGACTAGCTGTTGTACTGTTTACTTTTTTATTTTACAGTTAGTGGGATTTGACAAATAACCTAACCGCATGAGTTTAAGCGGTTCTGGTTTAGAACAGCTCCGAAACATATCAGCTATTCAACCCAGTGAACTGTGATCGTACGGAGCCTACATAAGCAAAACAAGGGGAAGGGATCCGTTTTGTAAGCCAAGTACCATTGATATTTAAAACGTCTTGTACACCGACGGGGGTTTGTTGATTATTTATCCTGTGATCGACAAATAAACAAGAAAAAGGCCGTACGAGGAAGGGAAGCGCTCCCCTAAATTCAGAAAAGGGAGAGGAGGAGGGCAAACAATGGCTGAGCTAAGGTGCCTCAGCAAGCTTCCGACCCCACCGATATAACTTACTGTGTTTTCTAGATCTTTATTCGCGGAAACAGAATTCCGGATACGCCCAATGCATGAAAAACAGCTTTAAGGGGTTTTAATAGGTTTTCTTGAGGGTTTGAATTCCTAAGCCGCATTCCAGGCCGAACGCCAAATTCCAAAGCAATGTTGGAATAAATACACAATAACTCATGAACTAATTGTGTATGGTCACAATTATTCCGTGACAGGACAAAAACAAAACTAGAATGATATTTATTTGGAAATCCTTTTAATCAACTTAGTTGAAATTTAAACCACTGTTTAGATTGTCTATTGGAGCGTTTTGGATGGATTTTTCCTAATCGAAGAGCTTATGAATTCTTCTAGCTTCTTCAGTATAAATAAGTATCATTTATTGGCATCACACTAGGGAACGAAAATGAATCCAAAACACATCTAAAACAGCGAATGCCGTTTTGCAAGCCATTTTAATAATCATAAGAAACTATCTGACGGCCATTTATATGATTTTAACAAAATCATCGAACTCGTTCAACGGAGTCCCTGAAATGATTCCACAATACAATCACATAACCATCATTTGAATCTTGCGATCGATGAGGAAGAAATATGAAGATGAAGAGAGGCGTTAATGGATACATGAATGAGATCATCAACAATCTACATTTTATAGAGACAAGCTATAAATGTATACTTGATAGTTACTAAGAAATAATTTATCAACTATACGCTACAACATTCAGAAAAGTGTCACAAAACGCACTGAATAATGTGCTCAGGTCTCAGAAAAGTATGCCAAAAATTTCTTTAAATTTCACATA
The DNA here is from genome assembly GCA_031894815.1 of Creontiades dilutus. NCBI lineage: Eukaryota > Metazoa > Arthropoda > Insecta > Hemiptera > Miridae > Creontiades > Creontiades dilutus. The sequence goes on along the minus strand of JAVIWC010000855.1, from coordinate 1,408,224 downwards.
TAATTATTTTATACCATAAAACTCTAGAGGTGTATTAATTACTATCCAGGCACTTTCCTACTTTTTGGATTTGAGGATTCAGAATATTTGACTGGAACGTTGGAATATTTGAACTAGAGGGCGAAAATCGTTTGGGAATGACAACCTTTTTGTGGAAATTGACATTCGGAGTACAAGGTTGCTACAGTCTTGAGCTGCGAATTATGTTTTGTCGAGTCGTAGGGTTGGCTCAAATAATCCCTCTCATGTTACAGGAATTTTGAGATTGTCAAAATGTTGCCCTATGAAACTGAAAAATCAAGCTAAAAGCAGGGGATAGTTCCATCATTTATTATTATTAACCGTTGTATTTCGAGTTATCAACCTAGAACAGACCTAGCCTAGAATTACAGCGGATTCATCGGATTTGAAGAAGGCGATTGCTTCGTTCAAACATCCATTTGTTGTTAAAGGAATACTGCAACCCCAGTGGCGTAACAGATGGGCCCGCATTACTTGGAAGGGGGTGCAAGAATGAAGTTTGCGTGGTGGCCAGAAAAAAAACTGTTACGCCAAACATGAAAGAGAAAGGATAACAAGGTGAATGTCATTTATGATATATTTTGGAGATTAAATACTACCCATACCACCATTTAAGTAGCTTTCATAGATTCAGGACCTTTCTTATTCACAGAAAATTCCTAAAAACGGGTAGGGACACTGCCGGCATCCATATGATTCACGGGATATTTATTAAGAATAAATGCAACTACATCTAGATTCGTGCAAACAAATGTTTCTGTCGGCCGGCACAATCGTAAATCAAAGAATAGAATCGTCAGTACAACAGGAAGGGTTAGGGACGGGAACTAGGGCCAAGTGGTACGAGGGGAAGGGGGAAACGCCGGTTTGTTAATTGTTTTTGCCCGCGTGAAGACGCAAACATCTGCCTGTGAGTGACAATGCGGCGGACGGAGGGGCCCCTTCACCATTGTGCTCCACATACCTTTTTCGAAGGTTCAATGTGACCAGGTACAAAAGAGCAGGCCAGTGGTGCTTCTCCCCCTACCGCCTCCGCCGACGCTCCCCTACAGCGCTACAACAGCTACGACCTATCTGTGTCGTCCGTCAGAAATCTGCCTCGAGAGTCAACAAATAACAGACGATCTAAATTCAAATGAATTCTACCAAAAATGAGGATAAACGATACGACACTGCAAACTTACTCTGAATTCCCTAAATGGAACTCATAACTGTTGGTCGTACGTACGAAAGAACCAAGCAAAACACGAAGTCATAGAACGCGATGTTATACCTTTGACATTGGAAACTGCAACCTGACCCACCAGTTACTGTAGGCAATTTGCTCCTGAACAAGTAAAACTTCATACTTCTTGGTGATACGGTTATTCTATTGGCACAAATGATCAATTCTATGCAACTCTCTCTTGGTGCAAATACGGGTCCCGTAACAGCGACTTCTTCGTCCTTGACTAATCAATATCTCACACTTTTCACGTATTTAGATTTAAAAAACTAATTTTACCACATAACATGATACATACGAGTTACATGTGTAAAAGACGAGTTAACTGTGATTCATAAGATAGATATATACATCGATTTGCATATTCTGTATTCATCAATTGAATTTAAAATTATTTGAAACGTCTCCGACTGAATTCGGTGAGTTATTTAGATTAGCAGAAGAAGAATCAAGAATAGGTAATTTTGAATAAGATATAAAATTGATTTCTTAATTGATTGATTTTGTTATTCGTCGATTTTAATTTTAATTTAAAATTAGTATTGTTTTACGTCCGACTCAGAAAATCGATTTTTTCCGTACCAGATACCTTGGTGGTAATAACCAAAGCGCGTTAAACAAATAGTGCCAAGGGAAAGAAAGTGCTGACTTCTGTCAGAACACTGCGAGCTCACATTTCTTAGATCAGCTTCAACATCAGCTAAGTAGATGAAGACTTTTCTACGTAACAAGAGATAACAAGGGAAATCCCTAGAGTGTCCCTAGAGATACTCATATCGCTGTGAAAGAGTTTGTTAGAGGATCGGACAAGATGTAACCCGGCTCCACGCAAATGGGGGAAACCATACGGATTCGTCACATCCGGCGGCGGAATGCACCCGTAACAAGACGGATAAATCACCCTGTTCAAACATCTGTCAAGTATTAGCCCACTCCCCAACGAACTACGATAAGGTGAGGCGAGGACTGCCACTGAAAATACAGTTCTAAAACCAACTATGTTAGGATCCTCTGGCAAGACGTGAAACCATAAGTGGGGTCGAACACGAGTTAACTAGTGTAAGCATAACAGCAAATATAAGTATAGCTACAAATCATGTAGTTGGTAACCCGGCTCTGTTTGGTGAAATTAGTTTTGGAAAATATGTACTTGGAACGGGTGAAGGATAGAAACATACAGTAGTGGAAAAATCAAAGGAAACAGACAAATCAAGAGTAGTTGCACTAAGGGGATTTGTGAGAAGGGGTATTATGGATGCCAGAACCTTAAAATTATTTGTAACATATCTTGTTTAAATCTAAACAGATGTTGAATGACACGGAAAAGTGATTGGAAAGTTTCATTGTTTTCCAAAGCCATGGCATAATACCAGTGTACACACTGGAAGGAAAACCGCGTTTCACCATTTACTCAACACAACAGGGTAAGAGAAAAGTACTTAGCTCAATGATATGCTTCTGATTAGGACCAAAACAGGTCAACACTGTATTGAAAGAGAAAAAGAACAAGAGCCACAGCCGTACGAGGGAAATTGTGTGAGACTAAATCATGGGCCATCAATCATTGCCCTGCCGTCCATATTGTCAACCACCAATATCTATCAGATAGAACAGCTACATCGCAGGACTTTCAAAAATGATTTTGATAAGAAAGAAATTGTTCAGGGATGAGTCAATGAGCAAAATGTACAGGCCAAATTAAATGACATTGATTAAAATGCAAACAACGGTTATGACCTGTAGTTCACGGCTGGGCCCTTAGGGACCTCAATCAGCAGTAGTTCTGAGCAATACATCTCTATTGGACACCTTCAATCCAATCTGAAAACTCATCGAAACGCCAGAGAAATATATATATTTTAGTGATTTAATGTATAAAAGATGAATATTGTGATATTACGAATTGACGGTTGAATTTCGAGTTAATATTTATTGAAAAATCCAATGACGAAGTATTTCAAAGTTATTTGCAAAATTTGTCAAAGAGTAAAAAAATAAATAAATAAACGAATAAAGTAAATTTTTTTATGGCTGCATACAAAAGATGTGTCGTGCTTCACAAGTGAGTATTCCGTGAGAGAGAACAAGGTTACGCCTTTGCCTGATACAGCTCACAATTCAACGGGATAACTCAGCGAAGGGGACCCAAGCGTTGCCATCTTCAAATTATTCCGCTACAACTGGGATCAGGAGTGACAAGCAGAAGTATGTGTACATGGGGGAAACGCACATTACTTGGGGTGAGAGCAAGGGGTTCTTATGGGAAGGCCTTGAAGAAAATTGGACGCCTCCTGGATTCCTATTGATTCGTGAATCAGGGTTTCATTATCGGGTCGTTTCGAGGTGGAGGGCCAAAAGACCAATTTTCCTCGCTTGCCCAAACCCCTTGTTGGCTTATTAGGGTTCCGGTGTTTTCTGCGGCGACCGGCACGCAACCATCACTAAGAGAGTCTCACATTGAACCTCTCACTGCGAAGGCCAGCCCCCAACATGTACAAACATGTATTGATAAAGAGCGAAGGAGTTACTATGAAGGGACTTACTCAATTTTATAGGTTTAAATAAATTAATCAGTAATCAATCTAGGCCATTTCAGGGCGACTAGCTGGGAAAGTACAAATGGTCAACTGCAACACAATACTCAAAGATAAGTGCGAAATAGAAATTTCATTTGGAATAATGAAATGTATTACTTATATATTAAATATAGCAATAACACCATTTTGAATTTTTGACATAACTGATTACACTGATGAAAGTTCATAGAGACCTCGAAAGGATTTTTGGATTCGCGGAATCCAAGATTTACCTTTGCTACAGCGCTGGCAAATCACAACACGTCTGATTGAGGGACTGGTTATTTATTCACTGGCATGATCACGACATCCTGGAAAACAATCACCATCGTGACGAGGTGAATGAATAAATGAAACAAAGAAACGTGGGATCCTTATAGGAAGGGGAGCCAGGTGGTGATTGGAAGAAGGAGCGACAGGAAGAGAATGTCGTCAGTAATCGAGTAGCCTGGAGCGACTAATGCGAAAACCGCTAATGGGCAATAGAATAACATTGGGACAGTGGATGGTGTTGAAGTCCCCCAGGAGGAGCGGGAACTACCAGTATGTAGCTTTGAACGTTAGGGTCTAAAAGCATTACCATGCTCTCACTCACACGGAGTCACAAGGACAGATGCAAGGCCGAAAAGTGGAGAGACGTTGCCAGTGAGATCCCCTGCAAATGTAAGTGATGCGGTCCGCTGGGACTCTGGTTCGGATGAAGAACGTTGGGGGTCTTCCCCAAATATTCACTAATCAGTAAGACGGGGAGGAAGATTTTATGCTGTCTACATAAGATCCAACTTGTTTCAGACATGATAATACTTCACCTCCAAAGACCCACATCTCGTAAAAGTCACAATCATACCCTTTAGTCTGTGAGCTCAGGGCTGATCGTCTACTTCATAAGAAGGAAAATAACTGACTTCCAACTTCGATAGGAACCACCCCGATGGTTTAGAAAAAATCCCTTCAGGCACCTGCACAGGAGCATTTAAACTGTGTAAATTTCGAAATTTTGATTACATTTACCTCTTAAGAGGGACACAAATTTCAAAAAACATCTCGTTTTTCACTCCCAACCTGACTTCATATCGACAGACGAAATTCCACGTGGTATAATCACGTCAGACCCTTCAATTTGTAATTTATGATAAATTTACCACATAACCAAGACGGAGGAATTGTACATCAACTCATTGGCATAATCACCCCGAATTCAAATCAGGATCGTCAGAAAAGATTTAAGGCGATGATATAAAACCAGACAGCACTTAATATCTAAAGTTGGAATTATTCTTACCTCATAAGAGAGAATAAAATGTAAAGAATATTTTGTTTTTCACACCACTCTCCGTCGTATTCCACAACCACAAGCTAATTCCAGGTGCTGTAGTCATTTGAAATTTGTGAATGAATTGAATTCTCATAAGGTGAACGGGTGATTTTAATGTCAAATCGTCCGCATTCTCAACCTGTATAGCAGGAATACAATTGCCTTTAAAATACCATTTCGCAAACATTATTTCACATTTTACCAAATTTGTTATTTTCATCGTGACCCATAGGGTTCTATATTCAATCCGGAGCGAAATCGAGAGGTTTCGTAGAGTGGAAGACGGAACAGGTGAGTGATGCGATGATGAGAAGATAACCCCGCAGGCTGGCTGGTAACCTGATCAGTTTGGTACGGACCTCAATGGCAACGACCTTTTGTCGAGCTCCTCTTGTGTATCCAAAGAAAAGGACCCCCAGAGCACCGCACTACAATGTGCGAAACGCTTATCCCCTAACCGCTTCATTCCCTGGCGGAGTATTACCGTTTTTCGAAGTCCTGGTGTGGCTGTCGGTACGGTGGGGCTGTCGAGGGTCTTTCAATCTCAAACCCACCGAGCAAAAGATACGAATGTTTTTCAATGGGATGTTCGGTAATCCAACTAGATTTCTTCTTTATTCCTGATATGTTCAACTGATAGTCCTCAATGAGAGTTATCCAAAAACAAAAACGATGCAAATTATTACAGTGCTTTATTATTTCTGTATTAAAAGCCCTTCCACGTAAATCACTGACGTAGTCTGTGGTACATTATCGAAACTCGGCACTACGCGGCTCCATATCTTGTTCAAATGTGCATTCAAGATTAATGCCACACGGTCTAGCTCAGACCTCCCGTTGAAAGAGCCCTGCAGCCAGGCTTTACAACTCGTTCACCTACCTAACTGATTTTTCAAATGGTGAAGCGAATGGATACTCGTACATGAACCCGAACAGTCACATTAGATTCAGGGAACTAATTTCTATCTGAATCAAACAAAAACTACTTTCTGACATCTACAGTTTTTGAGATTTCGATTTTTTAAAATAGATCCATAGGGTTGATTGATCAATACGCTGGGCTCACAGGCACGTCTTAGATTGGTGATTTTCGAGGCGAATCGTGAACTTTGCTTCCGTAGTTTCGGAGAGAAGCTTCGAGCAGAGGAATTGATGGTTTTTTTTTTAATTTATTTATTTTCATTCGGTTTTCGAATCTACGTATCTTGAAACGTAAACCAACGATGTCGATTACAAAGTTTTGTTCTTGAAAATATTGAGCCGAAATGTGGAAAATGAGAGGTAAATCTGTCGGACATGGAGATTACAATAAAAGAAGAAGTTTATTCTGTATGAATACATTATCTACTTAGATGATAATTCTGACACGATGATCTCTTGAGGTTTTTCGATGTTCGCTGCGGGGTTCACTTCTATGTTCCGAAATTGGGGTTATCTGACGTGAGTGAATTTCTATGGATCTGGAACCTATTCCAGTCGATTGAGCGTTAAAAATTACTAGGAAAATGACTCCCCGCTGCCTTTGTCAGCAAAAACTTCGAAAAAAACACGGTTTCGGTCCGTAGCAACTATGCGTGTGAAGCGATATCAGTAGTTAAACTTTAGGGCCAAGTAGACCACCAGAGGAGTATACGGGGTAAAGAACGGATTTCCCACAGCTCGGCAACAGCAGATCCGGAATCTACTTATGAGAAATATATAAGAAGAAAAGGGGTTAAGAAAAGAAACTTCGCTGTACGATTACAAAAGCTTATTCATGGAAAAAAAAAAAAAAAAAAAAATTAACCAAAATATCTCTGATCCTAATGTTATTAAATTGTATATCCTTTTGCGCTAAATATTAATTTTATAGCGAAAACAACTGCGTTCAACAACATTCCGTTACATGAAAAAAAATTAGGATTTCTAAATATTTTGTTGTAATGGAATTTTAAATTTTTTTTAACTTTGCCATTTCTAAGCCAAAACTATTTCAATCAACTGGGTCATAGTTAATTTTATAATTCTTTTTAGTAAAATTATGGTTAAAGAACACTGCTAAGGAGATGACACAGCAGCTTCCTCGTTACATCATTTATCATTTGAGCTAAATTGAATAAAAATTGTGAAAGTTATGCCTGTCTCAAGAATTTAACGTTAGCGCATTCGCAGAAGGTACCGCTGATTATATTGAGATGAAATTCGTATGGGACCTTAAGAGGACAGACCGGCAGACACGGAAGCAAATGTGTTCAGTAGGCTATGTTGTTCCGATTTGTCCGATTTTTTCATCAAAATTAAGATTATAGACGTGAGATATACAGAATTAATCAATATCACTAGAAATACTGTAACATTAAATTCACTCACTATCAATAAGTTTTGTAAGATGATTTTTGAGAAACTTACATTTGGATTACAAAGTAAATCCTAAACATTTGACAATGTAGCACTTGGTACGTAGCACAAGGGACAATCCAGTTGATATTCGCGATTTGACAGGGCACAAAACCACATCATAGGCTTGATGAGAATACAAACAAAAAGCGCTGAAGCGCAAGAAGGGGGTAGCGCGAGCGGACTCCCTGCTGAGATTCATGTAAAGTGAGAAAGAATGAAACAACAAACCAACAAAAGCAAACGTGAACGTCAGCGGGAGCGGCAGTAAGTATTTGTTTTGAATACGACCAAAAGGGTAAACAAGATGAGGCACCTAGGAAGGGTGCAAAGTGACGAGTGAATAGGATATGAGATTATTGGCAACCAACACCCTCCGACCCTCAAGGCGGTGGACCCAGGGCATCATTGTTCAGAAGAGGGCTCCAGCAGTGAGTCTGAAGTGGCGAACTGTTGCGTTCCCTCTTCCCAAGCGCAACCAACTTGTTAAATTCAATTCTGTCAAGCCTATACAAGTATACTTGAAGCTTCTTTTCCAGACAGATAAGTCCCTTGTAAGTCCTCAAGAGCGGGGTTGCACTTGAAGGATAGGCAGCATCTTTACCTTATCTTGATGTCCAAGTTTCCGAACTTACTTGAAAGTTACTTGTAATCATTTTCATGGTTGTCAAGCATAACTGCGCACCTCAAGTTCCCCAAGGACTGAGGGGGAGGGAAAGATATTCTCCAGCATTTCTATTAGGCGGGAAGAAAAGCAGTAGGGTTGAAAATCCTTTGCTAACCGTCCCCTTTCGTTATTAATTTCTAAGGCGTGGAATGTGAACATGTAACAGGCTTAGAATTTATACTTTAAATCCTCCGCGCTTAGTAATTTTCGACCTAGCCCTCCCTTTCTTGGTTCCCACCTAAAGAATTTAATTTGTTCGCCGGCGGGGGAAAGGAAGGAGTTTACCTTGTCACTTCTCTGGGTTTCAGCTCTGCAAATTTGAGCCGCCCCGCATACCTAAGCAGGTTCTGCATTATAGACAATACAACAAGCCTTAGATTATACCGCCGAGAAAGAAATATAAAATACGACACATTACGACCTGTCACAGTCACCTGATCCTAACCTGAAAATATATTTGCAGAAACAAGGAATGCTCGAGATATCATATTATGCTAAGTACTGGAGTATTTTATGGGAAACAATTTTTTCAATTGCGAGGAACGAAGTATAAAAATTTTCCTCTAAAACTAATAACAAGTACGAAACGAGATTAATCTCGGGTTATCCATAATAAATCATAAAAACACGGTCTACATGAGAATTGTTTATGTGTTAATAGAACACCATACAACACTTTTGGTTGCCAGGGTATTTCCTGGTGGGAATGAGAGGAAGAGGATGGAATGAGAGAGAAGAGTTTACGAAAGGGTATGAAAGGAGCATACATTGAAAGGGAGATACAAAAATATGATGTGTTAATATTTTACTTTAAAAAAAAGGGGATTGTTTCCGGATGTTCCAAAACGAATTTACAGAATACAATACATTAAATCGCTATTTGGTTAAGATTTGGGAATTAAGAAAATAATTTTTCAATCAACTCATTATTTGGTTTTATTTCTTATTAAGAATACATTAAAGAATATATTTCCAAAGAAGTACGCATTACGATTTACCGGTTTTTCCAGTTATTGCGGTCTAATATTCTTAGATCAGGGTTTCGGGAGGAGTTGAGCAAGAGCTAGGGGGATGCTTCCTTGTCTTTTTATTCCTTTGAAAATCCAATTCAAAAATGTCAACATCAACAACAACAATCCAGCGCAACAAATCACCAGTTGGACGCTAATTTCTCCTTCACTTTTACATTACCTATTGTCAAAAGCGTGCGTGATAAAACTACATTAGAATTCATATCAGGATTTAGTATTATCAAGTTCTGTCGAATAGGCTCTAAACAGAGCAATAAACCCGTGGAAATCACTGACAGAGAATACTTTATTTAAGGACCGAACTGTCACAGTTTTGTGTCAATCATTTACTCCGTACCATCGATTGGTACAGTTATTCACTTCATTCAATATGTGGAATTTTAATGCACACTTTTTTCCTAGGGTGATGTATAATGAAAAGATACATAAATAAATTAGAAGGTAGATAGGATTGGAAGGTAAGTTCAGAGCATCAAACGTAATCAACGATCAACGGTCCTCAGGTTGCTCCACTGGCAACATTGGAATAATGGTTGCTATTCGTTCGGCCCACTGCCATCTGCATCCATCATGGGAAGAGAACGTAGGGAGGGAGGACAAGCGATGACCGCCTCGGGGACAGGAGCGGATAATATCCTAATTATAAATCCAAAAAGAAAACCGAGTTTGCCTTTGGCCAAAGGAAGAGAGGTCCTGGTATAATGGGTGTGGCTCAGAGTGAAGCCGGGGTTCTGCATAATGTTGACTAGGTTGAACCTCCCAGCTCTACAATGATTTATCATGGCGCCTTTCCAGCCAAAGCTACTAAATGAATATCAAACGCTCCATCCGACCAGAACGCAGGGTCCTTGGGGGAGTTCCTCTCGCATAGAGATGTATTACCTGATATCTCATTAGAACCTCCAGCGTCTCTTGCTGAGAATTTATTACGCGTCATCAACCAACTAACAGTGATTTAATGTGCGGCTAGAGCTCAATGGCTCAAGCCAAGAGAAAAACTGTTTCGGCATGGTGATGGAAACAGAAGAAACTCACAAGAAAAAGAGAAATGAGACCAAGTTACGCATTATGTGCAACACCTTTCTTCCATCATTTCCATATGGGATTATACTCATAACTAAACCGTTCAACATTGACTGGGCGAAAAGTAGAGCTTGTTCTGTTTCAAACAAACGATACGTCACTCAACATGGTACAGGACACATTGATCTGGCAGCACGGTATGTTGGATGATAGGAAGGTAGTAGCATCCTCAACAGGAAGCATAGGTAACAGCATCCTCGAAACTTACGGTGTCATTTCGGAAATAGAAGCTAGAGAACAATAGAAACAAAAGACAGTACTACAGACGTTTTGAGTTTTACTTAATTTTTCTTTAATTAAGATAAGCCTTCTGATTCCAACCTACTCACTCACGAATGAAGTGAATTTATTAATGGAGAAATGACAGAATATCAAGCTTCTTCATATAATTTCCAAGATTCTATAATTCATTCGCATTGATTATTCAAAGACGTATACCCAACTAGCCTATAAATAATGATTTAGTAAAACCGGTTGATATTTGAAGCCTGGGCAAATTAAACCAGCATTTTTACAAAACTCTCTTACTTCAGGTTCACCGTTTCTGTTGACCAACTTGTATAAAAACAAGGAAAGTCAGTTTCAAAATCATCAAGGCCTGGATGAACTGAAGAAGGAATGAAAACGGAGTACATTTTGACCTATTTCCATGATGTACAAGAGGGAAACCTCTAAATTCATGAGGTGCTCAGGAGTGCCGAGCAAATAACTCGAGAGTTGTAACTAATAAGTTCTTTAGTCGATTACCTTTGAAAAGAGATAGGTTTTTTAAATCGAAATTCAAGTCTTGCTCATCATACGTATGATAATTTTGAAACTGCAAAACATTGCAAATGAAGGAAAGCGAAATATATATCGGCTAACTCACTTCCAAAAGTTCTTTAATCGAAACAGAGTTTGTTCTACTTCTTAGGCACTTTGAACAAGAGGGGTATCCATGAATAGAAGTTGCGTACAATTTTTTCAAAATCTAGGATTTGGTTTGAGGAAGTTTAGTTTAACAGAATAATATGTAGAAAACCTCAACATTATGATACCTCCACATTTTGTGTGCCCACTGGGAAGAGCTTCAAAATAATATTCAGTATTTTCCTAATTTGTATTGATTAGTATGACACAGGTCAACTAATTTTGATTGAAATATTACCCAAGCGTTGAAGTAATGAATTAAGCGGTGTAACGTATAATTTACATGACTTCAATGAATAATGGGCTCCAGTCTCAGATACCCACAGAAGTGATGAATGGATTAAGATTGGCTAACTAATATCCCCAATCAGATAGGCTTCTTTGAATTATCACTTTTTGGTCGAATTGATGATTGAATAAATAATTATCCAAATTTCTTTAATTTTCCTGAAGTGAATAGGAAGCGAGTGCCGGTGTGTCCTTTGAAAGTTTAAATTTAAAGACAATTAAAAGATTAATAAAAATGTAAAACAATGTAGATGGAGAAGTGGATTAGAAGGCACTTTTTCCGTCTTTTTTCGGGCTGGAAGTCCAAAGTTATTAATATTATGTAACGAGGAACCGGAGGGGGACCCCAGAACGGAGGAAATTGGTTCATTAAGGCCTCAAAACAGGCAATTAACATGCAAGTCTTAATCGACGCTACGTGCTGACCTGGTCAACACTGATCGAATTCTACGGTGCCCCCGTCCCTAACTCGGTCCGATATCACGCTTCTGCTCTTGTCGCTCCGATGCGGGTCCGGTAGCAAAAAAGAATGAAAAAAACCTACTAGTTCTAGGTATTTCTCCCAAAATGATAATGAAGGAATAATTAACAAATGAGATGGAAGGGGAAATGAATAAGAAAAATAAACCAACAGGTATGAGCAGCGCTTCAAAAGAATCGGGCATTATTCCTCCAGCCTCTTTCAAAACATCAAATTCAAAGGTTCTCGGGTTTATTGAACAAGAGAAGTTTGTTAGACGGAAATTGGGATTAAATAAAAATATGTTTCAAAACTAGACCAATCTTTTTAATCGAACAAGAAAAGATGAAATATAGGCAGTATAAGCTGTACGAGCAGCGCTTGAATGGATTGACTCGCCAGTTCTTCTCAAAAAATTCAAAATTTGTGAAGTTTTTTTGCAAAATTGAACGGAGCCAAAAAAAAATTGTATTCGCAATACAAAGCAGGTACGTATTGCCACGTTCTGATCTTCATTATTATTACCATTCGTCTCCCTCAGTGTTTATTACAAATCAAACTATATAGGTATTTATAAATTGAAATAATTTGTAAGCCGGCAGAACTAATTACATAAATTCCAGAATAACTTTTGGACTTGCTGTTCCATTCGTAAGTAAGCTGTTGTTCATGAAGAACCGATGAATATACAATAAATATAAGAGACATGATCCATGAACACATGAACCAAGTAAATAGGTAGTAAAACATATTAACGTTTTAGGTTGGGGCTTTTCATCTGACTAGCGTCGCGGACTTCACCAGCTGTCCTCCTGAAGGAGGATCAGAATTTGGTCTGATGATTAAGCGCAAAGCAGTTCATTTCCCTTGCTAGTTTGTGGATTACGTTCAATGATGTTGGACAATGGAACACCATATGGGATAGGGTTAGTAGAATTTTACAAATAGAGCAATGAGCTTACCTGGGTCGGAGTGATCCAGTTGCTGGGAGGCAGAAACTTGCGAGAGGGGACCGGGAGTACCTCCCGATCCTGGTGATCTAACGTCCTCATTGCCGTGACCGGGATACGACAGAGAGGATGAAGGCGGCCTCTGCAACAGTAAAAAGAGGACATAGTAGTAAGATCTAGGAACGAAACGAACCAGGCTCAGTTAATAATATAAAAATGGTAGATGTGTCTAACATTTTCCTTACAGAGGTATCATTGACACGTGAGAAACTGTATAACCTTTCATCCTAACTAAGGCCGCAGGAAAACCTCATGTTCCACAGGTGAAATCAAGTTAGCTGATTTGTCAGAATGACCACCAACCACCAACCGGCGGTTCAATCATTAATTCAATCATTTCTTTTCTCTTTATTCACCATCTAAATTATTCACTATTTGGATAAGGGAAAGTTTTACTTTGAGTAAACTAGTTAGTTTCAACCTATTATGCCAGGAAATTATAGTTATAGCACGACGGACTTATAAATAACTTATTTAGCAATTGCTAACTATGTAAAGACAACCACGAACCTGAGATCAGGATCGACATCAAACATGGACTCATTAATTTTAATTCGGAAATATATACTGTTTACGATTCACGGATCAGTAATTCTACATTAGAACGTACATATAAATCGTAAACTGGAGGGAGGATGAAACATTCACGTGAGTTACAGCTATTTCAAAATGGAAAGGCACACTTCTTCAAATAAAAAGCAGAGGGTGAAGAATGGTAAGGGATGACCACCATTGACGTAATTTCGCTTACTTTCCTTTGGTCTTTAACTTATTCCCGATTTTTATGTTACACATTTTTGGAATGATCTCAACATTTTTATTTTATTTCCTTAACTGAAATATCTTGAGTAAAATAAGTTATATAAGTTAAGTTAATATATGAAAAAACGAGACCAAAGAGAGCAGTTTACAGCCAGGTATGGTGAGCTTCAGTCGGTGGCGGTCAGAACGAAACCCTAAGTGTTCTACGGTTCTCGGGATCCCTGTTAATAGTCGAAGACAAAGTATTTGTTCTTTGCCTTGCTTATTTATTGTAAGGCCCGTACGAGGTGGATGATTTACAGCTCTACCATCTCTGCCCGACTCACAAGCTCGTATTCATAATAATCTTCTATTATTTCTGTTTTTTGTCACTCTTTTCTCTTCACACGAGCGCCCACACACGTGATATTGAGTCGACACGTTACGATTCTTTCTTCGTATGCGGGAAATATAATATACGGTAACACTTACCATTACTCGGATAATGCAATTTACACTAAAACCAACAGCTAAGGCAACACATCCGTTATATATATATATATATATATATGGTTATAACATGACCATAAATGACCATCTTAATTTTGTTAGATAACTGTGTTTAAAAAAATAAGTAAATCGATTTATCCAAAAGTACCCAAACCTCAACTAATTTCTCTCAATTCGCCATCGAAAATGGGAAGAGTACCTAGTGATGAGTTTCAAACATTGCGTGATTTTTATAAATTACAACTTGTACTCAAAGTAGTATAGCATGCCTGAATAATGCAGCCTTTTTCAAAATTTTTACAAAATGTTTGCACCAATTAAATGGTATAAATGAAGAACTTAATGAACACATATGTACTCTATAATCAGATATTAATCGGAAAACTCCATTACCTAAGTCGGAAAGTTACGGATGGAACATCAATTACCATCACACAATTTCATCTAGGAACCAGAAATAGTGATTCGACTCGTTAAGTCAGTTGAAATAGTTTCCGTAATTCAACTTCACATTGTACGGTATGCAATGTGTGGAAGGACAACCAAGAAAGAAGATGCGAAAAAAAAATCCGAAGAACTAAGTAGAAGAGGCTGAATTACTGATCTAGAGGAGACTACAGGATATAAAACGAGAAAGCATTGAAAAAAGAAGAAGTGGCGCAGGAGCAGGATTGGGAGGAAGCTCCTCAAGGTTAGGGACCGAGCCAAGAGGCCGCACGGAAGGGGCCTCGTCGTACCACGATCGCCGTACGTTGAAATATTTCAAATCGTCCAAATAACAGAGCAGCTCGAATTTTCCCCGAAATGGAAGGAACTAAATCAGGAATGAGAAAAATCTCGGCATCCCCACTCCCTTCGTATAGCAAAATTCCCCCGCCCGACGCCTGTCCAATATCTACATATAAATTTAACGATGAATGACTGACGAGGTGAGTCTAGGCCGATAAAAACGTGAGGCTCCCGATCGAAAGGATTATGCTAATGAAGATGGAGAAAAAAAGAATCGGAAAAAAGAAAGAAAACAGAATTGGGATAGAATGCATGGCATTAGCATATTTCAAAAACTATATGTGAGTATTGGAACGAATTTGAAGTAGAAAATTAGATTAAAAAATACTGAATTTCGTGAGAATTGAAGGGTTATTTTATTTCAAAGTGATGAAATAGAGCTATATGTTGTTTTTGACCTTTCGTAATCAACGAACTTTATTTTATTGTCAAAATATTCTCAAACAAACGAAACCAAAGGGTACTAAAATTTAAATAAGTCAATTTTCAGAAATGGACTGTAATGAAAGAACAAAAAAAGTTATTTTTATCATCGACACAAATGAATTTATAGAAGTAATGCATTAGTAGTATTCGGCAAACACTATGAAAAGATAGAAAAAGTCTTTAATGAAATTGGGAATAATACGGAACACATATCTGGAAAATAAAATACTCACACATCAGCCTTAGTACCTGATAAGATGAATGAATCACTCAACACTCAGGAGACAAGATTACTTGATGTTTATGTATTTATGATTCTTTATAGAAAACAATTTTCAACAAGGTGCTTGACAGCGCCTTCCGAAACACCTTTTCTCACATGCAGTTCTGGAGGGACGACCATGAATGAAGTAGTACACAGTAGGAAACAGAAGGTTACAAAAAAGTTCGTGAACTGGTTTAGTTCACAGTAGTCGCTTAGTGTTGATAATTGCTAATGAAGAGGGCAGGACGAATCATGGACGGGGAGAGGGTGGTAGCAAAAAGCGGTGCTCGTAGGGGACCATTACCTTAGTAGTAGGTCATTTTCCGGCCAAGGGGCTATAATTTGGAGTAGTGTGAGTGGGGACGCTACTCCATCTCTGTTGTGATTTAGTCAAGTTTGTCTTGCCCCGTTTTTTCGGGAGAACGGGTTTTTTACTTCGTAGGAGAAGGCGAGGTACTTGTTTCCAAAAACAGAAGTCTTTAGAAACGGGGACGGGGCTTTCGACGGTTTAATTGTTGTTCGATCGATCGGAGAAGCTATTAGAGGAAGACTTTTTCCTTCTCGTGTTTGAATGAATTGGTTTTTGTGCTGATTGATCGTATCCGGAAAATTGCTTCTCGTAACACGTTCGTATTATGAAGCAATATACAGAGTACAAACCCATTTCAAGCAAACATTTAAAAAACAAACAAGAAAGTTCACAAGAATCAGATTTGTAGTGAAGCCATGGCTATCAAGTTAATTCTGTACGATTACTTTGATCGTATTCACAAATTTAATGATCCACATCATCTGTTGCGAAAACAACTGACGATGTATTTACGATTGTGTAGAAATATACGATCTCAGTCACTCGTGACGATGTTATGGAAACTCATTTCAATAAAAACGGAGTAACGTTCAATAAAAACCTTCTATTTTACTCCGTTTTTATTTTAGTGTAAAAATATAAGTGGTCGAATAGTTCCAGAATGGAAATTATGAAAACGAATTTAAAATTGGGACACGTGAGGTGTGCAACTAACCCATAATTTCCACAGTGTCCGGGTTCAACATATCGCAAATATCGAGTGGAGGCTCACAATCACTGAACAATCAATAAAAGCTGGCCAAATACTAGGAAGATGGTGTGTGCGACAATATACATCATGTATACGAATGTGCAGAAGTAGATGTTCCAATCACCGTGAAACTCATCATGGCCAGGTTATTGTACCATCAGGTCAAGTACTCCATCAAATTCAGACGTGTCACCCTACTGTATCTGCATTGTATTGGAATCACATAAGATGTAAACCGCACAACGCTTGAAAATTCAATCAAAATTGATCCATTAGTTCCGAAGTTTAATATGGCAATCAACATTAAGCTTGCACTTTCGCGGCAATTCCCGTTTATGCTGATTTCTGATAAGATGTTTCTGCTTCAATGGGTGTGCAACTTTTTCTCATGTGAACAAGAGTAAAAATACGAGTATCACAGTAAAGTACCGATTATTCAGACATATCAACGGACAAACCGAAAAACGACCAATTAGTTGATATTATAGATCATTACGGAAACTCGAGATAGGGGATCCTATAAACCCGTGGAGAAGTGAAGAAGTGGCAGCAAGTTCGATAAGAAAGCGGTCCTAATAACAAAGATCTAAATAGACAGAAAAAGTCATTAGGTATTTCATTTTTAAAATGAAAATGATTAAAGCTACGCAAGGCAGCAAGTCAGAACACTTGAGGTAAAACAAGAACGTGGCATTGTGCTAAGTTGGGCAGAATTGTTGAAGTGGGGAAAGAGCAATAAGTAGCAAGGCGTCAGGTTGATAAGAATTCAAATGCAAGTTGGCTGAAATATTACTAGGAGCGCCGAGGAGCTTTTCCAGAGATGTCAAAACTGTCAAAGTTTACGAAACTCCAACTTGTGGCTAGGGGGCGTTTCAAAGCAAATAAGCAGGGAAACGAAAAAGCTTGTAACTGACTTGGAACAGGGTTTGGCTTCATAATCTTCACATGCCGAGTTCAACATTTGAAAACCGACCTGGGATGACAGTTAGAACGTTGACAATTTGAGCCAATTTTTTTTGTCAAGATTATAAAGGTGCTCCTCTTAGACGAATCAAAAAATTCAGGCTAAATGAAAATTAAGAATGTGTTTGTGAGAAAAATATTGGGCAAACGAAGATATAATTTTATCGCTAGCTTTGGTACAATCAATCGGCATGGCTCTCGTACTTTTATATTTATTTTAATTCCTTTTTTACAATAATTTTTTTTTTTTTGCTTCACTTTTTACGTTACAAAGTAGAAATGGTAGATGAACACAAAGACTTAAAGATGAAAGAACTAAAGAACGTTCTGAGTATAGGCTGCATCGCATAATAAAATCAGAAAGAGGAAGAAAGATCCTAAATTGGAGGATTTTATGGATTTATATGTAGTAACATATAATGATTTTTTTATTTTAATCCAAGCAGTAAATGAATGCTGAGCAAACATTTTACACTGGACAATTAAATTGAATAAGACATTTTGGAAGGTAACGAAAGATTCCCAGCTGTGAGGAAACTTGAGCGCGATTATCTACAATATCACTATCAGAGGACGAGTGGAATAAGTGATTGATGAGGTCGATAAGGCTCGAAAGGGAAAGCAGTTGGTCGGGTTCTTGGAGCACGAATGCAAAATAAACAGCTAAGGGAACGATGGCACCTCTCATGTGGCTGAGAGGTGATACTCCGCCGTTACTGGATTCCAATACGGTAATGGATAACCCTTAATCACGTCGTTACCTCAGTTATAGCACGTATAAATAATCTCTACGAATTGGAGGATGGAGCGAGTGGAGTGATATGGACATGAGAGGGGGCAATAATAACTTGGAATCCAGTACCAGTAAATCCAAACAAACAATAATTAGTTTATCCCTTTACATATAAATGTAAACGAATTTTGTTGTTTATGACGATTCACCTGTAACTGACTATAGCAGAAGTGGGTCATTCGGCTACACATGAAACATTGAGATCACCATGTAGTTGGCGATCCGCGTGGAATCCAGAAAAAATAACGTTTAACATTTCTAGGTCGTTAACAATTCCTAAACCCAACCAGGCAATTTGAGTGATCAGTATCGAATTCATTTCAAGAGAGGGTCATAAAGTAATTCTGTCCACCTAAAACGTTGATTTACCCTGTGTGCCCGGGAAACTGTTAAAAGGATATTTCTCAGCGTTTGAGACCGTTTGGGATATTTCTTTTAATCTGTGAGAGATTACGAGAACATTCAAACATTCCGTGCCGTAGCGCACTAAAATACTGAATACTTGAAAACAAGCTGTAGGTGTGAAAGTATGTCGATTGTCGAAGTTTTTTGTTCTCTGTAAGAAATTGTCTAATTGGCCGGAATTACTCATTTAGTTGAAGGACAATGGGAGAAAGCTATGGCCCCAAAAATGACCTCCCCTCCCCTCCCCCTCTTCTTTACTAAATTCTAATCTTGTATATGTTACCGTACCCGGAAGAAGGCATCTTGCGGTCAGCGTAAACAGCGTTTGAAATTTAGCAACATGGTGAACACGATGTATGACACTGTTTCCTACAGATGTTATATGAACGTTTCGAGCCACTAGATGCAACGTGCGACCGCTGAAGGTCACAAAATCAAAGCTACAGGTTTTTCAAAGTGCTAAACTCCAAAACCGCTTTTTAGCGTTAAGATCCTTCCTATCGGGAACAGCGCTGCAACTATTTCACCACAATTTATTATTTCTATACATCGCCGTTGTTTTCTGCCAATTAGGAAACATTGCGCTGTCTACTTCCCCCCGTTTTTGTTCGATTCAGTTTCAAGTACTCATTATCTAACACGTTTTAAATTAAAATCCCAAACTCTGCAGAACTTCAGATTTCACGCCCTCTCGATGCGGATTATTTTTACAAAGCTTAAATGCTGGTGTCGTTCATTTTTGTAGTTTTCAAGCCATCCATCTTTCATTTCAGTGGAAACCTCTTTTTCGTTTTCCCTAAAACGCCATCAAGCTGGATTCGAGACTCCGCCGTTTGTTACCTGGGAGGCGAGAGGAAGAGAGGAATTCCAGGCAACTACCTGCCCACTGTACGTTTCTACCCGATGAACAACAAAACGGTACAAGGAAGGAAGAACGGTAGGTTTGAATTCCTCCAGAGACTCAACGTCGACCGTGAGGAGTTTTCAAGTCACATATTTACAATTTTTTCGACGCTAGACAAACTCCTAATGGTACTAACAGTTGACCAGTTATACCTGGAAAAATGTCCATGGTGAACTCGGTCAGATCGTCAAAAGTTGAAGAGGGCAATAAACTCGAAAAGGAATTATAATAATTTCGCTCACAGATGTTTCATACAAACCAACGGCGACAAATACCGTTTCTTTCCGAAAACGGGGCTCCGAGTTCAAAACTGAAAAATATTTATTGATATTGAGTGCATTTCCTGTAAGTTCTGTGAGTAGCTAACCGAATGATAAGCCTTCAGGAACCTTTTATTCAAAATGCGAAAAATTCCAAATCAAGAAAATATAACATAACATAAAAAAATATCCATCGACAATCGGAAGAGACAAATTGAAGTGGGGGATAAGAAAAATGAATATCAATCTGGAGCTTCCATATATGTGCGAGTGGGTGTGTGAGATTTACAGTTTAAGATGGTGCGAATGGAGCACCGAGATGTTGCATTCAGCGTATCAACGAATGTGTAGCTAAGATTCACTAAAACGAAAGAAATTCAATAATGCTAAGATTGGGAGTATTACCTAAGTGGTAACTGGGCTGAGGCGCTTCTAAAAAACCAGTACAAATCAACATTTGGGATCATCAATATTAGCTGCAGTTATAACAAACGCGCATGTCACTGCATCGCGAATTTATTGCTAGCGCCTTGTGGTTTGCCAGAATCATAGGCAACAGTTATAGGGTAAAACCGTGCAAGTGATGAGAAGAATAATCAAACAAGAGGTGATTATGATGCAGAAGGAAGTAGTGGGTTTGAAACAATCCCAACACTAGATGTATGTATTATCTGAACGTCAGACCTCCTACTTGGAACGCAGTAGGCGCAGAACAGTGAAAACGGGGTAAGAAACATCGATTTTGAAAGCACCCAGTCGTGTTAATGTGCTGCCTTTGGTCACTGACCCTTTGGAACCTTTCTGGATGCCTCTAGTTGCCCAGGCTATTCTTCTCCCAAAAACGGATCATCTCCCCCGCGTTTAACGGTTCTTGTCATCAGATTAAATCGATACGCGTACCTTTTTTTTTCACCTTGGAGGCGACAACCTTTTTTGAAAAGGAGAACTGACAAAAAGCCTTCCCAGGTCGTCGAAAATCGCCTAGAACGCTCACTCATGTAACGAGTAGTAGTCGACGAACATGACAGAAAAGAAAGGCAGTGCTAACAAGCGCCGCGTTATCGAGACAACCATGACAAATAACGTGCAATATGTGGATGCAAGGATTTATTGATAGAACTTCAATAAATTCATAAATTTTCGTGCTCGAGTAGGAGGAATGAGAATCAAATATTCCATTCGACATTTTTACCTCATGCGTCTGAGATAGCTTTCTAGGAACGGGTAACTGTGTTAATTGATGTAAAAACGAATAATATTTTAATGACGAACGTTAACGTCATCATTGTAGTGACTTTTTAAAAGTAACTACACAGAGAGAATAACAACTGTCCTCAACAGAAATGCTATGCTTCATGTCAGACTAAATTGAAGAAGAACACACAGAAATATGATAGTTATTTCAAACGAATATGAGATTATTGGCAAACATTGAGAATATTAAAACATGCGCTAGCAAAACAACGAGTCGGGAAACTATGGTTATCAGTCGGCAGACAGTAATGTGACAACTTCGACTATATAATGTTGACAATTGAATTGAACTTTAATGTCTCTTGATTCCAATTACCTCCCTCTCGTTTTACTAGAAACCGCATAAAGATCCAAGTATAAGTTCGCCAAGGAAGAAATGTAATCATCTTGTCACATTATCGAATGGAAATAACGAGCAAATATAATTTAACCATTAACAGAAAACAATGAGCAGACTAGTTAGAATTGTCAATATCGAGACGCTCGTTGAAAACATCAAACGTTTGAAAATCGTTGGCACCATGACTGAAAATGCAACAAGAAAATTACTCAGTTACGATCGCATTTTTTAGTAACTGTACAATCCAACAGTCCACTAACTTCAATTGAAAAACAAACACGATTTTCGTCTAACCATGTAAAATGAATAGGGGAATGACAACACAGCGTCCTCGTGTTTACTCACAGCACTAGAGGACGTAGCGCAAACCATCATGAATTGTTCAAGCCGGAGCCCTTTCACTGCGGTTAATGGATATGAATTAGCGGAATATCGAATGAAGGCCCAATTCCATTTTACGTTAATCACATTTCACGAAACGGTGTGTTATAGTGTTTGATTTTGGTAGCAGTTGCTCTCAATCTCTTAAAAACGTATACAAAAAATAAAAATGAAATACAAAAAAATGAATTAAGTTTATCGATTGTAGCATGAAACTCATCCCAGATCACTTGATCCAAACGTACATAGATAATTTGTTTTCGAGATAAGGAAGAAGAATTTGACCATGTTCCAAACAACTGATACCCGAATCGAAATCCCCGAATCGAATCGAACCTTGGAATCCTGAAGATAAAACTGGAGCAATCAACTGACTGAAGTGGGGGCTTCTATACTGCATGCATTGTTCCCATAATACGGTGGTAATTCCAAGTGGATATATAATAAAAAGCACGTCACTTCTGCAGTAATCGATATCGGCAACAACCCATTACGAAATCAGAAATGGATTATCAAATTTTCCCGAGACTTCCACCGCGCCAGTACCGAGTAAACGTGTTCTGCTTGATGGTCGCGTTCAAGTCGAAGGGCCAAAAAGGAAAAACGAAACTCGTGTATCATTATTTTCTGCACTCCCATCTACTTCAGCCCTGTGCCACACCAGAAGCTGCAGAGCATTCATTTTCACGCAGCCCCTAGTCGTCCAACGATGAAAAACCTCCGAGAAAAGCCAAGAAGTCGAAGGAATGAAGAGTTACGGCTCCCAGGGGAACTGGAGAAGCTTCCCCCAACTCTCCCCCATTTTCATCCTTTCTCCCGTTTAATCCTCTAGGATCTGAAACCTCAGGGGATAACGAGAACGGTTCCAACGTAGAATAACGCAGCTCTAGGTCTAAAGTAATATCATATGCACAAGCTAGATATTGCAAGAAAATGTAGCAACAAAAACCAAACTTCTACAGTTGATTCCTTTGAGCTGAATAACAATAAACTTGAATGAAGTCAATAGCAACGGGAAGCAGAAAGCTAAAAGTTGTATGAATGCAAGAGTTTATCACACACATTCTTATAATTCTTAAAGCTCACAAATTTTGACAATAGCAATCACTAAGCGGTAAGAAAAGGGCAGTTCTGGGATTTGGCGTTGAACCAAATTGAGTCAGGTATCATCAAATGACGATCAGGAATAACACTGATATCATGCAGTGAGGGATAAAATACGCATTCTAAGGAATTGCTTAACGTATGTCATGTATGTTTGTTCAGCCGCAATAAAATATAGTGTTCATTGACAAATGTTTGATAGTTTAAACGAACTTAAATTATAAGTGAGGAGTGATCATTTACAATAAAGACAGAGTGGCGCCAAAGAACGTGAAACTCGTTCCTGTCTAAAGAGAAATGATGCTCAATTAGAAAGTTATCTAAATGTCGGATTGATTTGAGGCGTGAGTGGCATTCATTAGCGGGGAAGGCACAATGGAACACGTTCCTTCTAGCAGCTAAAATAATTAAGACGTTTTTATATGAACCCCTTTCCGCCTTCAAGATTCCGCAGAGACACGTCAGAAAGAAAGGCCGTAGCCGCATCCACCTTGGCTAAAGAACGCAGCCCCTCGCGTTCTCGCCGTCTAGTTGCGCCTCTTTCAAGTTTTTCGCGGTCCCCGCCGCGCCCTCTGGCTGATGAACCCTATAAGTATGCTGGTCACCCCGGTTTCTTGCACAACCGCCTGCTATTGTCCTTCCAGACGGAGTGTCCCTTTTAAAAGCCGTAACACTCGTTGAGATCTTCGCCCCAAATTCGTGACCTCCTTAGCGAGCACGTTGGTTATTATCTTCATCGCTGGAGTATGGCTATTCCCGAGACTTTCTGGTATTCAAATTGAAGAAAGGACTGATGAAGATAGCAATTGATTCCAACTCGTTACCAGTGAATTCCAAAGTTAGCAGTTGAAACAGTTGCTATTGCAGTGGATGTTACAACGAAACTGGTAAACGTAAAAGCAATACCTTTATACGAATTTGGAAACAAAGTTTTGATGGAGCATTGTATGATATTTATTCACCCAAAAAAAGCATTTATATTAAGAATTAAATTAATGGTTTCTGTTCAAATTTATGTACTTACTTGTCTTTATAGAATTCATTTGAATTTCTGTTAATTCTTTTGTAAATCTTGGCACATTATTTTTGTCACCGGTTTTCATTAATTGCCTCCACACATTGGTGCTTTTCGCTCACTTCCGCCTTACTACTCGTAGATGAAAAAAACTAAAACTCGTCCGCTGCCACACAACAAACTCTATGGAATATCGTATTCCATGTTTTGTATGCCGTTGCAGATACGAGTGGAAATTCTGATGTTACCCGAAATGGTATTCGATCCCCCGATAGTGGAAACAATGGTTCAGGTGCCTCGCTAAGCCCAAAAGCAATGCATCAGGTTGTCCTAGTGCAAACGTGAGGTCGAAAGAACTCTAAATTGTTGGATAGTAATGTATAGCGCTTTTCGTTATTGCTTCATTCCTTCAGAAATTATGATGATGATATTTAGTTTGTAATTATGGTCAAATGAACTCCATAAACGAACAATACCGAAACATGGATGTGGTTTTTCGGGGATGATCTAGTCCGAATCATGGAATATTTCGATGTTGTGGACTGGACGAAATACGTTCGTTATGCTCTGGTACTATATACAATTTTATCTCCAGAGACATTCTAGAGAGAAGCGATATGCCCTTTTTACCTGAACTTCTATCACCTGACAAACAATGTAGCCCACTATCCACGTACACATGTTTCCTAATGTAGCATATCTGTGTTTGCTCAGTCACATCCGGACCCGCACACTGCCTTCCGCCCACTCCCTCTCTCTCTGCCAGTCCACCACCCAGCCTGCCGCCCGCGGCAGCGGTTTTCTCATTTAAATGCTAATGTATTCCCGACTTCATGACGGCCTCATCATTCCAAGGCACGTCGTTAAACACAATTATAAACCGCGCGTACGAAATATCAGAAGATATCGGAGAGAGGTTTTAGTTGAGGGGTTGCGCTGAATCTGGGAATGCCCTTATCAAGGAGCCTAGTCACGAAAGGGTTCACCGTTTTTCAACCTACTTCCAATTTACTGCAGATACAGTCAAGGCAAGGAAAGGCAAAATGTAAATTAAGTAAACCTAATCGTATTTTAGTAAAGATAGAGCGGAGATAGCGAGAGGGAGAGATAAAATTGGAAAAAGCTTGACAAGATTACGTAGGTACTCTACGTGTCTTCCGGGCAATCAAAAACATGAGTCAGTGTGAGCGATGAGTTCAGTCAAATTCTTGGAGAGATGCATCCCGAATGCTGCCAAATAGACATTCAAACGGCATTTTTTTATAGTTAACTCTGGTTATGAGATGGGGTCTGAAACAGAACTACGGGAGTCTTTTTTCCCCACTAGTGTGTTGCTCGGTTCAAATCATAACAAGCTAGTCAACCCAACCAGAGCCAATTTTTGAACATTTTGAACAAATAGACTAAAGGAACCAATACCTGGTTGATATGGAGGGCATTAAAAAGTTGGAACGGCAGAAAAAGATAGTTTGAAACCCAATTTCATCCCATAAAAAATCCAGATGCGACAGCTATCGGTACTTTATTGAATGAAATGCCTATCAAACACAAAGAAAAGTGTAGAAATGTGCGTGAAAAATTATTCGTCATCTTTATGGCAGTATTGGAACACAACAAATTTTTGTGTAGATGTATGCAAAGTTGGAAAATATACGCCCCAAAAAAAGAAGTGCCATAAGGGGACGAAGTTGTGCAAAGATCAAATAATCTTTCGAAAGTCCCGCTTAGCTCCTGAATAAAGTAGTAAATAAATTTCAACGTAAGTACCTTTCTGATATAAAATCATAACTAATTTAAAAATTACGGTTTGATAAGATACGAAGAGAAAAAGAAATGAAATACATTGTGTTTACTTGACAAATCTGGAAGTCCTTAATCTATGGCGCCAATTACTACATTCACGTTCTTCATAGCCACATAACAAACGCTTTGGGGGATCAATTACCGAGGATACAAACAATGCAAGCGCAGAAAGAAACGTATAATTGTCCTTAATAATCGGGGTTGCACGAACACTGAAGCGGGACGGTTTTGGATGATGACAAGAGATGGAGAGCGGCAGCTGATTGGAGGCGACACGTTGGCTCATTGAACTAATTATTGTCAACTGGGAGGCCTAAGAGCTCTCACTCTTCGAAAACAATAAACCTCAATGCCAAGAGAACCGAGAGCCATCGTCTTTCTCTCTTGACTTCGGAGTTCCGGCGCCCCCCTCTGCGTTGAGGTTATTACAATACTAAGAAAAGAGAGTCACGATACTGTTAAATAAGTAATGTAGAACGTCAACCGTAGAAAACATGAACAATATTCGATTTGTTCCTGCAGCGAATAGATTTTATTTTTTCCTTCTATTGGTGGAATTGTAAGGAGCTGAAATTGAGGAATTTGTCAAAACAAGGTAGATCCAAAAGCTTTTCTCTGAAAAGACCGATTTATAAGAATTTGTACAAATCGTAATAGCTCTCAATGCATGACTCAGAGCTCATACATTAAAACAAATCATCATATCCAACTCAAACTGCCGAGAAATTTTCCTGGCACATCGGAACCAGTAAGAACAGCCTTCTTTCGGCTGGTCTAAACTGAGAAGAATAGTACGAAAAGATCCAAGTTCTTTTATGCTCTGACGTACTCGTACGTAGGGATTAATCAAAATCATTGGTTCGGATCGATGTGTATTACAGGTCCTGTCCGCTCCTCTTTGCATCCGTTCGAACTTCCACTTTGGTGATTTTGGTTTGAGTTCGGAAACTTTTCTGAGTTTTTGGGTTGGTTTGGGAAATTATAAATGTTATTGATGAGAGAAACTCTTAAGCAACTTCACGTTATTCATTTTTAATACAGAGAAATAAAGGATGGAAGAGGAAAAGAGAAAGAAAAGAAAAAGAAAAAAACAAATAGCCTTTTTCTGTTTACTCAAACGATCTCAAACAGAATCTGTTCTCATATAATGGCACTATTTTGGTCTAGAAAGAAAACGCCGATTTTTCATCTTTCTCTCTTTTTTTCTCGATCTTTCTGTCTTCATCTCTCCTATAAAAAATTCCTAAAATGGATCTACCTCCTTCTTCTCATTACCAACGCTTCAGGAAACGCCTAGTTGTTTTTACGTTTCTTCCTCATAAATTTCCAACTTTCCGTACCTTACTCTTACCCACGAGTTAGTAAAGGAATGCACCTAATACATCTGGAGCATCAACTGCACGGGTAAGAATTAGAATAAACTGAATTGAGATCTTTGAATCTTGAAGAAAATGAGAGAACAGCCATACTTTTGTGATTCAAGCCCTGGAAATGATGTCCGATCCTGCCCTTTTTTCGTATACTTAGGATAACATATCTCACGATCTGAGGAACGTAATTCTAAACTCGTTGGTCGTAAACCGATTCAAAACCATACATCCTTCTAAATACTTTTCTCTCCATAGAAACAAAATTCCTAGAAATAGGAAGTTTTCCTTGTTTGAATAATTGTCAATCTCTAGATGTGGTAATGTAACTGGTAGCCAAGATAAAAAACAGGATTTACCGAAAACAATGATACTGAAGTTCAGAATGACCAGAAAAACATTGTTCACAAGTCATACAATCCGATGGAAGAAACAAGGGGAACGAAATGGATTTCATCCTCAATTCGTACATCTGACAACAAACGTCGAAGAAACACTTGGAAATTGACCGCACATCCTAGAGACTTTAACAAGACAATGAAACATTCCCATGTCTTGATAACGTCCACCGCCAGGGTCGGTCTGTCAAACACAATGGTATCTTCGCTGGAGATGTACCAAGCTTCAGTATTTTAGCAGAATGTTGGAAAAGGTAGTGAGGTGTAGAAACAATGGGGGAGAAAACTCTCGTTCTCCGACGAGAAAGAGGTACAGGTTGAGGGAGTAGGTAGGTACCTCATTCTTCGCAGGTGAACCATGAGAGCTGTGAGAGATTCGAACTCCCGACATTGGGGAGCAAGGACAGACTAGAAGGAAAGGAATGCGACTCTAACCCTATACATAAGCATATAAAACCGGAGATGTTTTCAAAGAGTTGAAACCGAAGAAAAGCTCCATTTAGGAATCCGTTGCATTTCAAGATGCAGATAAAATCTTCTGTCAAAAGTAAACTTGAAAGAAGGGGAGGATGAGAGAGAGGCAATTTAAAGCAGTGGACAATGAAGAAACATTCCTGGTTGTTTGAGTGGGCGATAAGCTGATATATGATAATTCCGTCCCTGGAGGAGAAATGGAAAGGAAACACAAGCAAGAGGGATTCTGGGTAAGGCTATCTTCCAAAGAATCTCATTTATATCAAGGTGAGATAGGGAGGCGTTGGAGTGGAATTGTGTTCAAACAGCGAGCTTGTGTTTAAGTGGAGGATAATGAGCAAACGGCAGGGAGTTATCGACTGTTGTGGTTAGTAAGTACATTTCCTGAGGGTTGGTCTCCACAAAAGAATGATTACTAGGGTAGAGAGAGAACAATGCAGAGTCGCCACGCGACTCCTCCCTCCCCTAACAGATAATGATCTTGCCATTCAAACACAACAATAACCGCGGCTACGCTCCGCCCTCACCCACCCTCTTTTATAATTGAGTATTTTTTAACAGATAGTGGCAGGAGAAACGTCAATGTCACTGGTCTTAATTCACAGGGTTGAAAATCTCCCAGGGCGGCCACCCCTTACTAGCCCCCTTTTTAAGAACGAGCAACAAAAAATTGTTTTAAAATAAGACGGAAAATAATGAAAAGAATAATTGGTGGCGTGATATCACCGTATGGTACATATTATGAGAGTTGAATACACATTAAAACCACCTTGGAATGCTTGATGTGTTACGTGAATGATATACAAATCATTATTGGAAAGAAGACCTTGAGCGAACGAGGTCCCAACCCTGTTCAAATATAATGTTTTTCAAAAAGAGAACTCTACCATTATTTCTAACGCAAAGCAAATGTCTGGAAAACAGAAGCGTCTGAACTCTGGATAGCGTTTCCTACCAACAACTACAGTTAACATTTTTTAATATTGGGAAAATGGACTCCTCTACTGGTTTCATATGCAGAAATGAGCAGACGTGAAATTGGCTGAACAATTACGGCGTTCGATATAATGACGTTATTGTTATCGTGAATCTAAAACATAACAAATTGAGTGGTGATACGTTGTACCTCGATAATCTACTCAGATTCATATGTGAACGAATTTCAGTTTTCTCGTGAGGGGGAAAATGGGTCGTATTTCCATCAGTCTAACACATATAATATGAGAGCAGGGCGCGGGCGGTATCGAGGTTGCCGTCTGTCCGCTCAACAAGGGATGGGCCCGAACAAGCTCCAACCATTATAGAACTGAGAGTTCCGGAGCTATGGACGGCTAATTGACTTCTCTTGTACGAGGGAACACATACAGAAACAGCGCTATCTATATTCATACGGCAGCTTAGGTTCACACAGAGGATGGCGAAGAGGGAAGGGACCTGCATAATGTTTGCTCCGCTTTCAACCAACTATCACGGTAGATACGAGCAAACAGTACACGTCAAAGTTGTATTTCAATATTTGTTCGTTAGCACTAAACCCGGCAGGCCTAAAACGAGAGAAGCATTACAGAAAAGTCGTCAGTCAGTGGATGTCGTCGCAAATTCAAGAATAACTCCCATTGCCCCCTGCTTGATGAACAAACGAAATTCACTGGCAAAACAACTTCACAAAACTACTGCCGATGATGATGCCGAACGCATATCAATACAACACTAATATAATAAATTAACATTGAATTTACACCCTAAAATACACCTAACTAAATACTACCATAACAGTATGCGTTCAACAGTATGAAACGTAACTGAATCGCTTATTTCATTGTTGAAACGATTATTAAGTCAGGATTAGTGACTGTTTTGCCTGATGTGTTCCAACCAGCATATGGGAGCATATATTGTACTGTCCAATTGCAGTTGGCCTTTTCCAGATCCCAAAAAACAAGGAGTATGACCTTGCCAGCCGCCTTCTGCCTCATTCATCAACACGTTAGTATAAATATTCCCCATGGTCTGAACAACGTCGGATCATCATGAGGTTTTTTTCCAATTCCTCCCAGCCCCCTATACCAAGACAATATCCATTGACTTGGAAAATCGGTTTTCATTATTAAAATTGAAAACAATGCAATGCAGTGAGATGGTGGCAAACCTTTCAATTTTCTCTCCTCATTATGCACAGAACCTTAATTATTCGTAACACGCCAGCCCATTACGGTATCTCAAGTCCACGAAGGTGAAGGATAAACTCGTGAAAAACGGAGTGTTAAGGTCCAGTCGAGTAGCCTCCGTGTGCCTTTACCGACTAAATTATTTCAATCCCTAGTTGACTACTCAACGAGATAGACATTTCGAAGACAACCCCCAGGGTGCATTAACCAAATTATCCCTGGAGGAAAAAAAACCTAATCAAAAACAGCGCAGACCCCCAAACTCCGTTTATGTGCGCGAACTGAAAAATTTCCCCGCCTTATGCCTTCTTTATTATTCATTATATCGCCTACTTCTTCCCCTCGGCGCATTCATCACTTCTGACACCCTACCCCCTCCTCCCGCAAAAAAAACTTGAACACTTTGCATTATATCCGTACCCATGCACGAAATAAGAATGATGCTGTAATTGTCTTTTCGCGCCCTCCGCAAGTCGGAGGCGCATAAAATATTCAATTTCGAAATGAACCTTAAGGTAAAAAAAGAAGGGACTCAAGCGTCAGGGCGTGTGAAGGAGGGGAATCCCCCTATAAAACTGAGCACTACTTCCAAACAGTCAACGATCTCAGTGTAATGTCTCATCATCGTCGAAAAAAATGAAAATTGGCTCGTGATACGCAAGATTGGCTATTTATAACAGTAGAGATTATACGATTAAAACTAATATAAAATCCTACTATGAGAATCTACATTTTCGTATGGACCCCTCGGCGTAATCCAGATTGTTTAAAAATAGTACACGAAAATCAGTTGAAACATTATTATTTAGTTATAACATGAATCGCGCAGTTTCAACATTGTATGATTCGAGAAAATCATTCTGAAGGAAATTAGGTTTATCAGATTTCTTCTATATAAAATTATTCTGTATATTTTTCCTCGTTCTCCAAGTAAGGCATTCATCTACACGACAGGATGCGCAAAAAGAAGGAAACTTCCAAATACAGACCTGTTTATCTCAATATTCCAATCGCTATTTGATACTATTCCAAGCTTATCTACCCTGTTGGGAACCTCTCATTCACATGCTGACTAACTGTATAATGATTCAAGAGTATAGGATAACTGTGTTAAAAGATGGAACCTACTTCAACACCTCAGTATTGTTATCAAAACAAACAAAAAAACTGGACTAACAATTTTTCTCTCTGTACTTTGTTACATGTTAAACCTACACAAAAAAAATAACGCTCTCGCAGTAGTGCAGTTAGTGATTCTGATGGCATCACTGATCGTTTGCATGTACCAGACAAGATTACATGAAATGAGTGTATCAAGTGATGACTCCATCCCTCGTAGCCGCAGCTTTGTTACCGAAGTGCACTGGGCAAGAGAAGCAAAGCTATCCCCCAGTTTGTCAATGAAGTTGAATCCAAGATCGGGGAGGGGAAAGTCATTGAAAAGTCCTCAGTCAGAACGGGTTTATTATTTGCATGAGAATGACTTTAAAATTAGCATCATACATTGGAGAGCTCGATACGGAACAAGAGCAGTGATTAGTGTTAGTGTGCGAAGAGGAGGGAAAAAGGGGCTGGGAGAGGTGACATGTGCAGCGGACGAAGGACCTCCCCAGGGCTCGCTGCTGCAGACTCAGCTGGTTTTCCGTCGCTCCCCTCTAATTCTACTTACTTCGCAGAAATATTTAGGCCCTTACCAGACAGACATCTCTCTTTAATTGCCTTCGTAGCGGAAAGTGGGATCAGTTTCTATCATGGGAATTTGACAGCCCCACCACTCACTGCTACCCCCTTGGAGGGTGGCCTGACTTCCAGGAATAGCAGGAACAGTCCCAACATGAGGTCGATATCCTAAGCGGTACAGCTGAATTTAGTGAATTTTAGAATTAATTCCAGACAAAGTTATTACGAAGGCCATCGAAGGAAGAAAAAACTATAAAATCCCACCTGAACTCTCTCTCTCTCTCTCTCTCTCTCTCTCTCTCTCTCTCTCTCTCTCTCTCTCTCTCTCTCTCTCTCTCTCTCTCTCTCTCTCTCTCTCTCTCTCTCTCTCTCTCTCCTCCCTCAGTGTGATTATTGTAGTTCATATTCCTAAAGTTATTAGAAAATTATTATCGCTTGCGACCAACATTTGCGAGATAAATAAATCGAAATTCATACATTCATACTCTCCCCCTACCCGCTCTCTCACCGACGTAAATAGAACTAGTTCGATGAAATCAGGCATAATCAACAAGATATCAAGTCAGCATAAATGTTAAAACGAAATTGCAAATACCATAAGTTGAGTTTAAATATCAGTTGTCTAATTTATTTATAAGGGATATTAACGTTTTCTACCATAAAATCAAACGGACCCGTTTAGCTACACGTTCCAGACACTCTAACCAGTTGATAGGTATCAAATAACGAGCGACCTTTCAGGCATAATTTCGAGTAGACCTTGGCAGAGTGAATAACATTTTGTTCAATCATCCATTTGCAACAACATATTTCACCTATATTCCAAAGGTTGTTGACGTTATTCAAATTTAAAGAAGTAAATGTCATCACTCTAGGGAGTTTCGTAGGAAGAACGATAAAACCGAAAATTGGAGTGAATTCATGGACAGCAAACAATTGAAGATTGAAAATATCCTAAGCACTGTGTGGTAATCCAAGTTCTTAGTTGCCATGAAAGATTATTTGGCATCGTTGAAGGACCAACGGAAGAACTGGCTAGACTCCCGGTCGACAGCCGCCCAACAACAAGATGTTATGCCGATCACTTCCGAACACAAACCTGACATGAGAGTTGGAAGTGCCAAGCCAATGACGGGCTCATCTGTGACATTGATGGACCAACACAACAGGGTCACCTTTTATTGTGTACAGAGCGAGACACGTGTTCCTCTCATCTAGACCGTACATTCCCATTATCCCACAGACAAATCAGCAAGTCGAGGTTTGTTCTTTGAAGCTTAAGATTATCAGCTGTCAAGACTGTCTTCTCCGACGGAAGAAGTCTTCTCCACTATTCTACGAGCAATCGACTAAAGACAGAAAGTCTCTTAGGGAACAGGTGAATAGTAGGTGCAAATCTTGTTCATATGAGCATTACACATCTGCATTGTCAATTTGAATGTTGGCAGACAACGATGATTTTTTAATATTGAAATCTGTAAAAAGCGGTATTATGACATCTTGAACGCAGGGTAGTACACTCTTCATTGAGTTCGTTTTTGAGTTAGCGTCCAATAAGTTAATTTCTTCCAACAGCTTAAACCGATGACCTCAAGCTGTTTGAATTTTTAACGATGTAACAGGCGTTGATCTACTTTCTGTTCACATTTCGCTCTAGTCTCTTCGAGGTTTGTCATTGCAAATAGGCCGATTAGCCTCTGTATATGGAGATGCTATCCATATAAAAAATAGTTTTCATTTATTATTATTAGTAGTAGTATCATTGTAAAATGAAAACATTTGTTTTTCTCAAAGGCCTTCACGAGAAGGAAAATAAATTATTTTCGTATTCTTACTTATTTGTTAATAGTGGGTGTGGGTAGTGGAGTGACCACATTCATTGTAAATATCTGTTTATTCTTGTCAAACTTTCCTGTTTTACTAGCTCAATTGACATGGTGGTGGCACCACACATCTCTTGTTGTTTGTTACTTTTAGCTCTGTAGTTGACGTTAAACTGTTCAGTCCATGTACTCCAGTTGGTCATATTGCTTAGTTGTTTGATCTCAACTGAATTTTGTTTTGTTATAAAAATCAAATTATTTAAATTATTGTCTTTTTATTTATTTGTTGTTCTCCCAAACATATAGTTTTCTCATTTTTACTTCTCAAAGAATTGAGAGTGCCATAAAAAAATACATCAACATGTTGTTGATGGGAAAGTTTGAAAGAATGTCAGGTCCAAAAACTTGGAAGGAATAATAATTACTGAGTAACCTAGACTGCTTATAGTTGTGAACAAGACGCACAAGAATGAAATACCATTCAGCCCAGATGGGAAGCAGGAGTCTTCAAGGCAAACAAGAAATCATGATAACTGTGTAGGAAGCAGATGGGAAGAGACATCTTGTATGATTATTGTATGAGAGTCCGAACCCGGATTTCTTCACACTTGAAATTAGGAAAACGCTAAACATTACGGAGGCAAATCCAAGTTCTACCAAGAAAATGGAACAACGTAAATTAGTAAGGTATCTAAACGTTCTAGATCAAATAGATTTTCATCAAAGCAGTGAAAAATATGAGATCGCACGTGGAAATAAAATGGTCGGACAGTTGAGAGTGTGATCAAAGTGAAAGCAAATTGATTTCCGAGGTGGAGAGGGCAGACAAGTGAGATGGTTGGAATAGCTCGAGGAGCGGGTCATCCTCACCTGTGGACGCCTTGGGACGGGTTTCGCTCACGGCCAAGAGACACTTCTACTGTCGACCCGTCCAGTCACATGCTCGCCTCAGACCCCATCACCTTTTATCAAATCACCTTGGAGGACCTCGCAACCCGAAAATAATCTCAACAACCGCCATCTCGCACAGGGGGTAGGTGTGAGTGGTAATGATAAATTTTGACTTTACGGATTGTGAAGAAGTTAGAAGCCAATGTTAATTCGAAAAGGAGCTTTACCAGAAATGACATGACCTACTTGGAACTCCGACAACTCACGTTGGATACGTTCAACCCATTTCCACAAACAGGATTGGAGAAGCTAGTATTATCAACTGAGCTGAACAACATTGTCATGTCATTGTCATTGCCGTTCACATGACCACTTGTGGTAGGGCAACTGTATAATGGGGCTCCGAAGTAACAAGATCCACCACCAGGAGCACTAGGGAGCCAGTACCCTGAAGAAAATGGTCGTTGACATTATTTCCCCTTCATCGGTGCCTTGCGTCACCCCATTTCGTTCTACAGTTCTTCCCTCCGCACCGCCTAACTCGTCAATCGTTTTCAAAAATGTATATTTATTAATAAAATAATGTTAACCTCTTGAAAATACAATAAAAACACACGCAAACAATTAAAATGGATAGATGAACCACACCCACCGTGAGGTTCTCGTTCCTACAACCACAGTGTCATCCACATGAGTCCTCGACCAAAAAATTGAAGATCTCAGGACAAGTTTTTTCCTCAGCTCATCTTTCAGCTGCTTAATACTCAATGAATCTCGCAAATTCAAATTAAAATAAAATAACAAAACAAACGTGAAAAAATATTCACACCTCAGCCATGAACTGGGGTTACGGTTCCGTTTCCTCTACTCCCAATCTTTATATGGAAAATTTATTGTGTCCAACACTTCTGCCGTTATAGGCACCAAGAGACGAGGAAAAATTGTGGGTCATTATTTATGTGCTGTGCTCTACAATGAGCTCTTATTGTTTAGTGCCCTCTCGAAATTAAACATTAACGGTGCTCAAAAGTACAATTTTTTCTCGTAAAAAGTAAATCGCCGAGTTGAGCAGTTTGAGTTGCATTCTTCAGAACGATTTACACATGTATGATGCTTGAATTTTCGTCCACTAGCAAGTCAACTAATTGCTGCAATTCGCGGAGATTCGTGTTTACACCTACATACCAAAATTTGCTCAACAATGTTGTCTACTAGAAGATTCCCCCCATGAGCGGAAGAAAAATTAGAACTGTGACGCCGACTATCAGTGTGGGACTGAATTTATTCAACACTAAGTTACTAGCTTGCTAAATCTGTTTGGTTGGCGCACAAACAACTTACCAACTGGCTCGCCTAACCGAGTTCATGCAAATGGTTTCGGCATTCAAAATTACATTATTGAACACAGCACGGGTTGAAAACGCTTAGGTAGGACCGGAGGCAACACGAAGATTTAAGGAAGGATGCAACAAATATAAATCTAAGGCAATGTTAGAACTGATCATTGTTTTAGGAAATCGAAAATTCGAATGATGAGACAAGCTGGTTTCTTCTATGTGAACAAAAAATAAACCTTTAACTATAGTATGATGTAGTTCCTCTCCATGAATCATTCCAACATCCAATCATGGATATGAAAGGAGCCAACGTGCTCACACTGTATCCGATAGAAGGAATTTAGATGAAAATACGTAACCTACCACAATTCCGCTCGCAGAATGGATTTTTCTTATTAAGCTGCAACGACCCTTTTAAGATGAGTAAAAATATTACAAAAAAAAAAAAAATTGGAGGTTTTCCCCTAAGAAACGATCCTACAAATCCGGATCAACGAGAAAATAGGTACTACACTACCCAGGAGGATACGATATGACCAGAAGTAGGTTTTCCGAAACCCATTTATGGTAAATGGGGGGATGATCTGAAGAGTTCAACTATGCGACGGCATTATACGTTCGAAGCCCCTGAATCCACAATGAGAGCCGCGGACTGGGGTAGGGGAGAAAAAGCTCTTTGTAAAAATAGGAAATGCTATATCCGTGTCTTGTCGTAAGGGGTAATATAAGTGTAAAATGAGATAGCGTCGCCTGGAAAAGCCACCGCCATAAAATATTCACGTGGAAGAACACAATAACTACCTTAGCTCCCCATCCTTCCTCTTGAGGCCATATATGAAATTTTATTATGAATATCATATGAGTTATTGATTTTAATATTCTGATGTGCGTGTTTCTGTAAGCAACGCCTGGTGGCAGCTCCCCATTCTTAACTTCGACCGTCGTCTGCTCCCCTTCTTTTTTGCCATATTTTATTTATTAACAAGATCCAAGCGTGATGAAGAGCATAATTCTGTTTGATTTTCAGCCAAGTTTCCAGGTTGCACATCAAATCACGTTGAACTTCATTCCTAATCGCAATCCCTTGGAAAAGAAGTCCTTCAATTTTCCATTGAAGACTGAAGGACTATTGTTTTCGAAAAGTTAACACAAAAAATTGACACAGCCAATTACGGGGTTTAAATTTCCCGATGAGGATAGGCAATCACAGAACTAGTACTATAGTGGTTCAACAGAAGTGTTGTCATTTGTATAGTTCGAAATACGAGGAGGTAATTCCAACTATCATATTTAAACTGAACAAACGAATCCACTTAATGAAAAAATCGGTAACAACATCATCCTTCAAAAATTATGGCTCCTAAAACCATCTAATGGCGGACCAAATATACGAAGAAGGGTACAGGTACCGCCGTCCAGGCAGGTCTAGTTCATGGGGAAGGGAAGATCAACGTGATATCCAAATACCAGACAGCCTTCACTTTCGTTTCTTTCTGATTTGAAAGTTTAATGTCGAGATGAAAATCCAGAAGAATCGCCCCTCGACTATGACTCGGGAGATATTTACGGGGTTTTAGCCCTTGAAACGTTGAAAACCCTAAAAAAAGAGGAAGTGACTGTGTCACGCAGCCACTCCTGCTTCATCTGCTCTCCCCAAAAAGACAGTTTTTAATAAAAACATCTCAAAACCCTTTTAGTGGAGGAGGAGAGCTAATGGCGAGGATATCAAGGTAAAATATACACAGGGCAGTGGTAAAGTAAATGCAGGTAGAGCGCGGTGGTCTGTGGTCTACTAACGGTTCTGAAAACATTTCAACTGTCCCCCTCGCCACGAGTGAGGCCGCTCTTCGTCCTTCCTCCATACCACCATCCATTCCTACGGGGCCCCCTCCCTCAGCACAACCACCACCACCACCACACCTCCCAGAGCAACGCCAGGGTCTCATAACAGATGTGGAAAAAGAGGACGGTTACCGAGCTCTGCTAGTGCAAGTGAAAGCGACAAGGGGGATGAGACCGAACGAGGGGGTGCGTGGGACCGCGCAAAGGGGACCATAAGTCATCGTCAGTTCCAACACCCTACGCCACCCTCCATGGCGCAGTCGGAAACGTGTGACAATCTTCCGTCCCCACAAATTATAGTCTTTAACAAATTATCTACTAGGCAATTTTTCGAAGGGGAAGAAAATTACAGTGGTTAAATAAACGCTCAATAACCAATGGTTACGTCGTCCTACCGTGGAATCCAATAGATTTGTTGCACCTGAGGTGCGCATGATTGATCAGACCACGGTGGTAGCATCCTTCCATGCTTTAGTGGAGAGGACAGAACCCTTGAAAAGACAAGAAATAAAAAAACCAGGCACCAACAACAACCCATACAACGCGATTGCAGAGATATGACAAAAGCTGTCACTAGAATTTCAAATCGTATTTGTTTTGATTTAAAAAATATGTATATTGACAGTCTGTGAAACTACAGTATATTATTTGCAAGCACCACTTGGGGAGGAGTTTTTGAATTCAGGTATCTAAACTCCCTTCCAATCCGCTTCATGGACAATCTTGTCTGCCTACACCAGAAATTATCAAAATATCTCACGATTCGTGACTGAAATGTAATTGAACATATAGTAAGAAATCCCTGAGACGAGGAATGTTTCAGCCAACGAAAAATAGTTCAGCATGGTTTTCGTGAGGGAGTTGTGAGAGGTGGGAGGGGGGGGGGGATAGTCACCATTTTGTAGCCCAAAGGAGTTGAGGGGCCATTAATTTGGAATACCGAAGAACACCTGTGCTGCCCCCGAGGCAAAACATTCTTTCAAAACCCCGAAAGAGGGAGAACCTCTGGGCTAAAGCCTCTACGACCGCCGCAGCTCGCTCTCATCTTTCTCTGTTCTGCTCATCACCATACCCCAACCATTAGGAGCTTGGGCTGAGATTGTACTGAGGGCAAGAGGAAACGGTGACGGCGAGTGTTTGAAACTCTTCCTCTAGGAATAAGCCGCGATAACACTTGAAATGAAACATTATGGAAAGAACCATAAACCATAACCGAAAAGGAGAGTGCTGATGCAGCAGGCCTACTCATGTAACACCGTCACTAGTAGTAACTTACTACCCAAGAGGCCGTAGGAACTTACCACTACAATTGAAATCCATGTGTCATTTCCGAGTTTCTCTGGTTTTCCAAAACGCAAAGATCTACAATTTTATCATACACCTTACACATTGGTGGGTCAATACAATCAAGATCATATCGAATGGAGATAAGCTCAGCGTTTAGCTTCCTAAGAGCATGCAAAGTCGCCTTGCTAAGGTAAACGGATTAGAAACAAACTTCAAGAGGAAAAAATTGTCAAATGTTTACTTTTTCCAATCATTCTTGAGTCCCTTTGATCCACAAGTGAATTTGACCCTGTACCCTTAAAATATGTTTCAGAATCTCAGCTATCTAACGGTGTCATCAAACTTAGTTGGACATTTGAAGTCAGTAGAAAATTAACTATTAAATGCGGGAAAACGTGGGTTTTTATAGCGAAATCCATTTTTTACCCAGCATTGACTAGCCACAAAACACTGAGTTTCAAGTCGGATTTTCTGCGTCTTTTTTTCGCTGACCCGCATTTTGATCCTCTCGGGCCTCCTCTCTAAGCAAATTAGGGGTTTTCAGCTTCGTCCTCTAATTTTATAACTGGCATGCCTTATTCGAAAATCAAGGGAGATGAAAAAACTGTTGAGGGGTAACTTTTGTTGCGAATCAGTTGTAAAATCCTCACCTGGCCTGTGACAGGTACCGAAGGTTAACACCCAGTATAGTTACAAACCTTATCTTATTAGGCACAACAGATCATTTCCAGAAATTTCCGTAAAACAGTTTTCTGGAATTATAATTGATATAACACAAACGAAAATTGGTACAAACTTCAAAATACTCTTTTAACATAAAAATGAAGAGAATAAAAGCATTTCCGGTTTTCTGTCAATTAATGACGATACATCCCCTGGTTTGGTCTACGTTGCCTGTCCCATTACAGAAAAGTAACAACTCGCCTCAGTTGACCTGTATGTACTTTAGAACTGGCGAGCACAACGAAACACCGAGTTTTTTTCGCCTCCTTTCCTTTAATTTTGATGATCAGTGTGATAAGCAGTCTTTTGTGCATCTATTAATTCCTCTGTGGCTTGCTCTTCCAGAAGAATAACTCCCACGGCCTTTTGAATGGTAATGCAGTTGGTTTGGGAATGAAACTGAAAGTACGAACAGGTGTGGCTAGAGCCAGTGATTTCCATTACCATAAACGAAAAAATTTCAAGGACAAAATGGAATATGGAACTCGAATGATTATCGTAGTTTGTGAACGTGATACCGCCTCCAGCGATAATTAAGATCCCAAGGAATGAATTGTGCGCGTTAGGAGGGTTAAGCACGTCATTACATTGGTGACCAGTCCAATAAACTATTGCACGCTAATCCAACTTCAGACGTGTATCAAAGTACCTGACTGGATGAACCGTTCAATTTGGGGACACGAATTCTCGCGGTTAGCGGAGAAGATAAAGCAAATCAGACGATTTTTTAAAACTGAATTTATTGAATTGCCGACTTTTTATAACCACGACTTCGCAAGCTGTAAGGTTAGCGAAGTGTTCATGATATCAGTCTTGTTTTTTTCACAACGTGATTTAGATTTCAGGCAAAAGGGTCTTTATTTTCAATCCAACGACTGTCTGAATTATTCATTCAAAATAAATTACACTTCAGTTACTCAGGATTAAAGCTATGGATTGTACAGACAATATTCTGTGGTCATATCTGTCAATATGCCAGCCCAAAGCTAACCTAGAATGTCTGGTGACGGCGGTGAGGAACGAATACATTTAAAGCTACCGGCGTTCGAATGGTTAATCATTAACGCTAGGTAACAACCTTGTGAAAAGTTTGAACTGTCTAGTGAAAAGGTTGAAAACTGGGTTCATGGGGTACATGAGTGTGGTAGAAAATTCCAGTTTTTCCAGTAGAACCTCTCTCAGAAAATGAAACACTAGTTTTTATCCAGTTTTAACAAGTGTTAATCCTCTATTTAAAACTGGAGAGGGTCTGAGAATAATCAAAATTTGAAATTGAAAATTTGGCGCTTAAACATTAACATGAAATAGTAGTACAGGATATCGCCACCATGTGTGCTCTCGTCGAACCTAAGGGTTTTCGGAGTCGAATTGGCAGGTTTGTTTACATTATCTTCAGATAACTAGTCTCCTGTTAGCCGATTTTTAATCGTCTTGACTGTTGACAGCCATCCCGAGAATCGGGACAACAAAACAGAGTAATAACTTAGCACGTTCGCTACGGCATTGTAAGAACTATTTGTAGGGAGCCTACGGATTTTAGAAATCCGCAGACAGGGTATCCATTGCGGTCTAAGACGTCATAAGCTGGATGCGTCAGTTCAAATCACCAAATTTCGTTCAGTCTTGGCTTAAGGACATCTTCCCCGAAACGATGAAGCCAACAGTCTGAAGTCTGTAGCTCAAAATTTTGAAAATCCCTCGTATTAACCCATCGAACAGAAGAAAAAAATTAAACATAACAAAAGTTACGGCAGCAAACGCGATGTGATTTTTTTCCCATTATAGTTTGGCCCATTAACTTGTCTGCGTTGTTGTCAATTTTAAGCAAAGCTCATTTTACGGAAGAAGTCCTCAAAATATATAAGCAGTTTTGTTTTACCGTAGTTTACCATTGACGAGCTAGAGCTCATTTCATTCTCGTTCGCAATTTCATTCTTCTTTCCTCTACAATCATCAATCATATTCTAAAATTTAGAAAATATTTTCGGCTAATATTCTTAAATTTCAATCAACTCCTAAAATCAGTACAACTGACATGAATCAGACTGAAAAACTCAGGAGATTGAATGAATAAAAGGTGGAGATGACGGAATGAAGTTCAAGAGCAGCTAGAGTGATGAGGCGAGGGTCTGGTCTACGCCGAAATGATTTACAATAGCTATAAATAATCAGGAATCGCCAGGAGAGGTGGGAGCCACCGGCCTGGCCCATCCGTCCCTCCCGTCCATTGCACGCCTCCATAAGTCAACAATGTCGAGCCTTTCGTATGGGTTCTTCAGTATTTAGGACAACTGCGGACGCAACTATTAACTAAACCTCTGTTTACACTTGACGACTTTTACGACGATCTAAACCAGCGATAAAACTTGGCCACTTGAGACTGTAAAAAAGAAAAAGTGACGATGAACACTTTCATTGATGATTAATAAAAGACGTGATCCGGCTGTAGGGAATTACTGCATGTCCGACACAGGTGTATTGAACTTGCTGAGGTGCTATTGAACTGGTATTCTATTGTCTTTTAATGGTGAGGGCGGTGAATTATAATTTATACACACCAAAACTGTTGGAAACACCAAAGAATAGCCGCTAAACGGCAATTTGTTCAACAATTCAAAATTTCTTCAATTTTTGCGTATATGTATATTGTGAGCTGACCCTTTAGCACTGTTTTCCTTCAGATCCCAAACACAGGCCTCTCGTGAAATTTCTTGAAGGAGAAAATCTTGCTACCATCGCAGACAGCTGACATACACACGAACACACATTTATCTGAACTATAAATTTATGTTTTAATTGCGGGGAGAAATGTCGCCGCATATTTTCAGGGAGTATCGACTTCAACGGAAATTTCGAGAACTACAATATGGAATCCATAAAGAAATATACACCATAGGTTCATAATACGAAGAACCCCGATGCACACATAATTCTGACATAAATGACCTCCAGGGGGCTCAACCGGCACGAAGAATGCGTTATCTCTATTGCTTTCCGAGTAACGTTAAAAAGTTGTTGAAAAAACCCAAAAGATGAATGGATTGAGGGTCAAACGGTTAGTTCTTCGAATTAGATAATAATTTTAAAAAATACAATCAATTATGAATACGTCATCGATAATTTCACTGTTGTGATTTTATCTGTTTTTTGATTTTGAATAATTTATTGTAAAACTACGTTCGGAGTTAACGTATCCGTTATGACGCTTCAAGTTATAA
The DNA here is from genome assembly GCA_031894815.1 of Creontiades dilutus. Taxonomy (NCBI): domain Eukaryota; kingdom Metazoa; phylum Arthropoda; class Insecta; order Hemiptera; family Miridae; genus Creontiades; species Creontiades dilutus. Next base: position 1,365,041 of record JAVIWC010000855.1, on the reverse strand, counting down.
CGTACAATGGATAATAACTGGTGTGTGACTAAACATAAAAGTGCATGTTATAAGTATAGGATCCACTTTATCTTATTAGCAATAGAGTTCTCATAGTCAGAAAAGAATACGTATAAATCCAAGAATCAGTGCATGAGAATAGGTGCGTCAAAAGGCCTAAAGATAGATGTGCAAATGGTCAGTACGGATTAATGTGGACATATACACTGTAAGTAGGAGGCGATGAAAGAATGCTATCTATGTTTTATTAGCATGGTCAACATCTAATTAATCATATCGATCATTCGCCACGTCATCCCCATTATGTTACCGGTTGATTCGGTCGAGATTCTTCAATCTGCATTAGCTTCACCGTAATGATGATCATTAGCCTTACTTTTCAGAACCTATGGTATACAAACATAGGTTTAGGGCAACATTTACGAAAAACAGAAAATATCAAGTGACTACCATCATCGTAGAGAAGCCCTTGCGCTCTCGAGAACGGCCTCTCAACATACAAGATTACGGCTTCTGGATGAAAACACTAGTTGGGAGACATAAAGCACACAAACGTTTTTATCTGAATGGATGCGTTCAAGAAATAAAGAATGGATCTTTTTGTGTCACTCAACAAACGTAATGTTTGAATTGGAGACGAGAAGAAAAGAAGCAAATCTGACAGTGCCAACAAATCCGAGCGATAAGAAAGATCTCGACAAAAGAATTCTACACACAAAGGAGGGATTGTTTTATCACTAATCTCACCAAAATACCTGTTTCAACAGTAGTCAAGGCCAAGGATTAAATGCTAATCCAGCAGCCAGTCTTTAACACTGATAGAACAACCGGTTTTTTCTAGAGCAAAAGTTCCCAATAGCGCAGCTGAAAAATAACTAATTTTGAGAGACCCAAGGGATGCGTAATCATGAAAAGTATATTCATTGACAGCAATAGAGCTAGAATACCTTGTTTTCGTCTGATGAAGGATCAAGATATATGAAAGCGAGATTCAACTGTCATTATCTATCAAGATCTGAAACACATTCCTCAAAGTAGCCAGTGACTTTCACCCTTTCCGTGTTACAAACTGTGTCACGTTTAGGAAGACGAAGGATGTTTGTTCCGGGAGTTACACGATCACTTGCCAAATAAACTGGCAGTTCTCTATGCATGAGCGGCTGTAGCTGCTGGTAAATAGCTGCAGAGCGAATGCCCACGCGCGACTTCACACTATCGCTAAATTTACGAGCAGGGATGGGAAGGAAGGGTCGACGGTTAGAGGATGGACCCCCCTCACGTAAGGAAGAAGAAAGAAACGGAGGAAGAAAGAACAATAAAAAAAGAGAATGAACTTGAAGCCTTGTCAGTCAAAGACTTGTCACCCAATTGTTAATTGCCATAGTAAAACACTTTCCGGAATGGGCCTAATTGGGCGGCCGGAGGTCTGCCAGACCGTTTCAACTGCGGTACCCGTCTGTGCCCGGCTGGCCCGGTGGAACCTATAAAAGTTATTCACTCATTCCCGTTTGCTCGTCCAAAGGCGTTTCGGTGACGCATGTTCTCAACATTTACCAGAATTGCCATTGATAGCAATACCAAAGCGCACAAAAAAACACATTTTGAATGAACAATAACCGAAATTATTAAATAATAACCATAATGACTATTCATGAACGAATAGTTCAAGTCTCACGACAATTCACCAATTTACTACATAACATGAACCACCTCAGAACACTATCTGATCACTGGTTCATTTTCATCATATTTGCATTTTTGCATGTATTCAGAAGTCGTATACATAGAGCGAAGACATCGAGTCGCAACATGAACGTTGGCGTTGGTCGTTCATCTGCTACGGAGAAGAGTTGAAACAGCATAAGCCGCAATTTTTCAGAGTATCTTATTCTATTTATTCGTCATTATATTCCCTAGTAACACGAAATAATTTCTAATATTGATGTGAGTGGTTGGTTGTGTGTTGTTGATATGAGTGGTGTTGGTTTTTTTAATATCATAATTCAATATTAAATTATCAAAAGAAAGCGCATCCAATACTGAATTTCCAATGAAATCCTACACATTTGTGCACAAGTGAAAAATTAAAAATAAAATTCATGCTTAACTGTTGTTAAGAACTTAAATTGTTCTTTTAAATTTAGGGATCCAGTAGGTATATTTTGAGGAGAAAAAAACATCATAGAGAACTCAAACGTACATTTCAGACGTAATAAACCATAACAAAGGTTCTACTACCTACAGATAAATTCGGAAGCAAAAGTGGATACAAAACAAAGGCGTATCAATGGGTCCTAGAATTGAATACCGTGCTCCAGTAGGACTTCTAATATGTAATAGACGAACATCACCGAAATAGAGGGAAGAAATAGCAGGGTAGAAACACAAGGTTTTCACTGGTTGTAGACATGGTTTCAAATCCTTGGGAATGTGGCACTGCTCGTAGAAATAAAAGTAATCAATCCTTCGATTGATATTCTAATCGAAATGTCTAAACGTGCCAAAACGAAATAAAAGAATTATATAGACAATGCGGATTTCTCCCTGGGAATTTTCTCCGCGAGTGATTTAGTCCACAAAGGAAACAGAAGTTTAGAGACGGCAGTACCGTTCATCCATCGGGACAGACAGTTTGGGGTATATATAGGTGAATATTTTTAGGGTGGCCCCAGCCGTTTAACATGTAACTTGGCATCTGTGAGAAAGGAGCGAGTCGAGAGCACTGCTGGCTTAGGGGTTTGGCTAGCGATTGAGTGTCGAGGATTTTCTCTTCCTGTACGCCAGTTTGCTATAAATACGAGTATCTATCAGTTCGCTTGGAATAATTCCTTGAAAATAACTCAAAGCCAACCACATTGTTAATCACTCCATCATCATTCTTTATGACGTTTCACATCTCTACTTCACACGATGAAAACCATTCTACTGATGAAACGGAATTCTATTTCTCATTGTTCATTTCGAAAAAAAAATATTTAGCAGAATACACGGTTATATTTATTACGGAGCAGTATACACACATTTGAACAGGGAGTAAATTCCAGAATTTCACATACTTAATTAGAAACAAGTTACTATTCATGAGAAGAAGTTTGATATCTAACACTCATTTCCTCCTAAAACCATTTTCGGAGACGGCGGGAACCCCAATCAATACATGATCATCAATATAAGTGGTTAAAAAAAACACTAATACATTCAAATTAAATGATATCGAGCAATTAATGAGGAAACTTTGTTCTTTATGGATGTATGTCTAGCGTAATCGAAAATAGAGGAATCAGTTCATATAGCAAGTTGAAGCGATATTTCTATAAGAATGAAAAAAACAAACCATAGAACTTAGGCTCAGTTTCTTAAAGAAGAGTTGGATTAATCTGAGAAACTACTATAAGAAGATTACTGGTTACTAAATTGGAGGTTGAAAACTTTCTGTAACAGCCGTTTGTTAAAATGTCATGATATTTTCCGAAGGGATGTGGCAGTTGTGATATTTTGAAAAGGTAAAATTACGAAAAAGTAAAATGAGAGAGAATGTGAAATGAGTCTGTTGACTGTCATAGAGGGGAAAAGTGAGGGATCGAGAGGTGGATGGTGGAGGAGGAGGGTGATAAATGATAAATGGACGAGAGGTGGAGACGAAGTGGTTTGCCTAATGAGATTACTAAGCTCTTCTGAACAATGCGAAGGTGGCGCAGCCTCCCCACCGTTAGACGTAACGGGAGAAGCCGGTAACTCGGGTGACCAGGATGGCGGCGAGGGGACCCTACAAGATCAGAGCGCAGGGCAGTGGGTTTAGCTCCGAGTTGGGCTGAGATAATTGGTGTCAATTTGAGCCTTCATGCAGACTGGGGGCCCAAAGAGGATTAACTGTCATTACCACCAGATATGGGCGATGCCCCCTCACAACAACCACCCTGGTTATATTTTACAATTAGCCGGATGTGCGGCTTTTCCACGGACTCGAACTTATTTGCATAGTGCCGCTAGAATGAGGAGATCATCCTATTTGATGAGAAGCTTCGGATCCACTTCATTCACTTCCCCAACGAGATTCCGTGGATCATCAGGGCTAAGGGATAACCTGAGTCGCCAGGCTCTATACGATTTCCATAAGATCCTTTCTAACACCATCACCCATTCATTTGACTAACATCGCTTCAAGTCATCGAACCACGTTCCTCATAACTACAAGGTTTCCCCAACCACCCACCTATTCACATATTATTTTGAATACAACGAGCCTACAGAAAAGTTAATGCGAAGACCAGAGAAAATTTGCCAATATGCCGACTTCAGCACAGTTTTTCCCTCTGTTTATAACTCACTTGTTGTCGGTTTTGACCAGAATAGCTCGATTACTTGAAGAGGGCACACCGTTTAAGATGTATCAGGACGTCAATTGTTGTAATGCATAACGGAATTTAATCTTATTCATCCGGTTCTCAGTCACACTCATGTTGACGTAATTCTTAGGGCGTCCATTTTTACCTAAAAATCACTTTTTTTTTTCACTTTTGCTGACTGGAGGCGGTAGTATCCAAGCCTTTTAATCGCTGCTCAAGCGAGAATCTTTCAATCGATTCATGTCATTATTTTTTGGTTCAATTAGGATTTTGGTAGAGTGTTCACGAATATTTCAGCACGCTCATTTTTGATATGAAAGAGGAGAATGGAGGGGATAATAATAATGAACCGTTATTTATTTTCTGTTTTCATCAGATTTCATTTATTTAAAGAACTTTTTCTTTTTTTTTTTTTTAGGACCCTATTTCTAGTTTAGTTGTGAATAGAGATGGGATTATACCCGGTAAATACCAGAGTTCAGGAAAATACCCGATTGGGTGAATATTCAGGTATTTTTAAATTAGCTTCCCGAACTATTTTTGCTGTTATAGATTCTAAAACATTTGTGTTGAAACGATTTAAATTTTGACTCATCAACGAGTACTGAAACTGTAGAGCGCATGCCGAGTCTTGAAAGCTGTATACAGCTCCTTATGCGGGCTCCGGCACTTCTTTTGTCGGCTTCCAGCATCGCCTTGCCAACAAGTTGTTTGCAACAACAAATCGCACGAACGGCTCTAACGATTTTAACCATGAAGGTATAGTTTATATTGCATTTGTTCATGAGAATGTAAAAATTAATAAAAGTTGTGGAATTTACAGTAAAAAACGAAAATACTCATACCCACTTGGGTTTTTTCCCACATAAATACCGGGTTTTCACCTTTTGGGTATTAACCCTTCGCCCATCTCTAGTTGTGAAACGAATCTCGGAAACTTTTAATTTTACGTTGGGAGGGATTAATAGACAATCCATTCATACGTTGTCTGTAAATCGTTGTCTTCACAATTTTCATCTGTTTTTTCGGTTGAGATTGTCGACTAACAAATCTATCTTTTGAAGTATGGGAGAGGGATGGTAGCGAGTGGTGGTAGATTTCTAAGAAGGGTTGCACTGAATAATGGAACATATTGACAAGTGGAGCATGTTTTTGAATATCAACATCTCACTAATCTGAACGCATCTATACTGAACTTGTAAGCTAAGCCTAACGCTTGGACATCATTAAAATAGATAAAGGAGTCATTAAAGAATTATTATCTATGTACTTACAACATCGGGCGTGCTAGCACCGTCTGTATGTGATGTGGAGTCGGCGTTACTGCGCCCGTCATTGCCGTTGGCGGGCGTCCCTATGTCGGCGAGGGGTTTCGAAGACTCTCTTTCGTCTATTACTAAATCTATAGGCATTTTACCCTTCAAGCAACTTATATAGCGGTGGCAGAAGTTGTCACACAACTCGTGAACCTGAAATGAGAAGAAAAATAGAAGACAATTAGAGATCCCTCCAATGTCGGGAATAGTGGGAATTAACAAATAATCACTCAATACCTCATAAACGTGACCAATGAGCAACACGTATTGAAAGCTATTGACTAGCTAAATCTTACATATACAATTTTATACGTTTATGCTGTTAATAATAATACAGATAAATCCAGCTGTAGGTATGTATCATAAGCCAATGATAAGGAGTTCAAAGCGTAATATTACAATTATAAGAAGACGTAGAAAAACGTAAGTAAAACAGGTGTTACCTTTTCTAATTCGAGTAAATGGAACCGGAGTACTTGGATTGCTTGAACCATCTGCAAAATTTATTTACATAGAATTAGTGGCACGCACCGAAACCAACAAAAGAAGTGAGTCTGAAGAGCTTAGCATTTGAATCGGACGAAGTGACAAGGCACACAACAGAGCGATAACTAGCTCTTTCAAACGTAGGTTTTGACGATGTAAATGTGATATATTATTACAGTTTCAGCATTGAGACAAACTGGAAGGCTCATTGGACAAATGTAAATTTCGTTAAAATATTTCGCGGACACTGTTATTGTGCCACTGTGAAAACGAGGAGCCGACTATCTCAACAAGCTCATCAGAGAAGGAATAATATAGTCATTCATGTGTACATATTACATTAATATTTATACGTGCACAGTATAAACATACTCCTGGAAATCAGCACTATACAAACTTTTAAATAAGTAAAAAAGCTTGAACTAAATTATAAATATGGGGAAGGAATAAATTGAAATAAGAAGAGATGGGAGTATTTAGTAGTTGGGACACTACGTACTTGTACATGGCAGGGCATCTGTTGGAGTTGTAGGTACAAAGAAAAATATTCATCAATAACGTTTACCTATCAATTTACCCAATAACTATATCACGTCCAATCAGATATGAACTTTGGATTTATCAAATCGATTCCATTGATACTTTCATTTCACATGGGTACGAATGAAGAGAATGAATGGGGACCCTCTTCGACCCTCACTATATTTCACTCCAAGACCTATTCATTTCAACTGTATGTTTCGGTTTATAAAAAATATATATATCATATTGTAAATTGTACATGCCTTTGCACAAAAAAAATCACTCACCATACTCTTTTAGACTTTAAAAATTATATTTCACTCCAAGACCTATTCCTTTCAACTGTAAGTTTCGACTTTCTGAAAGATATATATCATATTGTAAATTTTACATGCCTATATACAAAAAAGGACTCACCACACTTTGGTAGACTTTTAAAAACTAAGCCCTGTAACGACCTTGGAAACCATTGCTTACAACTTCCTGTACACTACTCTCATTTTCCCGAGGGCTCAAATTGATTCTATTCTCACGTGAGTCAATTTTAGCGTTAATTTCAGTTTCGCAAAATATATATCCAGTTTATTTCAGTACGAAAATCCTGTTCCTAACATTCCATCGTAGATTATTTTACTTCCATTACAAAATAATAATCAACACTGGAGCTGAAATGTGAACTATAGACTCCATAGCCTGGAGTGTTGAATGTCAGATTAATAGAAGTAACGAAACCATATTGATTTATCGTTGATGGTAGAAGGGGAAAACTATTTAAAGCCGTCTGCCGGCCAAAGATGATGGATGAGAGAGCGCGACGGTGGCACTATCGTGGTAATGACACATCTATCGCCAGGGCAGGTGTAACACTACGCACATTCGATAACAATACCACTTAAACTGTTTCGCTTCTGATAATTACAAACACCCATAGATGAACGAGAACGTTGGATAGCGATTCGGCTTGACGACATTCATTTCTTTAGGTGGAAAGTCTTGGATTTGGCAGAATACGGTACTTGCTATCCCCTGACCCGTATGATCAAGTAAGGAAAGTAAAAACTAGAAAATCACTTCGATTCATTGGTGGAAGGGAGTACTGCGTGCACATTAATGACTTGCGGCAAGTGGTATTCGAGCAAACAGAAGTGACAACGAATAATATCAAGGTCATGGTCGTTACTTAGGTTGGGTATCTCGGCAAATGTGTTCCTTGATATCAACTCCCGCGTTCTTAGGATAGTTGACCTAGTTGTTGTTATTTTATAGGGGCACTGCCTAAATTGTTTATATAAGCTAAAATTCCAATCGTAACAAACCACAATACGTAAATTCATCGAAAAGTTAACTACCAGGTATACTTTAGAAGTATACATCAAAGTATACACCAAAAAGGTATACTATGGAAATTGTTCGGGAGAAGAGAGGCATGATCTAATATTTGGCTATCGTCAACAAAGTTGCATAATCAGTAAATTTTTCGGGTAACAGGTGTAGAAAACTGTTGAATGACATCAATCTCGAAAAGGAAGTGTTTACAAGATAAGTAACTTTAGAAATATTGGTAGGAAGGGAAGGCATTGTAAATAAAGAGCGGAGAGGGATTATCGTGACCCCCACCACACCAGAATAAGGCACACAACGTCAAGCTGTCTGAAGAAATTCTGTCGATATCTCACGGGTTACGGAGCTACTTGAAAAACCTCTTTGTAATGAGAACGCGTATAAACGCATGTAGGAGAGGGGAGATAACCAGCGAAGGTGAATGAAGGATGAACCAACTCTCTTGAAAAAAATTTTCCCCCGAAAACTCTCCTCCTTTCAATCTATTTTACGATTTTAATGGGGTACACGATCGCGATTCCGTCGCTAACGTCGACTAATCGCTGATTGGTTTTCTATCTCGTACCATATAACGATAATTTTTATTTCATCCAACGACCTCGTCCTCAACAGATCAGCAAGATACGAGTAAATTCCAGCTACATTATTTCGGTAACATCAGACAAGAAGAAGTGAATATATTACGTAATTTCTTCCATAACAATACAAGATGATTCCCCAGCACGAACTGAGAGAGATTTGGATAAACTCACCTTTTCACCATAAAACTACAAGCAATTGTTTAGAAAAATAACTTACCTACGCTATTTATTGAGCATCGTAAAATGATCTTGAAACACGACAAGGGAGCAATGAAAGCTTATTTGCGTACATGAAGTATCAAGAGTGTTAGAAATTACGACTAAGAAGGTTGATTTCGCAGCAAAACGTAATGGGAGACGATTGAGGAATGTTGGCGGACAGTCACTTGCTCATCATCCCTGTGCCGGAGCAGATCGTCGTTTATGTAAACGCCTTGTGTAAATAAACTTGATAAATATCGTGCTATTTCGTCACTAATCGGTGACTTATCTGAAGTAGCTGAATGTAGAAAATACAGTAAGAAACATCCCTTAACCCCCTTCTCTAATCTTCGAGTACATTACCAAAAAACCTGGATACTAATACTTCATACCAGTGAATCAAATACATTTACTTGATCGATAAGTTCCACGTCATCTTTTTAAAATATTGATAGCATAAAGACAGGAGTCAGCAAAAAAAGTGGAATATAATAGATGATTTTCGATCGGAAGTGACGAAAAATTTATAAATTTACATCATCACAAGAGGAAAAGGGGAGTCGGGTCGCTGAATCCGGATTCGAGGTCATAAGTGCAACTGATTCCGACCCTTTGGAATACGCCAATGATATAACACTGTTGGTGTTCTTCTACGATTGCCATGAAATGATATCGTTATTCCTATCAACAAACAGATATATGAATTTAGAAGTTCACGTACTTTATTTATTACTATAACAGGTGCCTCCCTTGTTCTACCAAAGTAAAGAGTCAATTACTGAAGCCGAAAATGATGAAAATAACTCACAATAATACCTTTTGGTGTAAGAAACGAAAACAGTTTGAGAATGAAACATATAAACTAAAAGAGTGGGTAACCCTGAGCGCTAGATCTGAATTTCTTTGCCCCGATCTACAACATTCAACACAGCACATTCGGACGAGTACCTACGAAGGACTGGAAATTGGGAGAAGATGAAAATACATTATCAACAATCCTGCTAAATACATAAACTGAAACAATCCATCTCCAAGTTTTCGTTGAGGATGATATGAGAAGGATCCTGCATGAACGGGAGTTTCGTGTTCACCCACAAAGCTAAGATCAGCGAGCTAATGTTGACAAAATGTACCACACTCAACATCAGAGTTGTACCTATCTAACACATTGGAGAAGATAAGTTGGTTATTGCGGTTTCGTAAGCTGTCCTCAAAAACTATAGCAATCTAATTAACCATTGAGTTTGGACAACTTTGAAAGAAACAGTCACTAAGAGGAGGAGGGTGGGAGGTGTTCATTCCACTGGAAATATATGCGGCGTAAGAGAGTGGACCTTGTATAAATCCGTCAAACACCTATGACCGCCCTGCCCATAAAAACAACCGCGGAAAATTATTTCCAGGAGGATCCACGCGTTTCCCTTCATCCAAAACGCGGATACCATATCATATCGGCAGGAAGTTGAACTGCCGCTGGTCGAAGAATAACTGCGATCGCAAACCATGGGGTGAGTGCAAGAAGAAACGTACCTACGTCATATACTTGTTTCATATACAAAACAAGCGGCTACATTGAAATTTGACGAGCAAGCAAATCATTGTATCAAACAGCGATTTAAATAACTATTCACACAGTATTCGTCCAGAGGGTTGGAAAATTAATAGCCCACAAACATTAAACTTCTACTAGCATTCATCGTTTCACAACTTTCTGAATAATTTTGGTACGGATTTGATCCAAACCCTGAATTTCGAAACTTAAGAAATATGTTTCAAGTTTTTAATGATACTATCATCAAATTTTGTCTCACGAAATTACAATTAATTTTTGAGCACAAACTCTGGATGAGACGCTTAAAATGAAGACTAAGTTACAAAAGCTTATACTCGTAATGTTATATTAAGACTTTTTGCTGTGAAACTGCAAGTTAACATCCGGGCAGTCGAGCAATACATGCTTTACAGAGATTTTGAGTGAAACAATGTCGACGTTAGCTAAAAAACAATAGGTACACGTTAACAATCTATATGACAACTTTGAGAACCGCCTGTGTACCAACTATTTTTAAATACGTTACACTTTCGAACGGTGAAAATCACAGAATCGAGTTAATAATCCATCCGATATGACGACACATCTTGGCGCGCGCAACACTTTACCTCAATTTCTCGCTATAAACTAGGAAGTTTTAAGGCAACTTTGTGAGCTAAAGTAATAAGGACTCTCAATAAACCTGGACATTCGAAAAAATACGACAGAATGAATAATCCTCAAGATGAATCAGGCAATCGTGTGTTGACGATTTTACTTCAATCCGTCGTGGACCACGAGTGAAAGTGCATAGACGTGACTGATCTCATTTGATCAAAATGAAACGAAAAACCCACGCTTTCACGTCAAAAGTTTTTGAGGAACCTACAGATAATTTTATCGGTAAGGGTTCATTTAAAATGATGCCGACAAATGTACGTGACCGATTGGTGATTTTGTATCCAAATTCTGACTCACCAGATAGGATGGAAAGCATCGAATAGCTTTCCCTTCTCGATAATTGTGACTTAATTATTAATTTCGTTTTTTGGTACATGGAGACGGATTCCAACCAGGCGGATTTCCCGGATTCTAGTGGATTGGCAAATGAACGTTCTACGTCTCTCTCCTCCTTCTGATTTTATTAGGACATCCCTTCGAGGACAAGGATTCGTAAAAAGTGGAACAGCTATTAGAATTAATCCGGAGGGATGTGGGACAAGCCTGACGTGAAAAAAAGTTAATAAATATAGATCCGTTTCAGACAATTCTAAGAACAAATCCTTGAAAAACAAACTTTGTAAACGTGTGTAATGGAAAGAGTAAGTATTGTCTGTATGGCAAGTTTTGTCGACCTTGCCCAGCCTGCAATCTTGTTCGATTCCAATTTCACTCCAGTTGAACAGCAAACAACGGAAAATTCTTATTTCGCAACGTAAGAAAGGAATTTTAGGAGGTTATGCCAGAAAAAGTCTTTTTAAACTAATTTGGTCGAACTCTATTTCTTCTCCTGGAGTCAGGGAATTGAGGAAAATCCATATTTGCTACTACAAACCGTACAAAGGAAAGTCCCTGTAATGTATGCACTACTTTTCAATACGTTTTTCTAGTTTCTCGAGAATCGTTGCCCTAAACGTGGAAACTACAATTTTTTGTCATTTTCAAATATTTGCACAACAAAATTTCTGATTTCCCCGGAAATCTTCAACATCACCTCTAGACCTTTGTCTTAGCACAGGAAGCGGATAGCAAGTCATATTATTTAATCTTTGTCCAAGATGTCCCCTTTTCTACTGTTACAATGCGCTGTTCTTTTGATTCCGGAACAAATAACTATATTCCATTACATTAATGTATTCAAATTGAACCAATCCTACCAAAGCTTACACCACCTTCATTATTGAATATTTCGAATGAAAAACCTCTTCTCAGTTACTGTCCCATCAGGAATCGTACACCATACCAATAAAAGTACTTCTGGCAACAGTAGTTGGATGAGGATGGAATTACGCATGATCTTTTTTCTCCCCACTTTCAAAGTTCTTATTACATTTGATGGTATTTAGAAAACTTACCAACGAGTCAACTTCGGGATCCGCAACGTAATACGGTTTTTCTTGCCGGATCTGAAATTGAAAAAAACCAAATATTTAATAAACCATTAAATTTAACTAAAGCTATCATTAATTCCCCATCTTCATATCTGGATTACTGTTACTCTTCGATAGCGTAACAGTGAATAGACATTTCGTCGGTGAGGAAGCTGTACCTCATGTATCCTAGCTAAACATGTTTCAAACGATGATTCCTTATTAACGTTTCATTACAACGGACTCGCGATAATAAACAACGGCAATAGGATTGACACATTATCACAGCTCTGGCCCGAAAACCAAACGCGGCGTACGGACAAGTACCATACTATTGACCGAAATCATAGTTACCGTACAACTTACATTTATTTTCGACGATTTCATCATAATCGGAATAATTACGTCGTGCAGCGATACTTAACTAGAAAATGAAAACTGAAATTGTATAGGCTGAAACCAATTTCTGAAATATAAAACTGAGAGAAAATAACATTGGTTGAGTGCACAGGGATGGTGTGAACGGCTCATTTGGCACCCTTCTGTTCTGGAAGGTCTCCAGCGGGTTTTACGAGGAGGAGAAGAGGAATTCTCATCTTACAAATGCATCATCCCCCACATGGTGTCAGGGGCGCATAGATCGATGGCTCTGTCCTCGCGCATCAACACAAAAGATCTGTATTTTTGAATAATTTTTGGGGGAAATGCAGTTTTTTAAAGAATGAGAAAATACGAAACGGTGATGCATGCTTCGTGGATTAAAATGGCAGAGAACATTCAGTACTGCATATTGCATGTTGGAATGGATGTGGCAGGGTACATTCAGCGTCAACTGCCGCCCAGCCAATTTTGGTAATCTTTTTAATCGTTCATATGTATGAATTTTCTAATTCTTTGGATAAAAAAATCAATCATTGCAAAAGAAATAATGAGCTCGTTTGACAAACTTAGGCACTTTTTGAGCACTGTAAATTGGTTTAATTCTCAAAAAATGTACTGCACAAAATGGCTAATAATCGTTTTATATATAAGCGTTCAATATATTCAGTAGTTTGTCCAATAAGTTGAGCCTGACTTTGAGCCATAGAGTCACCGAGTTGCTTAAAAAGTTGAGTCAACAGTGCAGAATCCATAATAATAATCAAATAGTACAAAGAAACAGGCAGAATAGTCGTATACTGAAGTTAGGTTATGGCGATTTCGGCTACGTAACCGGTAGGTGAAAATTACTTACAATAGCTCTGCGTCACAGTCCGTAGCAGTGTCAAATCAGGGTTTCTATTTTCTCCAATTTGTTGTAATGTACCGAACCGATTGAAGCTAACAATAACTGGGCCTTTCGTAGGTCAGAAATAACATTTTTTCATCGCTAGATAATTATCGAAGCGTTCGAGATACGATGTAAATTTATCTTTCTTCGGGTCGACCGATATTCATATAAAATGTTCGTATTATATCCCCATATTCTATAATATCCTTCATTTCCAAGGCTTGATGATTGAATTTTGTACCCTTGACTAGTGGAGTCAAAATATTTCAGGATATCAGTATAGTTACTCAGAATATGTTCCCCTTTTGCAACCTCATGATAAACATAAACATTGTTGATTCGAGAGACACCGATTTCCAAGACTTTGAACTGTTAATCAAACATCAAAATCAATTTCACACAACCAATAACGTCTTGATACAACTTCGGAAAAGTAAAACCGATGAGTATATTTTGAAAAAATAACTGTGTTATAACACAGCTGTTTGCCAGCAATTATTAGAATAATTGATTCACACAAAACGTGAGCTTGCATGGACGATGGCAAATCATCGCGGAGCGCAGGGACATTGAGAGTTGAATAAATGGCTGCTTGAATTTAAAATACGTGGGAATCCAAAGGACTCAACCTTAGTTTCACATTTCACCAGATTTAAAGCACTGACTAGAGAACGCTATTAATCAAACTTCTGGTAGATAAGCAGTGCTTATCATAGTCTTGGATAATCCGCCATGAAGGTCAGCAAGTGTTGAAATGGAAATGACTTCATATCTCTCGATTGAGGAGGCGGTGTGGTAGCGAAGGAGAGACTCAAAGGGATCCACCACTCCCTTTTTCCAATGATAACATTAGTATGCACATGAGATCAAGCTAAGAAGGGGAAAAGAGATAAAAATCAGGTACGCGTAATTAAAAGAATGATTTAAATAACAAATGTAGTCGTTAGGGAAAAGATAAAACTTGCGCTGCTCTGAAGGAGAAGGAGCAATAAAATAAATACAAAGGCACAGAGAAGAGAAGTTTAGTTCGAAATGTGAAGGATGAGCACCGTGGAGGAAGAAGGGGTGATGATAGGACGGAGCGGTACCAGGGGGTTACCTACCAACGGAGCCCACACTACCCCGCTGTGAGTGCCCGCTGCGAGGGTTCCAGCATCGCTCATCATTCCCACATCGCGCGTCACGTCTTCAACCCGCTTCAGGTTCCAGTCGTATCCAAACATTTTATCTACCCAAGAAAATAGAGAACAAAGTTTTTAATCTTAATTTTTTTTCCATCACTTCATATAGGTGCACTCACAAGTGTTGCCACAGTTGCAGGTATTGAGACAGTCTCAATCTCATCCGACAAACAAAACGGTGCAAATCTGCGAAAAAAAAAACTCCCCGTTGATTTAGTGAGGTTCAATACATTTGAGATTAGGGTACGTAATAATATCTCGATGTAAGTTCAAATTGTCTGCACTAATTCAGAAAACGAATCAGAAGTTTTAGTACTAGGTAGTTGTTTTTACAGTGTTCTGTGTAGTTTGGTGCACTGGATGCTCGCCACGCTCGCGTCTCAAACGTTGAAAATAATCTAAATTGATCATTCCAGTAACCCTACCAACGGAGCTACCACATGAATTAAGTCCGGTATACTTAGCGAAGTGTGAACACATCATCAATCGAATAAAGAATTGTTTACACATCTGTATAGTCCGTAGCTATAACTGAAACCTCATATTATTTGAATCACAACTGACATTCAGTTAATTCGAGATTTCTAACTTCTTATTTTCCTTTGAATGAAATAAATTAAAAACACCACAACTCGTTCTGTGACAAAACAAACCGTGATGAGGCAATATGGCATTCAACTAAATACAAAAGGCACTTGGTATATGAACGGACACGAAAAAACAAATTTTCGGCAACCCAAATCTTTGTACAGTTACTGAGCAGGTGGAATGTGGGTTCCTAGTGGATACGAGCCTGAGAAGAACAGTACCGATGGAGGTGTTTTTTTCTCTCCTATAGGGACCCTCGTCAGGGTTGGATAGACAGTTCCTAGAAAATCTTTCTTCCAGGATGGGCCCCAAGAAGCTAATGACCTACATATTTGAAACAACCCCCTCCTAATAAATAGTAATTCCTTGGGTAAAATATCATATAACTGTTTTTCTGGCCCAGCTGATGAATGAACAAGTTGGTCTGTCTAACTAATGTTCTAATTCAAAACTTTTCTGTCAAACCTTGTTTTTGACACCTTCTGAAGGGGCATTATAATTGAAATTATGTTTCACGGGGTTTTAGGGTGGAACTATCCCCCCCCCCCCCCCCCCCGAACCAAACAACAACAAAAAACAATATTTTCCCTTACAAAAGAGAGACACTTGAATCGATTGATACACCTCTAATGGCACGTTAGAGGAAATATCACGAGCTAATCTCAATTACCTCAATGATCTTTTTGAGGGATAACTCCCGACCATGGATTAACTCTGCTTTAGCCCTCTGTAGTGAGTGGGTGATGTCACTACGCTTGGTCACACGGTAGTTGTAGAAACTACTTTGTTAGTATTGCAGTTCATGCATGATGTAATGAGTTCAAGTGAGTAGTGTCTATAGTTAAAACCAAAGGGCCTTCATACAATACTAAACATAATATCTATTTTTCGTCTCTTTCCTATTCAACATACGTCAATAAAATATGGAATAGAACATAATATGCTCTATTTTATATAGATCATAAAATATATTTCATAAGGTTTTACATAATTCAACAAAACTAGATAAATTTAAAGTTGTTGTGGTGACATCAAAGCTCTTATCAGCCCCGCGGAAAATAAAACCCCGGCTCTCTCCCGCTTGGCAAGCAATAACTCTCAAAATTTTACATTTCTTGTTGTTTGATGATTTGCCTACTAGGTATTTTATTGCTATTTCCACTCTTCAGGTTTAATTTAATCAGGTGCAAATTTAGCACCTACAAACAGTCAACGCTACGCTCTTTCTTAAATTAAACTGGAAATTTATCTGTGCAAGCTAAAACTGTTATGAAAGGCTCTGAAAGCCTCCGTCGTCGATGCTATTATTCGCGGGCAGACTGATTTCGTCCAAAAAAAGGTATTTTTTGCCTTGCCCTCTTCAAGGTATAAAAATCCTGATAGCACGTGACAGTGAAGAGGTGGAGGGGCCATGGGAGGCCGATAATATGAGGTTTGGCGGTGGACACGTATGAGGCTCACCAATTTATAGGAGCTACTGCCTGCCGTGGCAGCTACTAGTCTTCGTAGGTTATTATCCTTCATACTGTGATTAGCACTACCTGTCTCATATTCTTCTTGAACCCACCCTACGGTTAAGCTACTTGGCACCCATCTCAATCGACCGATCCCTCTTTAACCGAAATGGTCTCCTGCCTAGTTATTTAGGAATTACTTCAGCTCAATATACCCACCAGAAACTAGATGTAAATCATATTGCACCCGGTAAATTTTTTAAGGGAGATGACGAATTTTTGAGGGACGATTAGATTTAATTCCGGGCAGAAATCACAAAACATCCAACAATAGATTCAATGATAACGATTGCTATAAACCCATATTTACATCCTGAAAAGTAACAGAAGAAATATTGAATATTATCGTAAGGTTTATAGTACTGAGTTGCCAGATTAGGACATGAGAAAGACTTGGAAAAATGGTAGTGCCCATTGAGTTGGACCTGTGAAAGCGATAGAGCAAAGCTGAGCTAAATGCGTCATTGTGGTGGCTAGAGGGGTTAGAAAAGTCATTGTCGATAGTGATCACCAGTTTGGGATTGAGTGGGTAAAACGTAACAGATGTTGAGAGTATGCAAATGAATGGATCAACATAATGGAGACAGAGGGATTACGAATTCCTTCCGAACCGAATCATAGGAATGGTTTTGTGATGTTGATGAGCCCGCTTAATCTGATATTTACATTAGGCACGGATTCGTATCTAAGCAAATGCTCCCTCCCGTTGTCTGGTTGCGACAGGCCGTTCAATTGATGTATTGGATTGGTTCTTCAGGAGTTCAGATCTCAATGCGAAAAGTAACTGAAAAATAACCGAATCACACGTTTTCATGTCCGAATAGGTTGATGTCGACTTGACCAATAACATTGTTCTTTGTCACCCTTACGATACACATTACCTCACTGAAAGTTATACAACAACTTGCTGCAGTTCATGGTTACTCCCAACTCGCAGTGAATGACTCCGAATATACTGCATCCGCGTACATTCAACAGTGGGCACTTGAAACAACATGAAAGAAAGAGGCACTAACATCGGCCAACACATGCCTAATTTCAGCATTGGGTCCCAGTCACTCAAGGTTGCAGGAGTCTTGCGTTTAACTTGGCAAGATAGAAACTTTATTTTGCCTCCCTAAATCGAAATGTCCACTATATTTAAGATTTCACAGCATCAACACGAAGAATTGTCCGAAGGTCATCAAATAGTACGAACTAGAGAGACAACTTTTTTTAAACAATAATTCCAAGTTTTTAATCTCAATTTCAATAGCAAGCACTTGCCTAAAATACTGGGAATAAACGCATTAGATAAGGAGGGATAGGGCTCAGTTCTGCGGAAAATATAAACAACTCGGAATAAATTATTAACCTTAAAGGAAGAGTAGAATTGCCTCTAATAAAAAAGGTATAAACAGTTTTGTACTTCTACTAAGGCGATTGAAGACTGTGGGGAGGGAGGATTTAGATGTACCTTCTGTTGGGTAAAGGAATGAAAATAGGGCGTCGAAAAACTCTTACAGCCATCAAAACTTCCCTAACCGCGGGAGTAGTCTTGCTTTTTACATACTCGTATCCTTCCTTCTCACACACCCTTCTTCTTTCTATTCTCCCTTTACCCGAATTCACTTTGCCCATAATCTTTTATTTATCCGACATCCTTTGGTGGGCGCGGTCTGATCCTTAGTGACGTGAGAGAAAAACCAAAGAGATTCTCATCATTTCTCTTGCTCAAGAGTTCCTGGTTTTCAATCAATATCGGGGAGAGCACGACTCTGAACACGAATGCGAGTAGAATAACCGAAAACGGAAGAATACGGAATGACGATGCACATAAAAGTCGAGAAAACAAATGTAAAATTTTTGGAACGAAAAAATCCACATATTTCAGCGCCCCCGTTATTTACGTTTCAGCGTCTAATTGGAATGGAAAGTGGTGAGAATTCATCTGCTCTTAAATCAAACCTTAGGATCGTAGGATCTTTGTGATTTTCAGAAAGAACCTATAAGTCATCAACTTGAACATGCGTGAATAAATGAAGACAATATTACAAATCGGTTTTAGCGAGGGAATCGATAAAATTAAGTAACAAACCAAGTAGGTATAACAAGTTATAGTAGCTACTCATGACAGATGTGCGACAATATCTAAAATCTGCAAGGAACAACAGAAAAATTAGTTTTTTCGGGGGGTTTTCCAGGTGACTCCAACGAATGAGTTTTAATGTGACATTCAACACCGAACCAACCACAGAGGAAATCGAAGGCGATTCGAAAAAAAAATAAATTTAAGAAAAATAATATCCACTCCATTTTTTTGAAATGTGCTAAGAAATTTATACCTATACATAAATAAACAAAGATTAGCTATAGCATCAAAAGAATAGCTATACGCAATAGCATTTCTCGGGGATCTACCGACATCATTCCCGAATCATTCTGTCCTACTTTTCTGATAGTTATAGTAGTCAACATCTAGGTATCTAAAACTATTACAGAAGCTCTCTATTTCATGTAACATTTTGAAACACTTATTCAAATAAACTCGTTTTTTCGTCTAGAGACTCCTTGCTGAATGAAATCATGAACATACGGAAATCGAGCGACCGTTCAACTTAGATACCCTTGTGGAAACATAGACATTTACCTTACATTATATGAGTTTTTAAAAGCTATTGATTTCAACCTGTGAAACAATATTATTATTATTACTAATTTATTGATTTAATACTTGTAACGGCTTTTTTAAAAGCTATTGATTTCAACCTGTTAAAAAATATTATTATTTATTACTAATTTATTGATTTAATACTTGTAACGGCTGTAAACATGTTGAAGCCAATAAAAAAAAACTCGTTTTTTTTTTTTATTTACCTACTTGACTAGAAGATGTAAAGCAATATATATATTAAAATCGGTATAAAATAAATAAATAAACGATAAAATTAAAAAACAATAACAATAGTAATAAATAATTGAAAAGAAATTGCTTTTTTTCACTGTATGGAAAGTAGTGATTTGATCACCTCAGTCAACACATGATGAATCTAGTCAAAAAGGCCGGAGAAATTTTCTGAGTGATAGAAAGTTATTAATAAACTCATTAATCGGAATGACCATGCAGTGGCACATTTAAAAAAAGCAGAAAAGTTTGGTGACAGCAAAAAAGTGGTTCTGGCTATTTACCCGAGACTATGTTATAAAAAAAAAAAACAGACGGGTAGAGCAGACGGAGAGCGATGATCTTGATCCTAGTTATTCAGATAAAAGTCGACAACTCCAATACAACAGCATTCAATTACTGTTAAGTTGTAACTGATGTAATGATATGCACGCGATGCTCTCACGGCAGTTGGAACGGAATAGTTCATCGCCCAAACGCCGTTAATGGGCCCCGACGATATAGTTTTCACATTACAACCGTTATGCAACATGAGGGTAACGAAACTGGAGAATGCCCGCCGTAAAAACTACTAGAAATCTGCAAAGTTTATGCGGCGGAGAAGGAGAAATAATTTTTCTGCGGCGTTTAGAATGTGACGTGACGAGCATGCAACGGTTGGTTCTCGCGATTGGAACCGATAGGGTGTTTATTATTCAGCCGTTTAGTCGCTCACGATATCTACAGCGAAATGGTGATGACAACAGAACATCACGCAGAATGTCCCATCACGTAATTGAAGGCACCAATAAGAATAATACTAGCGCCTCACAATTACGGAGATGCTATCAATGAGGTGCGCATCTCTAGAATAAAGCCGAAGCTTAAAAAGTCGAATGTCGGAAAGTAATGCAAAATTTCAGTGAACGCACCAAATAAGGAAAATTTAATCGAATAAAGATCAAGTAGTAAAATGTACAAAACAATTTTTTTTCACTGACAACAAAACTACAATTCCTTGAATAGTAATTTGACAAGAACGAATTATTTGCCTTTGTAACGAACAAAAAACACCCAAATCAAACAATGAACCCCATGCAAAAACAATTCCTTCTCATTTTATCGAATTTTCGGAAAAAGCAAGCTATGAAATTGCTTCAAAATGAGTTGAGCCCTATGTTACTGGTTCGCAAAATAGTAGCCTTCTGTCAAAGTTATCGTTATTAATGCATCACTATCATCATTGAACTACCATCTTCTACGCATCTACCACTCTGGCTGTATTGAGCTGGTGAAAATTATTTTACAACTCTCCGCTAGTTTTCCTCAACTGAATTAAAGCTTGATTGACAGCGTTAGGGATAGCATAATCGAATATTATCAACCGCGCCCTGAGAGCTGTAACTAGCCGAGCGGTCTCGCTCAGACCTCGCATTCAAGTGATAGAACTTGTGTGAAGTTGGCTGTAAAAATCCAGCTGTAGGTAAGGGTGCTCCGCAGTTAAAAAAAAATTTTTTTGGTAGATTACAAATGTTCACTATGGAAAATTATAAACCAAAAAGTGGGAAATATGATTGTTTGAAAGATCGGCGGAAAGTTTTGAGATTTAAAAAAAAAAAAAAAAAAAAAAAATCAACAGAGATGAACACAAAAACAGCATTGGGTCTGGTCCGATATAGAAGGGGAGCCTAGGTGGACGTTTCATATGAAATTATGATAGAGAGTCAGGTTGGTTGTGTGAACAAACTACACGTTTCAAAAAGTAAAAAATGAAATGAAATAAAAAGCATAGAGCGTCAGTGCCGCTAGCGGTTGGTTCCACTCGATCAGAAGTGGAATGTATCCCCGAGGAAAGGATTAACATAGATCCTTCGTACATTAATGGTCGTGCGGCTCGAGATTATTTCAATTCCAAAACCGGTTGACTACAAAGAATCCAGATTTAAAATAAGAATACGAAGGAAGAATAGGAAAAAAGAAGGGGCGAAGGCGGGAAGGGAGAGAGATATTTCACTGTGTTGTCAGTTACAGCCAGTTCTCCCCACATAATAGGCTCCTTCGTTCGTGAAGCAAGAGAAGGACGGGAATAAAAAGAATGAGAGGAGGGTCCGACCGAAGCTCTACCTGGTACCATCCCATATATATATATAGGATGGTATATATATATATATATATATATATCATACACTAACATGAAAGTATCATTCAATGCTTACTTTGAAACTTTGCACAAGATTTTATGCCAACTTATTCTTTGCACAATGTCTTCGCCGATTCGTCTGCAATTAAGGATATCACCCACCTTCCAGTTTAAATTGTGGGCCATCTTTCGACTTTCCAAGAGATTTATTTGATTTTGGTTCTATCATTGTACCTATGAGCGTTATCGAATGCTCCGTTTATGATGAATTTTGTTTCGCCGAGCGCCTAATACACAACTCTGTAAATCTGAATCAGTGTTGATCGAATGTGAACTGATAGATGTATTCTGCATTCATTTCACAAACAGTCTTTAATATTAATATTACATAGCCTTGGTTCGAACAGAAGCTGAGCAAGGTGAGTACCGATAATGTTATTGGATTAATATTAACAATTCAAACGGGAAAGTTGCCGTATTAAGTCAATGGGTATTTCGATTCGATGGTGGTCCGTTATATTCGTATAGTGGCAAGGCCGAATTGAGTACCTTCCTCCTTTTTGAAGTCGATAAAAACTCAATGGTTTCGTCCGTTACCGGAGTTGAAATACAATTATGAATTGCACCTCAGCTACAGTATACATAGAACCATCTTGCTTTGAATAATGGAGATGATCATTGCAACTTAGGAGTTTTCTGACGAAGCGCTAGCGTGTTTGCAGGTTCAGACATTTTAGGAATACTATAAATCGGATTGATTGAAATAAGTCCAACTGATTGATTGAATGAACCTCAAACATCAAACTTTGAGAACGAGGATCCAGGTGAGAGACAGACACGGTGAAAGGGAGAATGGGTCGGGGCCCTACGATTCCCCTTCTGAATAACATTCATAAGTGCTGGTAGGCAAACAAACATGGCCACGGTTAGAGGGGTCGGCCGAACGCCGGGTGTCAGCCGCAGATTTCCACCCTCAGGCCTGACGTCGACGGGGGCACGATACGAGAAGCGTCATAACAGACTAAAATAAAATTTGCGGAAGGGCTGGCAATAAATACGTAACCAACCCTACCAGGGTTATACTAGCTCGCTACTCAACTGGAGGAATGTGATTATCCAAGAATTCATTCAAATCTTAAAAGTTCAGTTCGTTCAAATCATGATATAAATTAAGCTATCTAATTCAAAGGGGAGATTGGATAAATTTTACGTTAAATAATAGTCTAGTTCGGTGTAGTGTAGTTACACGCTACAAACTGACATAGAGTTCAACTTCACATTCTCTAGATGCTTGTAGGGTGCCCAAGCTAAAGGGATTGTCGGCATCCTTCGAGATTTTTTTCAAACATTCCTCACTAATCTACTAAATTAGTGATTGGCCTTTGAGACGTATATTTGGTCTTTTGGCTCTGTCATGCCTTCATAAATAACTCAGTAAAGCAGGATATGTCAAGGTTTATCTAGGTTTTCAAAGTACATATAGGCCCAACAACGATCCCGTTAAACAATGAACGCACTAAAAGAGCCTGGATGAGCGGTAAACTATTGAAAGGCGCAAAGAAGAAACGTTACGTCACAATCATAGCTATGAAAGAAAACTTTTTACAGACAGCTGGGCAATAAAATGAAAAAAAAGGTCATCCATCAATCGCCGATGCCTGTCAGGGAATCACGAGCAAAATACAGGGTGCACACCACAAGTTTGGGAGTAGAAGGCAGTTTGAAGGAAATATGGCCAACAGTTTCACCCAAAGACGTAAATCAAAAGGGAGACCTCTTCCCAACCCCTCAGGGTGAATCTTTTTTCTCTCTTTTTTTCCATAGTACCACAGTAGCTCAGGTGCAAAGGGGACGATTCTAAGAAATCCCAGAGGCCAAGGTCAGGAGGTTTGGGACTGCTTCATAGAACCCTCAGAGTGGACGTCAAATGATTTCATAACTATTCATACGTGCGTTCAGAACTATTCATAGACAGAAAGCTGGAAAGAGGGGGATTTATCATTAGCATAATTTATATTTCAATATTTTCCATTATGCTCACTTGGGAAATGAGAATGAATTAGATACTTTTCAGTAACTTTAGCAGTCACTATAGCACAACTCAATCGCATTTCGTGTATTAGATTTATCTATCAGACACCAATCTATTGAATTAGATTTAGAAATTATAAGAACAATGTTTGAAACGATTGCGAACTTGAAATGATAGTCCCGTTGTAAGACTCAGACTGAGACTTGCCACAATGATCACACATACAACATGTTTACGACAATTCAGCAGATCTTTTACAACCCCCGAACGGAAGAGGAGTAGAGTATAACGGAAATAACAACAAAACGGAGGGCTCACTATTTTGAGGGGGAATGGCAAGGGAAACGTGAATATGAATGAGAGGAGGAAGTTATCTCGGGACCCTTGCAGAGGAAAAGCTGTGTCCAAGCCATCGGGCGTCCACAGCCATAAATATCGGAATTATAGAGAAAGATAAGAGTGGGGCGGGGATCAGCAGAGATCCTCTTTAGAGAAGGATATCCCCCAGATACAGAAGGGGACAGCCTGGTAGGGATATGGAGGATCCGACCCATAACAAGCGTTTGGATTCGGGGAGGGAGCCACTGAGCTCCGAAAAACCCAAAAGTGGAAATAGCACTTAAGGACCAACATAGTGGTGGATCTTGGAATGTGAGAGATGCTGGTAAGAATGGATGGGGTGTAAATCATGTTGTGGGACCCTTCCATCGAGTGCTCATTCATTCCGGAACCCGGGCCCCTCTCTTTCACAAAGCTGAGTATCCCCAAAATACTCGGTATCACGTAATATGTCCTGCCCTAGTAGAGTTATGGTGGTGAAGGGATATCACCGAACTGATTTTCAATAACCCCCACAACTAGCAATCACTTGCAACCGTACGTAATCTAGAATTGACGAAAGACAGCAGATCCCGAAACAAATGATCACGTAAGTTGCAATAATTATTGTATCATGACTTCAATAAAACATATCCACGATACACATTACAGCGCTACAATAAACCGAATACTGCTAAACCGGTAAAATGAAATCAAAAGCCGCCTTTCACGAAACGTCCTAGTTCACGTTGTTGGACTAATGATTACAAATGGTAATGGGTGCAAGGGTTAAATAATAAAATATAAATAACATATAATTATGTAAAATTGGGTACCTGTTTCGAGAAAATGGCAATGTCTTCATTAAACGATTCCGATGAACATACGTCGCCACCAGCTACACCGGGGTCACGAGGTGTGCTGGTCGCTAGCTCACATTTCTCGAAAATGAGCGCGAGGAGGGGAAAAAGAGGGTGTCTGAAACAGAAAAGATATGCTCGTTATAGCAATGAAGCGAAGTAACATACAAAATATATATAGATGTACACGTATTTATGAAGCAGACAAATTGAAATCAGATCGTTCTTCCGAGCCAAGCTCCTCAAAAATTAAAATTTCCGTTCTAGTTTTTTCATTTTACTTTCAGAATGAAGTCGGTTTTGGTGTATTCTATCACCAAACCCGGTGGAAATTGGAGTGATTGATGGAAATTTGCAGGGAATCAGTCGTAAAATTAG
Source organism: Creontiades dilutus (assembly GCA_031894815.1). NCBI lineage: Eukaryota > Metazoa > Arthropoda > Insecta > Hemiptera > Miridae > Creontiades > Creontiades dilutus. The sequence goes on along the minus strand of JAVIWC010000855.1, from coordinate 1,339,483 downwards.
AATAAATTGCATTAGAAATTGGATTAGAATAAATTGCATTCTAATCCGTGGCAATTCTAGTCACATGTATTTTGAGAACGGTAGATTATGCGCGTAGGCAGAATAAAATAGAATTACTCCAACAATTTGATGAGATTCCGATAAAGAACAGGTAAATGTAAGAGAATAAAAAATACTCATAAAATACCCGTATGAGTACTTCATAAACGAAAATTAATGATTTTATAACATTAACAGCAATATAAATGACGTAACACACATACGTCAATGACGTACATCATTCCATGGAAGTGAAATCTGAAGTTTAATAATTAATGTGGAGTAAATATTGTGTTACAGGAACTTTATAAAAATTAAAAATTAAGAACCAATTCCGGGCTGGGCCACAGTGTTACACTATCCAGCTCGGTTATCGGTCATTATTCAATTGAAGAACAATGTAAGATGTAAAATGATGTAAATAAACTATCTATCTATCTATATAAAATTATTATCCCAGTCAACTTATTGATATCATGATGAATAATTTTAGGCAATTTCGCCATTGCGAAAGACAACATTGAGTAACACGCTGCCCAACAACAAATTTTGCTTGGAGAAATGAGATGATGGAACCGTATTTCGTTCACTACAATTTGAATGAACAGTGAAAACATCAAACCGGGGCATCACAAACTCGGCCTGGGGGTTGGACAGTAAATAGCGTGAAACAATAAAATGACGTTTTTTTTTGTTTTTTTTCCATCCGTAGTAGTACGAATGGTAAATTTTAGCCTCACATTTAATTTCAACGAAAATAACAGAGACTGGTACACCAAAAAAGGAGTTGGCCTGAATCCTAAAAACAACAGAAAGGGGGATACTCCCAACAACAAAAAATATAACGAAAAGAAAGGGTAAAAAAGGGCCTGAAGACGGGACCCCATAAAATATCGAGGCAAGGGCGAACAATGGAGCTCATCCTGTGCGTTAAGCATTTGCATAGTCCCCGGACCACATGCATTTATTTAGGATTCCCTGAGACACCCAACTTCTGACTACCCGCACACAAAGAGTCATGAGACCCACCGCCTCCATTGTCTCACTCCGTCCCGTATCAAGAGGCCCGTCTCCTCGAATGAGTTAATGCTACTCGATTCCGATCGGACGCCATAAGGTTATCCATCCAGGAGGGAAACCGTCTCGATAATCCATTAAGGGAACACGAAGTTATTGTTAACGTCGTATCGCCTAGGTAACTAGGATTGCTCTAGGTTCACGCTAGAACTGAAAAAGGATGTGAGACCCCGGAGAAATCCCTCAAATGTTAAACAATGTTCCGTTCACAACCGCAGAACCTGAATTCCTATCATTTGAATTCTACCAACATGATAATTTGGATATAAATCTCTTATCAAGTTACATGTACCCAACTACATGTTGAAGTGTGTTCATTGAAACTACTAGTAGCTTCTCCCACATCAATCCCACCATAAAATTCGAGATTATTAGAATGTAAAGATTCACATAAATCTGCGCGAATCATAATCATAGAATATTACATGTCAAGATTGAATGAGTGATTAACCGGTGCAGTAGCTAATTCAATTACAAAATTATTGATGAAGAAGAAAATTTGTACCTAGCAATATTAGGTAGTTTAACGTGAAAATACTGATTGGAATTACTGTAAATATGCAACATTGAGAGTAATGAAAGATATTCTCGACTCTTCTAAAGAGTGACGAGCATAGAAGTGTTTAAATATATCATTCTAAACACAACTTCAGATAGTTGTTACGGCTACAAATATTTTGAATGCTAGGAGTTTACTCCCGTTAATATTCCAACAGCAGGTGCATTCGTATATAACCCATCTCAGAAGAGGACAGAAACCCAATCATGAGAAAAAACATTGTTTATATCAAAAGGAGCAGAGGTGCGATGACCCAGACGAACTTTTACTGTAAAAACGTACATAACGCCTCTCCCTACACCACAATGGCGGCACCCACAAATAGGAGCCGATGTCCCCAGGGGGCGAATATGAGAGACTTTTTTCAGTCATAAGAAAAAATTAGAATAAAAAGTGAGCACACATCACTTGATTCGTTGGGCAGGTTCAACCTTTTCCGCAGGTATAGTCCACAACCCGAATCTAATTTCAAAATGGAATCCAGCCGAGAGGGAGTGAGATACGACGAGATCAGTTCTTATACACGGCTCGGGGACAGGACGAACCTAATCATAAAACGTTCTCATACAGGTGAAACAGAGAATTTTCCTTTTATTCTTAGAAGTCGGTTAAAAATGAGAATATCAACTTTATAACGCCTCAAAACGAGTATGAGAAGAAAAATTATTTAAAAAAAAAAAAAACAAATGAAACATCTCGGTGCCAGCAACGGCAATCTTCACTATCACACCTGTTTATATCTATTTACGAGAACCGAATAATTCGCTGTGATTCTTGGGAACCATACTCGGAACGCATAACTGAAGAAGTATTAGATTAGATTATTATTTAATATTAGTAACCAGATGGTGCAACGACTATCCACTGCTCTGAGGTATACGAAAGAAACCAAACACGAATAGTCTATTTTCGTGACACCCACCATCAAAACGAAAATTGAACTCCAGTTTTCCCGAAACGCACTTGTGTCGCTTGAAAAATACTCTTGGTTCCCATCCAAACAGACCAATCCGTGCGTCTGGAACGCATTCAATTTCATTCAAAATATTCTCAAAAGCGGCTTCTAAGCCGGGGCTGGCAGCAAACCAAAAACGCAGTGAGGGAATGAAATGGAGTTAATTCCAGTAACTATTTCTCGTTCTAGGGTCACGAATGATATGTTTAAATGGGTCAAGTGCCTGGAAATGTTGTAATCGAAAATCTCCTCTCTCCCATTGATTTAACCCAAAGCCTGGTATGAGCGTTATCGGTATGTGGTGTTTATATTTTTAACGGATATCGACTGGATACAGGAGATTCGAAACCAACCGCAAATTCCCAACTACTGTTTATACATATAAATTTCCACAGTGGTGTAGTTCGCCACAGGGTTGCTACGATATCACCACTTGTTGAAACCTTGCGAAATCGGAGAAGTAAAGGTGCTAAACGTAGTGGAGTGGGAATAAAAACAAAAAAACTGGGTTTAAAGGCCTCTTGCAAAGTCCTTATTGTGGAAATAGCACGAATAAGAACTGAATTGTTCTTCAAGAACCCCCCTCGTAATAAAAATCTGAGACTAATGTGTTTGAATCGCATCTTCAACTTCGGCAGGGTAGTGGATTAGGTAGTGGATGTTCCTTTGTTTAGATTCCAATAAATGATAACTACTGCGATCTCAAGCAATAAGAGTGAACTAATCGCAGGACAGGATCAAGCTATGCTGATAGTTTACGCAGTAGGGGCACCGATTAGATATTATGATGCAACATTAGATATGGTAAAACAATTCACAACTAAAATTTATGACGTTGAATTCAACTGGGAATTGTTTCTATAGTTTCAAAACTACCATTTGAATTTCAGTCATATGGAAACCCGCATTGACGCTTCCGAGTAAAAAACCCAAATGCCATAGTAGAAGTTGGCGATTCCCTGATATGATACAATAGGAATTCTTAATTTCGTTTGGTTTGAAAGTAAAGGCATAATGAGATCAGTAGGTTGAGTCATTGGTGAGGCGGCAAGTAGGGGGGAATCGCGTGCGGGCGCAAAGCTATTTTAGGAGTCCAACTCTCCATATTTAATCTACAAGAGGGAGCTCATCAATAACGTAGGAGGGTTCCCAGCTTTATAAGCAAAGTCAATGAGATGTAAACATCCACTAGCCGGGTAGCCGTCAGAAGGCCGGTTTTCAAGTGCTACGTCCCAGCAGCTTCAACATAACATCAAAACTGTGGCTAACCCCAGGCTTTTTACAACCGGTGTTTCCCTGGGCCTCCGGAGAAAAACTAACGAACCAGATGAATAACAACAAACTGGACGATGAGAGAGGCCTTCTAAGAACGAAATCAGACAGATACCAATAATCTGGGTGCTAATTACACCGCAAGGAGCCAAACAGCCAAAACATACAAACGAAAACGTGAATCGTCACTAGTGAACGAAATATGTTCTTATGATAACCAAAAGACAGGATTGCAAAGACCATCGAGCGCTTTGCCAGATATTATTAGAAGTGGTTAACTTAATTATTTTCGTGGGTAGCTAACTCCCCGTTAGCTAACCTACCTAATAATATTTCCTCTTGCATGAAAAACTGTATGTTTACGATGTGATTTGATTATAACAGGCCTCATTGGTGTTTGAACGAAACATAATTGAGTAGGAGAATATGACTGGGACATTTTGAAGGGCAAGATTGAAAACATACACCACGATGAAGCAGAAGGAGAGCAATGCATCCCATCCATTAATACACGAAATCAACCATCAATACACGGAAAACCCCGCCTTACTAGGAATACTGCATGGTTATTAAGCTCATTGGTACAAGAAGACACGATCAGGAATTATAAATTTAAAAACTTTAAAAATCGAAGATATTTAATGATCAGGGCTAAAGCCCGAAATCACGAGAATAGGTCTTGAAAAAATCAACTGAAATGGGAACCAAAGTTGGTATCCGAGATGAATAAAATTTATTGTTGAAAAACAATAGGATAACCTAACACGAATACGAAAAATGCAGCAGTTGTTTTAAACATATATTTATTCTATTTTACTTATTAATGACATGTCTAAATATATTTTAATTTTTAGTTTTTTATTTTATGTTTTTTACGATAACATTTACAACCAAGAAGTTGTGTTGATGTCCGTATATATGTTGCTGCACAGAGGTGACAACTCACACCGGATTTGGGGTAGTTCAGTGTTACAGTGGTCACCTACGCATGGCAGATGGTTTTTCCTTCTCAAGAAATGAGGCAAAAAAGTGAAGAATTAAAGGGAAAAAACGGCTGAAACGAAGCGGACTAGAACTTCCTGTGACAACCCGTCGGCCATCAATTAGGATTCGAGCGTTGAAAACATGTACCAAGCTCTCTCTAATAGCTTTTTGGTGGGAGGGGCTGGACTGATGATTTTATTATCTCATCTGGCGCGGAAAGGAAATTAGGACAAAGAAACACAAGGAAACGGGAGAAAAAGGTAAGGGAAAAAAAGGAAGCGGCTAAACAAACAAATGACACATTAACAGCTATAACGTTCACACCCCACAATCTCGATAGAGCGAGCCCAAATGCATTATAATGATCGTGACCCACTGATATTGAACTCATCATTAATTGCTCAGTGAACGACAAAAATTTACGATAACCATGGCAAGTTAAATTTGGAAATCGGTCTCCACGCGAATGGAGGCTTTGAATTGGACATTGAGGGCATTTTGAAGGTACTAACGGTTTTTCAAAAATCCTAGCTAGATTTTTATTTCTAACAAATCAGTCACACAATAAAAAGTCGTCTGACCAGTTCGGGAACCTTTACCATCGAGATTTCCCATGCATGTGAGCGCGTAGATTGCTGTAGAACAGTTGATGCAGTGAACAGCGGACTCACATCCCCAAATATAAGACAGGTTAAGGCACTGACGAATTTATTTCACAATGGTTTTCATAGCATATGATATTATCATAGAATTATATGTTTTGTAGACCATGAGTATGAACTCTGTCGGTTGAGCACCACTCACAAGTGAAACAACGGAGGGAATTTCTTATCAGACATCGGCTTAAATGCAGAGACAAGTTACTTGCACTTGCTGATCTCAAGGCCTTCCCATTGTTGGTAAACATGGAAGCGGGCAATGATTCAATGGCGTACTACAACCATAATGTTCTGAAAACGCCTTTACTCTATCCTATCTAAAAGTCCAGAATACTCCAACTAAAACCTGCGGACCGATGTTGCATTGCTCGAAATAGATATCGTTCAATTTATTACAATGACAACGCAGAAGTGTTTTGGTCAGTTTACGAAGACCTGTTGCCTGTAGGATCAATAAAAATACGTATAAGGCTGGCGATGCACTCAGTTCCAATCGTTGAGGGATTAGGTTCTGTAGAGGGGGGATCGGTGTAGATCTTAATGAGCAGCCTCTAGGTAGTATTTATGTTGTGGTGGATGGAGTTTTGAGGGCCACAAGACAACATAATGGTTTAAGTATAGGTCAGGCAACCAGCTCTAACCCCCCTCACTGCTGTCCCCGGCTGCCTTGATCAAAATAAGTATTCTCTCGCCCTCAGCGGACTTTTTTCGCTTTATCCACGGAATAAAAATCAGAGAATAATTATCGTTTTCTTTTTCTCGGGGTAATCGTCGTTATATGATGCTCGAATCGAGGGAGCCAGTCTCGAAGTAATACTTTTCGACTGGATAATCAAGTAATAACTGTGATAAATAAATTACGTACTCTCTTATTAGTAGGTTCACATCCTGAGCTCACTAAGGGCGTTCGAAGGTATAGAAAAATGGGTTTACCCCCCTGAATCGGCCGCCATCATTGTGAATCGATTCACATCATATGTCTAAGGTTACATGTAATCAGAAACATGTAATTATTGATTTTAAAAGCTCCCACCACTTAGTCGGAATTCCACCGTTTTCAGCTCTTAAATTATATAGATTCGAGAGAGCCATCACACAAATTAATAAAGTTTGACATCTAGATAACTCTCACCCCATCAAAAACATAAAAAGCCTCGTGAAAGGAAACAAGTTCAAAATTATATAACACAACCTGTCAACGAGGAACTATCAGTAGAAACAAAATATTTCTATGTCCTTTGTGCATCGATGCCTACATCAAAAGCCTACTAAATTTTCAATAAATTGCATTCCACATCCGTGAAGAAATAAAAATGAGGAATTTGTATTCAAACATTAGAAACATTGTGGTAGTAGTTACTATACTATTATTATACATGCCTACAATATCTCAAGTAGAGGATTCTATACTACGCCACAAGAATCTCTCATATACGGTATGATGGATTCCAAATCTGAAATAGTTTTGAATCCTGTCAACGTTTTATGCTTTCCAAATATTATAGACTCGAATCAAATAAATAAATAGGACCATCAATCAAATAAATAAATAGGAGGGAATCACAGGCTTACGTCAAATCCCGAGTCTTAAATCACTCAACTAGTGGAATACTTGTGGAGTCTAAACTTTACCGAAAGACAAACCGAAGGAAGAATTTACTTCCTGAAATATATGAGCCGCTAAAGAGGTTGACCATCACCTTTAAAAGTTTTATACTGACGATAAATCGTCAACAAACCCGTTACTCGGTTCAATACAACTCCTCACCGATATAAAGTGATGGTTCTATAAATCACGCCTTTGGCTACCAACGAATAATTCGGGTGTGAAAGCGAGAAGAAACGGGCGGATAGGCAATAAATTATGTAAAGTAACAGGCTTGGGATCCGATCTTGGCAATCCGAAATTAAAATTAAATCCGATCTTCAAGTGTAATTGGACCATGAGAATGGCGTTGGTTTTTATTGAGGGGTGGTAAAGAGGGATTATTACTTAGAGAAGACCAAAGAATACATTTGATTCTATTTGGGTAGCGGAGAAATATGAAATAAATCAAGTGGTTTACCACCTATGACTTGTCCCGTTGATTTACAGCACTCAATCTTCACATTGATTCATCAGGTCGTAAAGGCCCAGGCCTCATAGAAGAGGTGTGGATGCCACTATCTTAGTTCTCTGCCCATTACCGCCCACCAACGGAGGCGATGAGAAAAAAATACGATGGATTAGCGACTGGCCGATCAAATAATTTTTACCGCAGTGTTAACAGCTTTACGCTTATGATTTTGAGAATAATTATACTCATCATTATTTTATCCAATTGATGGGGTGAAATGGAAAACATTGATAAAACAATTGTTACAAAGAGGTTTATTTTTTCTGAATCAGGGCTTCTTGAGCGGATCACCGGATTACCAGAATTCGACTGTTCAGCCAAAGAAAATTGCTGACATTCAACACGGTGAAATAGAAACAATGGCTAAAATACTTCCGCTCGTTCTCTTGATCTGTTACTCAACTGATTGAAGCTTTGGTGACAGCTTTATATCTGTTGAATTAAATTAAATATTGACGCTTCGGGTTAATAATCATATTGTATCAATACGCCAGGATTACTCGCACATCCTGGAAATTTAAGACCACTAGTTTCGGGGAAAAACCGGACGGTCGGACTTCCTTTTATTCGATTTTCAAAATCTAAGTATCCTGATACCTAAACCGAAAACTTTTGGGAGGATATTCGTTTTTTCTTGATGTATTACGAAGGTTCATTATTGAAATCGGGCGTAAACGATCAGGGGATTATTGATGTGACGCAGACAAATGTGAAAGGGATGAGTTCAAAAACCCACAGCAGCATAACAAAACACGAGTGATAAGATGGGTATTTTTCGTTTGTATGAACTGGCAGTAGACACATCAACCATTCAATCCCATATTCTTAGAACAGAAAGGAGTTCGGCAGGTGAACCCCCTAATAGGCAAACACGTTTCCGCTTTTATAGATGGAACCTAAAAGTCGTCACTTGGGGAAAACCATTAGGATGATCCCCATTCCGTTGGAAAACGTCTACTTGTCCTTGTAAGCGTTCTGCCAGGCTGCAAGCGGAACTGAGGATTTTCAGAGGAGGTACGATGGAATTTCCTCATTGAATACTTCCGAACAACTCGAGGGAGGGGAGAACAGTATGAGGATCTCGGAAAAAGGGATTGTTACCCCAACCCTAACACATCTATTTGCATTCATAACTTGGGATAGAACGAGTTTCAGTTTCACAAAAGGGAGTTTCAATTACTTTCAACTCACAGTTCTCCTCTAATCTGGAAAATTTTACGGTGATCGGTTTCCTGTTGTTTTTTTTGTTTTTTTTATCTTTTTTTCCGTAACTCTCTCTAAATTGATTCGTTCATGTTTCCAACAACCACCAGTAACATACGCGATTGAACAATAAAGAGAAAATTATGAACCTTTGTAACCAATACCTTTGTACCCTACTCAACCACAAATTCAAATTCCATTCTGGTACGAATCACTGGCATGTTCCTCAAATTTCACAATACCAACACCAATTCGATTGTCACGAATAATATCATCAATCGTACACTTTTATACCTAGATGTTAGTATGAAGGGAGTTTTATTTTGTAAAGGAGTTTGCAAATCTTTGGGGAAACTGAGTAAACTCTTTTCTAATTAGTTTTGTTCTCCAAACAAATTTGCAGTTCGTTTGACTCGAGTTCAGTTCGTGTTCCAACAATTTTTTACTATGTAATGAATCAACAATGAAATAGGTCATTTAAATATTGAAGCTCAAGTTTACGCTGAAAATTTTAGTTGAAATTCATTAAAATGTACTAATTAATTGGTAAAATTCCAGTAATTCAAAATACTATTTATCAATTTTTTTGCAAAAACATTGATAATTAACTTTTTTTGCGAAAAATGCTCAATTTCACATATACGTAAAACGAAATTTTTTGGTAAATTTTATCATACGATCATGTTGCATGGCAGAACCTTTTATATTCGGGAGCCGTTGCTACAAGATTTTTGAATATTTCCAACAAGGAGTGATGACGAAGAATGGGGCGGAAATCGTGATTTCCTTATGGAAAGAACCTGGGCTACATTCTGGAACTGGTTTTTAGTTGCACGACTACCAGATATATCCACGGGTCATTATTGACAATGTTTCCAATTCAGCATGCGGAGCTGTCTTTGGCCCACGTTCTGAATCTGAGGAGGTAATTACTAACAAAAGTACGAAAGAGTTTAAAATAATATATCCTTAGTTAACAACAACAATTAGCAACATGACAGTTTCGAACGGGAAAAGAGTTAGAATTTATTAAAATTGTATATTGCACCTGACAATTATTTTACGGACGACAGGGATAGTTTATATTGCACCGAAATTTGAAGCAATTACCAACAGCTTGAAAGCACTGAATGGCATGTTTACTGGTTCAGTTCCTTGCTTTCTGTCCAATTTCTGTATGGAGTAATGACATCAGGGAAATCTGATGAAAGAGGACGGAAGTTGGGAGTACAACGTCAGAGCAGTTCCGTCAGAGGACCTTGTGTAACATTTGGTACACCGCCAACAGCGCCAATGAACAATGGCACTGGCGTAATTCCTCGCGGCCCGAGAGCCCACTTTTTGTTAAACATTTATCCTTCGCTTCAGCCGGTTTCCGTTAGCATTTGGTGAATAACAATCTCTCTTTCAAGCAAAACATAAAAAGATTATTCGGCGCAAACGGAAGTTGCAAAGTTGAGTGTCTCATATTGAATGTCTATTCCCAAATACCTGACATAAAATGACACACAATGGATGGAATAACCAACAAGTATGTGCCTACAAGTGATCAAAACGTTGTAAGAACTATTGAAATACAAAGTACTCGTACACGTATGGACACTTGATAATACTTTCAATGTTGTAGCTACTGAATATTCCGAGCTTTACAATTGACAACAGTAAACTCGTTAAACCCGTCTTCATAAATCAGTTCTATTCCGGTGCACATCTATAAAGTGAAAACTAAGTATTCTAACAAGAATGCACCATATGACTTTCAGGATCTATCCTGAAAATGCACGTTAGAAACGGAGAGGAAGTACAATTTATTATCAAAAATCGCTTTGAACGATGGCTGAGAGAACCTTGTTATTGATTTGGTCCAGTGCAAGGTTGCTAACGTTAACAGAATGATTGAACACCAAAAAATTCAACACAAACAACGAGTTGTAAACAAAACAATGTTTAAATGTTCACAGAAAACAACTACCTCTTATGAATTGGCTAATTCTTTTTATCTGTTCAAGGGGTTTTTGCGGGTGCATAACCCAAAAGACAGATAAGCCTTCTATGCAGTTTTTTGGTTGTTTGGACCTTCCTTTACACTGAATTTTGAAGTAATCGCCGACTTCACCCAAACTTCTTCAAAAGACACTAATTTCACACAAAATTCATTGCAGATTCCAAATTTCAATTTTCGTCTAAAACTTTCTTCAAACAAAAATATACGAGACCAAAAGTGTGTTAAAATATTATTTTCTATACTCGCTCCAAAAAGTCCTGGGAAATAAATCAGAGGTGACGTTTTGAGAGATTAGACTTTCTCCAGCGAATATCCCAAGAAGAAAACCAACTTGAAAATTTTATCAGACCTCTTCCTCATCAACCCAAATTCCTGAATAAAATTTTAAGGGGCACGGGTCGGTTGGACAAGTAAGAGTTGATGTGGTAATTGGACACAGTCATTTGGTTAAATGCGAGTACATTTTTCCTCGATACCTAATTGTTAACATTGGAAAATAGGCAACTCTCTTAGTTTGAGTTTTGGAGATTCGTGAGAAACTAATGATAAAAGGGTAAATAGGATGAAGAATATGATTTTCGTTGAGTATTTTGAGATTTTCGATGGTTCAAAAAGATTTCAGACAAAAATAGAGTATATATTCGGAATCTACAATGAATTTCCCATTAAGTGGGTGTTTTTCTTTACCAGTCAAGTTTGGATAAAATCTGTTAGTGCAAAATTCAGTGTAAAGAAAATGTTGAAAACAAATAAAACGTAAACGGCAACTCGGAGTTTTTTCTTTTATATAGCAGTGTAATCTTTAAGAAGGAACAAATAAAACTGTTCATAAATTACAATATCAACAGCTAAAAACAAAATAGCTCTCCAACAAGCATTTTGTCGGTAAATCAGAACGATTCAAAAGATCCCCGTCTAGTTTAAAACCTACAAACGTCGATTTGCAACATGAATGAATCCCAAGATTTACTGTTTCTTCGTCTTGTTTCGAAAGGGAGTAAACTTTTATGACCTGAAGGGCTTCCGAGGTTAACAGTTAGATTGAGCAAACATCCATCATTACGGCAGTAACGGGTCCCTATACTATGTTCGGTTCTGAAGAGCTCCCTTCAGGTTCCATTATCGCCTCTCAGGTGGAGGATTCAACTGGAAGAAGGCGAGAGATAAAAAATCATGTGGGAACCGTGAAAGAAGCTGCAGTGCCTCGGGAGGAGCTCATATCTAGCTTTAGGGAGTCCATCACCCATCGGAAGATTCTTAGGACGTTTTTTGTTTCATGGTCTGCCTCTTCTAGACGTTTAGGAGTTCTTCTTTCCTCACAACGTTTTGGCCAACATCGTTCTTTATATGTTAGACGATTCAGTTCAGGTACAAAATAACAAGAATTCTCCATTACCACCATGGACTCGTGTTATTTGAAAAAGAAGGATACCATCCATAAACGTGAGTAAAGATATCAATATTGTAAAGTCAATCCATTTCCATACTGAGGTCGTCGAGTTAATGTAAAGGTAGCAGAAGAGGAGTAAGTATTCCTCTCAGTTATATACTCGAAGAAAATGGACAAAGGTAGCGAAAAGACGTTCCGAATCCATTCACTTTAACAGAAACAAAAAATCATTTAACAGTACACTGCTAGTCGAAAAGACTGGAATATGGTTTACTTTGACGTGAAAAAGCATTGCTTACAAAAGATTATCGAGCTGAATAGTTCTTTACCTTTTTGTCAATCTTTGTCCATCAGGCAATGCAACAAAACTGGGGCTTTCGGAGGCTATTTAACAGTGTTGTATTTTCTTTATTATGGGATAACGCGTAAAAACCGAGTTTTCGTTTGGGGATAGATATTGGGTAAGACGTACCTACTTCAGAACTACAGCCTGTTTTGAAGCGTTCCCTTTGTATAGGACTTTCCGATGAGGAAATGAAATAGAAATATGTTGTCCAGCATCTCCAACCAAAAATATCTTCCTGCTTTTGTATGGCTTTCTAATGGTCTGTTGGTCATAACTCTTCTCGGAGCTAGCTTTGTATGTATACGAGCTGCAGACAGAAGCGCCTCGAACCACTTAAAAAGCATATGAAGTCTTATAAACGAAGCACTAGTTGAAGTGGTGGAATGCAATCCAGCGATTCCCACAGAAAAGCGAAGTCCACTCGACATAAGTATTAGCGTGACTGGGTGGGCTAAAGGGTCAGAGAACTTTTTGTCGTAGGGGCCTGTGATAAGTCAGGCCCTCGATGGGCCATTGCGCTTACAGGATCACGGTAGTTAGAAAGTTCAGCTGGCCATTTGAGAAGGATCAGGGTTTTGGGGGTGTCTATGGCTTCACAATCCCTGGCCAGGTGTGTAAGATAAAGTAAAAGGGCTTAATCATTTCGAAACTACATGTGATCAGAGTTATCAAAGTAAACTCCATACTCAATAGGGAATCTCCACTGCATGTGAATTTTCCATTTTCAGTTTTTCATTAATTTATTTCCATTATATACGCGGGATTCGAGAGACCAACATAGTGACTTTTAAATTAGTTAGGTTCCGACCCTTTCAACAAAATCACATATTAGTGTACTATACATTTCAAAGGGATGTAGATGAAAGCAAAGCAACACAGTGAGTTCAAGAGGTCCTGCAAGAACAGAATTGTTCCATTCCCTCAATACATTCAAATTTTGATTTCCTTACCCGTAGATAGAATCTTTATCCCTCTTGTGGACGTCGGGGACGGGTCCCATAACGTGGTTGGCGACGGGAGATACGTGGTTCCCGCCGGTGGGATAGTGCATGTTGTGGTTCAGATGCGGCTGGATCCCTTGGAGCGGCCGGTGCCCCACATGGGGATCATACATGGCTCCCGGGGTAGGCGGCTCCATGTATGGATGAATTCCCTCCTCGTACTGCGAACAAACAAGTTCAATGTAATGACGACCGATAATGTGAAATTACATATCAGGGTGTCAACACTAATATAACTAAATTAATAACTAAAAGTCGTTAATCTCCCCTTAAGTCGAGCGTTAACCATACATAATAACAATAAATTTTAGCACTGAATTGAGCAGAAACTTTAGAAAAGTGAACGCAACCCTTCGGTGGTGGATGACAGCTCTATATTTCTCAAAATGAATAGATTTTACACATAATTTCGGCCTGAATACTGTGATGTATAATGTTGTATCGGGACGGTTGACAGATAAGGCTCTTAATCCTCTTTTCGAAGCATCAGTGTAGCTTGACGAGCAAACAAATTAACAGTTATCATGTATTCGTTCTTTCCATTCGAAACACATCATTTTGGCGACGAGAATAAATCGTAACAGTGATTTTTTTGGGGTTAATTTACGAGAATCGGGAGAATTTACGGGTTCGTGGAGTGTTTTTTAGCTGATTAGGCCGTTCGCGTATTGTGCGTGTATGGTTTGATGAAAACTGAACTAATAACTTTGCTGAAATTAATTGGGCTGTATCAAGGATTAGAATTTGTATACATCGATCAGTTGAGCAAGAACGAAGTCGACGCCGTGAGAGACGAACATATTGTCCTACCGATTCCGAAACGACCTCACCTATAGGTAACACCCAAAGTAACCGACAGCGCTCGTCGTAACACCAAATCTCCTTGATCTTCTTGATTGAATATTTGCTCAATTCATTATTATTACAGAAGGTATTCAAAAAATGTTCATAATTTGTAAATACTGAAAAAGTGGTTTCAAAAGTTGAATGAAGGAATTATAAGTCTCAGTTAGCGTAGGAGATTCTAAGAATTCGTAAGCACACGCTACTATTAACTCTAAAAACCAACAGTTTGACGATTAGCAACTTGACTGGAAGGAGATAAATTTACTTAATATGACATTTGATACTTGTATAGCCAAAGAGGGACAAGACCCGGAAAGTTGTTATCTATGAACCTGACGCTTAGCCAGGAACTTATGTAGTCGGCCCTGAAAAACATTCTCTAGAATTCCCTCGGAACTTGTGTTTCAATCTGGACTCAAACTGAAAACACTACACAAATCACAAAAATGAAAGTAATAAGAGTCCATTTATAAGAGTATAAAAAAGATTTCAGTAATAAACTTTTTTTTTTGTTTTAGTCACTAAATGTCAACTGCATGGTTTAGCTTAAGATGTATTCTTCAATTATTGTTTAATTCAAAGACAAGCTCTACTAAAGCACTCGAGAGAATGCTAGCCATAATCATGCTCCTTCTTCACCTAATAAGATAATCTGATAACTCAACTCTTATCAATCAGGGTGGTTTTATCATCATCGTCTAAGTTTTACACGCATCAATTCACAGTTGTGTCTAGTAGTTTGGAAGACAATGAATTAGGCTTAACTTTATCGTCCCATTCGATTTTAAAATGGTATCGCTCGATTCGTATATAACCAATCATAAAGCATAATACTTTTATTTTTTATGTTGATTTAAAAAAGCTATGTATTGGTATATACAAGATGGTCATTCAAAAAGTTATTTTTTTTTTCTTCATTTTTTAAAAATTATATAGCAAAATATATATACTATGCTTTTAAAAAATTGTTAGAAAAACAATTTTTTCATTTACTTACTCAAATACTATTCAATTTGGTGGCGGCTGGTACAATAACGAATTAAAAAAAGTTTTTTATTTTTTTGTACTTTCAAAATGCCCCCCCCCCCCCCCAATACCAAATGAAATTCCTCTGACGATAGGACGATTTATTCATGACGATCTTTGAAGAAACGAAGAAATAAATAATAGAACCTACAATGTTGACAGGGGTAAAGAGAGGAGACACTAGTAAAGGGACATGGTTTCGTTGAATGGAACAATGGTCAGGGCTCGTGCTGGTCGTTATTGAACGGCACTATCTACAGATAAAAAGAGTGCTGAAGCTCCATGCTTTCCGTACACGCTGAGACTACCAAACAGGCGACGTATTCCATGTTTTACTCGCCACTCTATTCATAATAATTCAAACAGTTCTGAAAATTTAGCATTTAAACCATTAAGTGGTTATTGACTCTCTGACCTACATCCCAACATCCAAAAATCAATGAAATCGTATATTTTCTGAATGTCGCAGGAACCAACATTTCACAATTTTTGACTTTTGCTACAATAAAGCCATGGTACTAGAGTTCATGGTTTAAAATGCGAACAGTATCACAATATCTATAATTATAAGTTAACTCTAACAATTTCCTAGAGAAGTTCTTGCCATATTATTTTTTGGTTTATTATTTTCAATGAAAAGCGTTTGTTATCGTATATCAAAATGTATAAACCCTCCCTCAAACTTTGTCACTATACATTTCAAGGAGCGTAAATTCAATATCTGCAATGACCGTCCATCGGACGGGCCTTGTAAGGCGTTAGGATTTATGTGAAAAATCCCTTCCTTCGCACATGGACTCCATTTGGGGTCAAGTTGGTCCTAACTTCTAGCCAGCCAGATCGTTTCACACGCATAGATGCAAAGGGCCACCACCGGTGAAGAATGTGCCCAAACGTGGTTTTTAGAGTTTTCAATTGACCTATAAAAGTGGGGTGTCATTTTCTAGTAATTTTGGAAGCCAAATCGATAGAGATGAATCGCAGGACAGTCTGAGCTCATCCAAAAATCTAATGTTAAGGACGAAAATGGGTGTGAAATTCAATTTTTTACATCCCAATTTTTACATTTTTTGTCTTTACGACTTAGCAGTCAAGATTGAGGGGAGGTGTTTGAGGGGGATTAAAAATAATGAACCTTGGTGTCATACCTTGCAGCGTTTTTGTTATTATAGTTACAATTTGCGCAAATAGGGTAGGAAACACAGCGCATCCCGTCACTGCAGGTATATTAAATGTTGATCGAAGCAAACTGTAATTTACGTTTTTCAAAAAACAGCATGGAGATCGAATTTCAAGATCTACGATTTTTTGGTCCTAAAATCTTGACACCGTAAATCAAACCCTTAAACATGGTTTTTGTGCTAGCTAGCAACATCAAAACCACAACATCGTGTGAAAATTACGGCCAACTATGGTCACTCATGTTTATTTTTGTTTACCCGCACTCACTCTTCTGGATATCAAGAAAATTCGTAATCGTGACCCTATGAAACTGCACGTGGAAAACCAACTATACGTCGCGAGGCTGTACGATCTATCACATACCAGTATTGCTCTAGGCAAATCAGGGTTGAAGAATAGGCACAGGTTGTGCAAATAAACTCATGGATGGTGGACGCGATTTTATTCACAGCAGTTTAGTATCATGTTAATCTCCCTCGATTGTGGTAAGTTATACTTATAGTTGAACTTGAAAGACTATCAAATCAGGAAAGTGGAACTACATGTGGGTTAGAGCACGGCAAAACAAGGTAAAGAAGAGTTGACAAGGAACGAAAATGTCAAGGGCTTTCGACCTTAGGAAAAAATCAATACTGGATATAAACTGGTGATAAGGAACAAATATATGATACATGTGAAACCTGTAATATCGAATGATAAGGTAAGTTTTTCCTAATTATTTTCGTATGTTATATTCATTACCTACTTATTTGTGCACATATACACACATAAATGAAGACGATTTCGCCCTAGAGATGAGACTGACAGATAAAAATACGGTTAGATGATTGATACTCATTGGTTTATTATTTTTACGAATAGTAGGTAATTTTAGGTAGGAAACGTTAGAAGCATTTGTTAAAAAACGTTCCTCAAAAGAATCCTTTTGTAAATCACTAAACATTTCAGAACTCTTGAACCCTGTAGAATTGCATGGTATTGAAATACCCCTGCCGAATTTTCATTGGTTGAAAATCTAGTAGTCTTCCTAAAAAGTTTGCTTGAGAAAGTCCAGCACTAATGCAATGGTCTTGACTATATAATGGGTCGGAGAGTGCCGGCTCGCAAGATTATTTTCTACCCCCTCTTTTCTAAGCCGCGAAAAAGAGGTCTGTAATTATATTAAAACCGGCCGGTTTCGAGAAAGGGCAGACTTGAAGACGCTCGAAGGCCCACGACGTTGTTTCTTGGGCGGACAGGAAGGTAAACACCTCTTCAAAGCCTTCATAATAACCATCTTCCTTTGTTCTAACTATCTCCTCATTTCTCGCCGTCAATGATAGCTGCTTTTAAAAATGACTTAAGTATTGCGTTGGGGAGATTTACAGGTGAGGATACCCCATGTACGACACAAGTCACGCTCTTGTTTCAATACTGGGCTCACAAGTGTTTCACAGGGGAAACAATGAGCGATGTGGCGGTCGTTCCCCTTCTTTGATATTCCTCTCAGCAATTCAGAAGTAGCTCGAGTATCAATTTGAACTACAAGCGCATGGAAAATTGAGAATAATTGGTTTGAACAACCTTGATTTCTCTACGAATTAAAATTTACTCGAAAAGCATTCAGCTAAGCGTAGATCATGCTTCGAAATTTCATCTCACAATAAAATATTTTCCACCGTACAAGAAGTCATCAATAATACGAATGAAAATCAACATGCAGTAATTATGAAGAAAGATTCCAATATTACTTTATCAACGGTTTAAAGTGCTAAGATTTGAAGTGGATTTTAGTAAATCCAATAGGGATCAGAGTGGGGGAACATATCCTCAAAAACAATCAATCCTCCCAATCAATACATTTCAATGATCCATCGTCATTTAGAAATTATTTGACCCAATCACTCATGTATGAGTGAAAGCTGTGTAAACAGCTAAATTGTCGAATTTCAATGCTTCAAGTGATTGAAGTGTTGAAAGATTGAAAAAGACCAGTTTTACCATTATTATCTCTCCCCTTCTAATTCTGCGTTCTATATAACGAATAACATTTCTTCACAAATATGATATGCCTACTATTCATAATTCATCACGGTTTTTCCTCATTCTACATAAAAAAATAATCAGACACTTTATCAAAACTATACATTCACATTAATCTCATGTAGGTGTATTTCGTTGGATATGAAAATGGGAGGAAATTAAGAAGGAAAAAAGTTCTGATTGGACAGCTGCCATCAATCAACTGCAGTCCGATTTGGCGAAAACGGAGTAGGAGCACTTCGGTTTACACTGGCAGGACAGACTTTCTCCAAACGACTATTACTCAGGGTGGATAAAGCAACGTCAGGGCGATAGCTTTAAGGCAGAAGGGAACGCGAAATCCCATTGGTACAATCACAAGTTATTATGAATAACAGGGTCATTGAAAAGGGATCGTACATTATTACAGCATCTTCTGTAGAAAGATGTCGCCGAAGATCGAAGAGATCAAAATTCAAATGCATTGAGACCTGAGATACCAAAATACTCAGCGATGCGTATTCTACTGGTAAACAACCTGAGTAAACACACTACTGGTAAACAATTTTCAGTTAGTCCCATCACAATTACTTCTCTGAATAGAACATTACCGCACATGGGGATTAATGGAGATTTTGGAAACATATCTTCTAGTACCCATAACTTTATCTACGATTAAAATCAATAAAGAAGGCTAGTATGAAGCTTTCAATTCTTAAACGACGTGTCTCCTAAAGAAACGTCATCCTTAGTTGTTGACATTTGGGATTTCCTAGTTCAGTGATACTATTAATTTCATTCTAATCCTTAATTTAATTCTAATCGTTTCGACGAGTTCCTTGATGAAGCAACAATATCCTTCTACTTGAACTCCAAGGAAGTTAGTTCGACTGAAATCATCCTTTTATGACTACATTTACGAGTCGTCAGCACGGTCAATGATTTAGGCAACAATCCTGAACGTCGAATTGCTAAACGGGAAAATGCGAACAAACTTTCTGCGTTTACCTGCACGATCAGGTCCATCAACGCACGCACGAGAGAAGATGATATGCGTAAAACGGCATTAAGAGGTTCGTCGCATGACACAAGACTAAGGAGATGGGAGTCACGAAAAGTGGACCGATCACGAATAAAAAGAATATACCTGCCCTGGGAAATGGACGAGCCATATGCGTTTCATTATGGACCCTTCCGTGTCTTCCAGAAGAAAAAAAAACGGCGCATCCTATTATCTTTCGATTTTTTCCCTTTCTCCCGCATGTTCCAATTTTGTGGTCCGAAGTGACAAGAGACCGGAGGTGAAACACAGAGCCCCGCAAAGTGGGAGTTCCGCATCATAAACCGCACAATTTCTGTATCGATTCGTAACACGAGTTACCACCTGCACGGGTGGTTGACGCAGAGTGGTCCGATTCCCGAAGCTGCGACCACCGCTCTTTTCCGGGCATTCCATTCGAGGAGGGACGAGAGATGTCAACCTGCTGTCGAATATGACAATAACGAAGCGGCTTTTTCGTCGTCAGAACCTTCTCATATCGCAAGGATGCTCCATGTAATAGTTTGTAGAAAAGCAGTTATATCTCGGATTGACGGGTCTATAAAACCAATACACAACCAATAGCGATTCGAGATCTTTTTTTTTATTACGGAACAAACAGTAGGAAGGCTTATGTTACGGTCCATCAATATGCACTGCACTTGTCACAATACTCTGCAAATCTATTTGTAGTTAGTATTTTATCAATTGATCGGAAAATATTTATGAATATCAGAAAACATATTGAGCCATAGGAGAACAAATAAGCTCAGCCATTAGCATGTTTGAGAAACAATGATATAAGGAAAGGAGAAGCGGGGAAACGAATGAACTGCGATAGATTTCGCATGTGTGGTTATATATTGTATGGAGTGGAGTCTGAACTGGAATTAATCAGATGGGCTGATCGCTTGTTGAGAGGCATGTATTTGGTGGAATATCACAATCAAAAACAAGATATTTATGCAAGAAGTAAAGCTCAAATATAAGTAAATAACGCAATAGTCATAATTGAGACGTCATATTATTATATGAGTCAACATTGTTTTAGTTATTCGCCTCCACTGCATCATTAATTATGATTTTCAAATGAACAATGGCGCTGACCATTTACCATATTTTATATATGACATTTTCATGACCATATACACAATAACAACCTTGTTTTTCACTTTACCATTCAAAATTGACATGCATTGATTATTCATTGATTATTATGCGTTAAGATTCGAGTCATTTCAAATGATAGATTAGCGAATATTACTTCAATTGTTACGGAGCTTTCGTTTTGAACGGGTACGTAAGAGTCAAACAGTTCATGTTACAGGAAATTTATCAAGGAGTGACTGAACTATTATCGTTGCAATCAACAGTTATCACTGGGTCGAATGATACACGAGAGAATTATGCTGAAGAAGCAACATACGATGAATTAAGTGCATTCCTTGTGAAGGCGTGAGCTAGGTGATGAATGTGGAGAACCGACGCATAATATTTATCAAACTGAACGTAGCTAGAAACAGGGAAGAGTCGCTCAATTAGGGCGGTTTTTGATACTTTTCTTTTTCTCCTCACAAGTGCTTCAGGATTTTAATTGATCCACGTTTTAGAGGAAGAGTTTTGGGGCTATGGTATTTACTAGGATTGAGTGAGTCATCATTCACTCAGTGAATATATTATGCTAATAAAGCGAGGATAAATAATGTCACGGTCAGCCACTTGAGCATTGAGACAGATTGCAGAGATAGGTATGACAGCCGAACATGTGTCTACGATATATTATCTTCACGACGAACATTCAGAGTTGAAGAACAAGACGGTAAAATTCAGAACTAAGAATAATCATAAGAGTTGTCTTGTGCAGTAAACAATTTTCATGGCACAACTAACAACAGTGAAGGCACTAAGAAAGTTAAGTTTCGGTCTTGTAATTTTACCAAGTTCAACACATACGTTGAACTAACGTATAATACTCTCCCCAAGGAATTAGTAAATGTTAAAACCACCAGGGAGAAAATTTCGGTGAATGTCATCAATAAAATCTCCAAATACATTTCAAATAATTTCCAAGTCTTGTGGAGGAGGAAGTGCACAGGGAAATGCACTTCCCTTTTCGTATCCCAAATATGTTTTCAAAGGGCTGATTCATCCAGAGTGTTTCCCTCATGAACACAAAACCCT
This sequence comes from Creontiades dilutus, assembly GCA_031894815.1. Lineage (NCBI taxonomy): Eukaryota > Metazoa > Arthropoda > Insecta > Hemiptera > Miridae > Creontiades > Creontiades dilutus. Next base: position 1,317,601 of record JAVIWC010000855.1, on the reverse strand, counting down.
AACAGCAGAACTTTGAATATTCATGACTTACGAAAATATCACTAGTATATTACCTGCATCCATCTACTCATACACACAAACCGATTGCTTTACTTACTTCACCGAAAAGGAGTGAATTGCAACCTATCTCTCGAAGATCCTGACATAATCTGAACTAATATCAATGTTGCATGAAGAATGTTCTTAATGTGAAGGGGTGTGTAATATAGATGCAAAAGAAGAAATCGTATCATATGCCGAGTGAACAGAACAAGAAACTGGACATTGTTGTTGAGAGCCCGATGGGTTTGCCATAACCGTGGTGTCTAAACTGTCAGTGACACTTTTAGATGGAGAAAACCAGGCGGCGTCGGATTCTGGACAGGTATGATAGAGGCAAGGGGTACCTGAGCTGAGAGAAATAATCAAGGCCGTGGCCATGACCGTGTCGTCAATCAATAATGAGGAGGACACCAAGAATTAGGGATCTAGGAAGATGATGAAGTTGGAGGAGGAAGAGACAGATGGAAGGAAGTGTCTTTTTGGGTCGGCCAGTAGTCAAGACTCGCGAAGGAAATAGGTGGTGACAGTACGAAGCACTCCTCTCTACATCGCAGAATTGCCACACCACACCACACCTTGACAGCAGCGGTGGTCTTAGCCACGCTCTCGAATGTTCAGGGTATTTATCGCCCCTTCTCTCAGCTTGGATATCACAAGGCCAAAGGTCACTTCTGTCATACTTATTGATCTTGGCCTGTCAGATCTCCTCCAAATTCAAGCTGCGACTAACAAATTAAACATCAAGCATTATGAATTGGAATACCTCCATAAGTCCAGTACAACTTCTGCACTAAGTGATAAAGATACTCATTCTTACTTCGTACCCTATCAAAGCTGTTAGGGTTGTTCAGTCTCACCACACCAACTTGACGGAGTTAAGGTCAACAGCAGAATGAGCCTTATCTCAGCTCAACACCATAAGAGAGAGTAAGCTCTGGTGGGGTAAAAATACGAATAAAGTAAAGATAACGCATTGCACAGAAAACTTGATGATCTAATTCAAGTGAGCCTGCCAAAATCATGTCTTAAGGTTAACTATGGTAGTAGCGCAAGCAAAGGAGACGAAGCCTTCGATAATATTTGGACATCCAACCATAAACACTTTACAAACATGCATCTTTATGGAACACATGGACATGAGTCCAGATGATGTCGAAAATTTGATTAGGCCAATTTCGCTACTTTTCCTTCTCTGCCTGGTCAAGTAACCCAGGTAAAGGCTGTTTTTCGGGTAACAGACATTGATATTTTTGTTTAGTCCCAGCTTCGAGGTAATTTGGTTAACTCTTAACGATATTTGAATTTTATATGTTCAAATAATAGGTAGGATAGATTGGTGAGGAATTCAACGTTTTTATCTTCTCCGTACGCACCGAAGATAGGAAGAATGGTCCATAACTTCTGAGACAACCACTCAAAGATATGTTAGCAACTTCCTGGCGGATATGCAAATACGGTCAAATTAAATAAATATTTTTTTGAACGCATGTATTAATAATAAATAAATTTTTCAAGGTAGAACGCGTTGTTCGCTACAAAATTGATTTTTGTTCATTAAAACATTTAGTTTACTCTCTCTCTCTCTCTCTCTCTCTCTCTCTCTCTCTCTCTCTCTCTCTCTCTCTCTCTCTCTCTCTCTCTCTCTCTCTCTCTCTCTCTCTCTCTCTCTCTCTCTCTCTCTCTCTCTCTCTCTCTCTCTCTCTCTCTCTCTCTCTCTCTCTCTCTCTCTCTCTCTCTCTCTCTCTCTCTCTCTCTCTCTCTCTCTCTCTCTCTCTCTCTCTCTCTCTCTCTCTCTCTCTCTCTCTCTCTCTCTCTCTCTCTAGCAGTAGAAACGTTCAGGATTATACGTAGGAAGAATATTCAACATGAAGGTAGACGTTTTTACGAAAAACAAATTAAACTCAGCAATCATTGTCCAATTCCCTTGAACCTAAGGTAAGAGGGCCGGTGAAAATGTACACGCGCTGTCAGCCATATTTCAAGCAGTTTGATATCCCTGGCGTAAATCATGCTAACGAATCAACGGTCGCTGACACGTCTAAACAACCGTCAGAGTAAATCAAATGTTTACTAACTTGAACATTCGTTTGAATATCGAAGGTGGTGGTATATATAACTAAGTTCCATGTTATCAAAGCCACTTAAACTCATTGCCGGTAAACAGCTTTTTTAAATCTTCCTAGACTTAACACCTTCCTTCTGAGGGGCCCTATTGTTCAGACACGCAACCTAAATACTTATCCACTGCACTTTCATTCATTCGTTTAAACCTGTAAACTTGAAGGTAAACTGTTTTTGTCAAATTGGTCGACACAAGGGTTCATTATTGAACATAAAAAACCAAAAGTATCTACTTTCGTTTCTTCTTTGGAGGTAAGAAAGTACGATAGATAAATGTAGCAAAGAACTTCCTAGTCGAATATTCTTTTGATTGTAGAACATTTGTGTCGAATTTTGTGGATTCTACAATCAGTAATGAATCAGAATATTTTTCATGAGACTAAATGGAATCTACACCATCGTCATTATTCCTCTCTATTACTTCTTAGCCCGATGGTAGAAGGGAGCAAAAATTCCTAATTTAATGGAAGTACATTGCCCATAAACAAACCGAAACCTGCCATTAACAACAAGAGACCAAACACTCCGATACGATTAAGCATTTTATTTTGAGAGATTCTGTGATCAGATGAGGAGGTTCAGTGACGCCAGATGAGATAAAGGAAATATTGATATTCATTATACGAGTATAAATATCAAGATAGTTCATTGAAACCTATTCCTCGGAATTCGAGACGAATACAAACGGTATGACACAGATTATCGACTTTCAACCGAAAATCATTCGAGCAGAACGTGTTAGTGAACGGATTTCACAAGAAATGAAGCGCGGGATGCCTTATTTTCATCCTTCACGTCAATTATTAAATTTTACGCCGATAACCTGACAGCTTTAAATTTGGAATTATCAATAATTGAAGGGATCAGATTTGAAAGAAATTAATTCAAGCGGATTTAATAAATGACCGTACAAAAAGTCAAAATCTATTTTATCCAGCTTGGAAGGTTACTCCTTCGTTTCTGTTATTAGCAAGACTGATTATTATTAATTCCACTTTAATCATCAATTAAAAAGTCCATTTGGAACGGCCGAGGTGGTTATAATATCAGATTCATTAAGTGGTGTATCGAACATTTACAAGTACACAAAATTGAAAAGAGTTATTCATTCTTCCTTCGCCAAACGAAGTCGTGGAATCCTGGAACACTTTATATGGGTAAAGGCTCACTTAGGAATTGTAGGCAACTAAAAAGTGGACTCTACCACAAAACAGGCTACCTAAGAACCCATCACAGATCTCAAACCATTATTTAACAACACAGACCAGATTTAGAGCACACAAAAACACCACACTACGGAAAGAAAAATCCCCGCATAGCACACCCAACAGGTAGGAACTAATGCTAATTTATTTAATGAGCAGTTTTAACATTTGTAATACAGAGTAATTAGGATTTATTGTTAAAAATAAGTTTAAATTTTGAATTAAAATTGTGAATTTTCAGGGTGAATGGACATTTGTCTATACCAAACAAATAAAATGGAGGAAAAAAAACTTCCAGGAAATATGAGATGTGATATCACCATTCCAACGGGCCAAAATGCTTCTAATCAAGTTCTCTTAGCCGTGTGCCCAGAGCTATTTTTACAACTGAAAAGATGCAAAGATACAAATGAAAATGTAACTTGAAGATTCAATGAAAACCGAAAAATAACCGCCAAATGCAACCGAATGACGACTATCCCCCCTCCCCGAGATGAATATTTGCTTCGTAAACCCGTATTATAAATAGTTTTCTAAAGAACGATGATCGAAAGATCAGAACCCTCTTTATATGATGCTCCAAGATTTTCCATGAAACGGATTACGGAAGGTGAATATCCGCGGAACGTCCTAATCCTTACAGCATATCATTACAATCCGCTGTGGGCCTATTGACCGCCATACAGCTAGTAGCAAGTCACCCAATGCCGCCATATTAATCCGATCGGGGGCTATTAGCTCCCAAAGGGGTATGATATTTCATATCGTCAGACTTTATTCACATCGAGGTGAGAGAAGACAGAAACGGGAAGCATTTTAAGGAGATTATTAGCTTTATGTTAGGTACAGGATTAAGCAATATGTTTCTATTAAGCTATTGAGAAAGCAAAACGAAAAGGAAAACAATTAAGAGGTCTTACAATTTCGATAAGCAGACAGAAATCGCTTGATAGGACAATCCTAAGGTTCACGCCGAAACAATGAAAAATCAGGAAGAGAGGGGAGCAAATTGATGCATAAATATTAACAAGCTGTGGGCATTGGCAGGTCCGCTTCGCCCTTTCAAACATTTAAGGTAATAGGCTTCAAAAACATATACAATATTCATAAGAGCTGATAAATGCATTTCAACAATGGCTCTATCTCGATCCACGCCTCGACGTCCCTTTTTACGGACTCTAATTATTCAATGAATGTTCATTAAAGAACAATATGATTGGCAGGATGCGGGGAGGAATTGAATTAGAATATTGCTAGAAAAACCTCATTGTACGGAGAGCATTTTTTAGAGAATAAAAATGTGAAGCTACTTTTGAAAAAAGGAGTTCATCCCGAATCATTATTGTTTGTTAGAAAATTGACAAATGCTGAAGGAAGGAGGAAGGGGGGGGGGGGGGGTCTCCGGGAAATGAATGGGAAAGTTATAGAGAAACAATGTTGTATGATAACATCCACCAAACGTGAACGTTATACTATAAAATCAGCCATATTAGAGAATAAATTATTGCTTTGTTCCGGCAAGGCAACTCGATTCGGAAATGAATGGATCAGCCCAAAACTCTCCAGAAGTCATGAATTCAAAAAACCCATATTTACAACAACAAAAATAATGAAAATAAGTTAATGTGTAATTTTATAATCATTTTATTCATGAAGGGATTATTTTATGGAACAACATTATTTAGGAAGCCCATAAAAATAAAAAAAAGTTGAGCATTACTAATACTTGTACAGGCCAAATAGAAAGTGCTCCTATTTCAGAACAAATCGGTAAAAAAAGCGAATGATCCAAAAATTCGCGTACTAAGTCGTGTTGTTTCACATAGACTTTAGACGAGTACAAAAAAGAAAACATCTTGGAAGCTGTACTTTCTAAAGGTTTGTTTATCCGAAAATATTCGATACTAAACCATGTGCTGGAAATGAAAACTTACTCCCACGGGTTTTTTATCTCACATATACACACCCCGAACAAGGATACATGGATATCACATGGATTTTATTTGTTGTAACAAATAAGATTGTTATACGTCTTAGCAGGTCTGTTATATTGTTATGTCATGTTATTCCTACATAAACATTTGAGCATTATCCTGATTCAAGTACCTGATTTGCCCGGACCTCCTTCCAATTGAGTTTTAGTTTGTTGAAATTAGCAACGACTCCGAACAAACCGAAAAAATTAGGTTTTAGGATTAAAAGTCATTGTTTGAGAAGTTATTCCATGGAGATAACGTTTGCCACCGGTTCTTGCGTAATAGCACGGAGTTTCGGGATGATGCTGAACTATAGCCCATTTTATCCCGTATTAAAATCACAAGCAGTCCATGTAAAAAAGAAAAGTAGAGTATAGTATGGTGCATAAGTATAAGAACTAGTTCAGGAGTTAGATGTAATGTGCTGAAGCAGAAGAATATTAAGATCCAGCGATGGATCACGTAGTTTTGTACTTTAAGGAAAATTCGGGCAATTTACGAGTAGAAAGGTACAAGTACGTCTTCAAAGGAAAAATTCCAGTTTGATGGGTTTATAGACCCATTAAGAAAATAATAGAAAGTAAATTTTTGTTGCAGGGATAATATAGCTGTGGATTACGGCAGAGTTGAGTTCAAAAATTTATGATAATGATAGAAGAAAATAGATTACAGGATTTTACACTGAATTAGAGGATATCTATGTTGTTACATTATTTTGTAGAAATTATAAGTCATCAATATGGCTAAAAACATCTTGATATTAGGCAACGCCGAAGGAGCATTACTGTACAGGTTTAAACTTGCTTTCAGAAGATAAGCGACAAGATATTTGAGAGTAAGATAGAGTAGGCCGAAGGGAGTGGGGGTCCAAGAATAACAATCGACTTGGCTCGGGCCACGTATTTACATGTAAAGCACACGTAGATGATAGTAAATGAGCTGAGGGCATGTTTGGGGGCCGCAAGGACCCAAAAGTCAAAACAAAAAGGAACCAAAAATTAAATGAGGTACTCAAACGCAAATTAGAATTACGGACGAGGAATATTCATTTTCATCCTGCAAGTTACTAGGCATCTTCAAATCATTTAAAGACTGGCCTGTATGTGTCGTGAGGACTTTATCATTCAACAACTGTTCCCTGCAGGGTTGGCTTTATTAATGCCATTGGGAAAACGCCGTCCAACTAAAATTTTGCCACTGCTCGGATTTCAGTGACATTTTCATGAGACACTTGACTAAGACATTAAAATTGGAAGGTACTTTGTAACGGACTCGATACGATTTTAGTTGCATAGCATTTGAGTCAATGAAAGTCATGATGATGCGATAGTTATAGCCAGCCAGAATGATAGATGCTCAACTAAATTTAATTTTTCTCATTTTACACAGTCTACACTTCTATGTTATCGCTAATGCATCCCTAAGTTCTATACGACCATGCTAAAACAAGCATATGTCGGTACGATTCAACAAATATAAGTTTATCATTAGACAAGACCACTACGTGCGACAAAGCTTGGGCGATCAAGCGCCAGGATGTTCTGATTGTCCCGAACCCACCCCCCACGACGGCTCCCTCGCATTCAAATATTATAAGTCGGTGCACCCATTTATAGTAGGTGATTTCAATTAGCGATTTTTTAATGAAAGCGTTCGCCGTTGTATAGTCGAGAGTCCACATTTACAACAAACACCTCATAGAGACCTCCACTCCTACTGAGAAACCGTAATAGTCAACTGTTTTCCATGTTTTCTCATTGATATAACAAAGAGAAGGACTTATTTTTCTCATTGGGACGACATTCAGAAACCTGTCTAAGAAACAAGAAGTAAAGCTGCAGTAATATTAGAGATGTAAGTCATGTAGACATTGGTCAGAAATGTAGAAGACCCAAATCAGCCATAAATATCTCGCTGGGAATTGATTGAAGAAATTATTACTGCATACTGGACTTGAATGCGACTTTATTTTCATTACATTTACAACCATTCATTATTCATTACGGATAAAAAAGCCAGGAATCAGTACTATGAAAATATATTTCTCACCGGATGCTGAAATTGAGAGAAGATCTGTTTCACAGTTCTTTAGCCATCCATTATGAAATTAACGTTGGTTCTATCTAGAGAGTTCAAGAACTTGATAAAGTACAAGTCCCTACAAACTGGTGGGTAGATTCATCTGATCAGGATGGAACAAGACAGACACTCCACGGGCCTTATAAAACGCTACTTTCCAGGCAACTTCCCTCTCAATTTTGATACAACTCGAACTGAATATAGTAACGGGGGTACCATAAAAAAGGGTGATTAGTATAAAATATCACCTGTTCAGATTTTCGATCAGTTTTACTTTAATAATTCTCAGTTTTCTATGAGAAATTTAGTGATAAATACAGTTGTGAATTCGACCACCAATGAATTCAATTCCTACTTCCAAATTGATTGTTGATGAATTACAAATTTACCAAGTTTGAAAGTTTATCGAGTCAAAATATAGAACTGGAACAGCATCTGGAGAGTTTTATTATATTGCCATGGATATTTCAATTATATTGGTATGTCCCAACACAAAGATCCTCTTGCATGCACCATTATATATGATTTTGTTGTTTATTTTAAAAGGTTTTTCAACAATGGGAAACAGTTTTGTCACAAGGCGTAACGAATGGTGCAACGAGTGATATTTCTGAAAGAACGAAGGCTGGGGTGAATTTCACCCTTTTTCCATTCTGAGCAAGGTACCAATTAACATGATATCCCACCAAAAAACATAAAATTACTAAAGTAACTACACTTTCACGATTTTCGAGAAGAATTAATAGATTAGGAGAAATTGAAAATAGTGAATACCGAAAAGAGTCGGGCTGTTATTTTATAATATGTAACGTTTTGTTTTTATCACTCCTTTAGTGAGAAACACTTTAAAATTACATTGCCACCAGTTCATTTTACTGTAATACTTATGGAAGTAATAATTTGCAATGCGACTTTCCACTCATTAATTTGCAACTCAAGTTCCTATTTCGTCATGTCGTTCTAAAAACGGTCCCGAAGTAAACTCTTTCTAAACTTAGTTCAGGGGCAATTCGTAGACAGAGATTGAAATTCGGAGGCGGAAAAGTTTAATTTTTCGGAACTTGTAATTAAGGAGGGTTTTACGGAGAGCTCGGGCTCAAGTGAGACATGTAACGTCGATATGAAAAGGCAAAAACGTAGGGTGAATATATGGTTTGGCATATTAAAAAAATGAAGCCAGACAAGAGAGGCAATGTAGATTGAAATCTAGTTTGTGTGTGAATTCCGCAAACAGGACATTACTTTCAGTATGTGAAACACAAACCAGACCATTCTATCGGAACTGTACTAAGTCATACATAATTAGGAGCAAGTTCGCCGTGAAATATTCGTGACAACGACATTGGTCACACAATTTTTCCATGAGGCAATAGCAGCAGGGAAATTCGAGTTGCACTCAAGTGAACATCAGCAGAAACAAAACCAACGACAAATATACACCCGTACATAGCGAACGGCCAATCCCCGTCTGTTATTTCATAAATTGTTTTTAAGTAAATAGGAGACCAATTGGTTCGAATAATGAACGCGAGTGATGTTTGTTTAGAGAGTAGAAAACGAAGACAAGTCCACTTTCCATGAGAAGTGGAGCTCAAGTCCGATTCATGTTTTGGAACCTACTAGAAACGCAAAGCCAAGACACGACGCGGCAATGAATTCAATTGTATTGATAACATGAGCACGTAATTCACTACTTGACGCCACTCCTAAATCATTTCCAGACTCCTATTTAAAATTCAATCGCACGTCTTTTTATATCCTCTCATCAGCGGAGGAACAAAGGACCAATAATCCGAACGCCTAGTTGCCCCAAGAAGTTCCCCAAACAATAGTCTCATGTCATCTAAAACACTCATTCCTAAAACTCAATAACCTAGATCAGTAGGAAATCTATTGAAAACTCACATTCGAAGATATTCTATGAGGCACTGTAATAAATGTTGATTCGGGCAGTGATATGCTAATTTTTTCATTCGGAACTACCTATAGATGTGAATTAATCAATTATTTTAATTGATTAACAATAAAACAAGCACCAATTATAGGCTAGGGATCTGCGGGTAACTAAGAACAAGGAATAACTCACCGCGTGACCTTGTTTGTATTCACGTTGAAATATCAAAAGAAGCACTAGTGGCTTCATTATTTTTTGGATTTATATTCATAACCATTCCTACTCATTAATTTTATCGAGGGCCATTCTGTAATATACTGCTGCGGATATATGCGGAATTTTTCTCTCGTACTCCAGATCCGAAAATTTATAGCCCAAATGATGGAAATTTTATATTTTTATACATGACTATAACATTCATAAAATACAATCTCGACGCTACCCCCGAATCACCCAAAAATTTGATCAAAACGGAAAGCTAAACAGTGATTTTGATTATCTTACAAATGATAAACGTTTGTGCTCATGTAGGCATTGATCCGAAGGCAATGAGATTCAATGGGAGCAATTTGGAATAGATATTTGGAAAATTCTTCAAACCCGGGTTTTAAGGTAGTGTAGATTTGGAAGTTACAGAAACCTGCACCTTTTGCAAGGATGCAAAATGTAAGTGGAGATTCTGATTTAGAAAAACTCTCTTTTTCTCTTCTTATTCCCCCGAAAATAATCAAAATTACCTTGGCAGATAGGGGAGAGAAATTCTCATTCATTGTGGTTGATTGTTAAGAATCGATCATTCGTCTCAATTGCTAGTTCAGATTAAGTCTGAAGATACATTCATACACACAGTCACGAAGATTCGAATGTAGAAATCATTTCACATTGTCTTTAACGGGTTTTGGATTTGATGAAACCATTGCAACACTTTCATCAAAACACCTTAAAACTGTTTCTTCAAGTCAAGTGCGTAGTCCAACAGTGCTTGAGTGTCGGAAACAATCAAACCAACGCACAACGTCAAATATATACTTACAACGTGCGACTGGTACTTGAAAAATCAAATCTTTTATTTTTATTATTTGATTTACGAATGATAGAAAATGACGTCCAGACATAGAAACCGAACCCCAAATTTTCTGTCAAAGCAGTGAGTTACAAGTTTACAAGTTTAGCAGAGAGGACATTTGACCTTGGGATCTTGACGAAAAATCAGTAAAGACGTCATAGTATTAGAAATTATTTCTAGGAAAGAAACTTTGCGACAACGTTACCGCACGGATATATCTATGCTCTACATAGCAAAAAAAGTGAGTTCATTGCATTTCAATCTATTGAAAATATGTTTCTTCAAAGATCTCACACAATAAATAACAGTGTAATCGCATTTACAAAACAGTTTTTGGCTCAAAGGTAAACTGTAACATCGTTACACAACTGTTCATTCTGGTTTGCTCAATAAAATGAATTGCGAGCAATCAACCAAACAACGAATCGCTCAATTTTATAGGGTTCTAGGTACATAACAAAACTTCGTGATTAGGAAATTCTTTGGCAGGCTCTCGATAATATTGATGACTTTTTTTAAGCTATCACTCCTATAAATTAATAAACCTATTTTAAGTCGGACTTTGGTTGTAGCGGAAGAATCCTCTACATTCATACCGAAAAATGCAATATTTCACTTTGATAAGAACGTAGTTATTGGTAGGGAATACCTATATGGTATCAAGATCAGAGGCCGGATATGTTTAGTAACCAATATTTGAACAACCAAAACTAAACCAACAAATTTCGAACGAGCATAATATAAAGTATATTAAAAAATAAAAGGTTGTTTTGATAATTGAGTTCGATTGTTCCTAAAAATAAAAATTAGCATGGACGTTAGCCAATTCTGAAAAACCTAAAACTCAAAGCACAAATCTATTTGTCTAATATTTCCGGGGAAGTCCGCTAGTATTCCCTATTTCTGGGCGTATTTCTTCATAGTTTAACGTACTATACCTAGTCCTAATCTTCTAAAATGCAAATATTCAGTTTCTCACCGTGCGAAACATTTTAAATAGAAAAACATGAAATTTTTACTTGTATGGCAACGACAAACCTCTCACAACCTATAAACCCTATCATGAATTAATAATAGGTAATTCAGCGTAAGAATGTTCAGCTGGGGAGGGGTGTTTCTTTTAGGTAGGTTTTCTTGATAAAGAATTTCTCGTTTTGAAATAATTCTTTCTCAAATAGTTGAAATTAATATAGAAGTACTGTTATTAGTGAGATTTTTTATCCAATTGACAATAGAACAATTCATGTTGTGAATCACAATATCAGAATATCCATAAAGTGGTTTGTAGAAAACCTGTCAGTCTATTTGTCAGGATTATCTGAATATCTATATTTATAAAGTGGGTTGTAATTTTTAAAAACGCCTATAAAACAAAGCATTTTCCCCCATAAAGATAAGGAAACAAGACTTTTTTTCGTTTTCAAAAAATAATCATTCTAGGTGAGTAAATATTCTAGTTCAGAACAACATTATAACCAATGACATTTAAAACTTCCAGTATTCAACGCAACATGACTGTATGAGTTGGTTTTCTTAATTATCTTTTATAAATAAGCTTTAATTTCAATTAAGTTTAAATTTGAGCACATTGAGGATAAAGATAATATTAATTATACATTTTGAAGCAAATTTATTCTGTCTCAGTAATATTCCGGTGAACAAATAAATTTGTATATTTTTACAATTTTTGTAGTGTCTCTCTTGATTTTTATCTCATTATAATGAAATTAATTCAAGTTTTTCAGTACAATTTTGTGCATAATTTCTTAAATGACCTACTTAGTGATTGATTAACTATTGTTGAGTAATATTCTACAGTAAAATATAAGGTTATAGATTTAGTAGTCGTTTTTTTAATTTATTTTAAGTATCATTTCAGTATATTGTTTTAAAATCTGACCGATTTTGTGTGGTCAAGGAGTGTCTAATGGTTTCATTCTTTCTTATGATTGTTCGAGGAGATAACGAAGTTTTCATCTCAATCGTTTTAAAAGAAGTAATACAATTTATAGGATAAATTAAAGGAATTTTAAAAGATAACTTTTTCAAATTCGTATTTTATAAATTTTGGGTCATTGCAATAGCCCCATTTTTAAATAAAATTCGCTTAAAAAAAAAGAACAGAATTCCAAAACACAACCGCGGTAAAGCAAAAACGAATTCCAACAACCGACCACCGAATTAGAAATAGTTTTACCACCGTTTAATGAATATTTGTTTAATCTTTTTGATTAGGGTAGTAACATTTTATATTATTTACAAATCTCTCGAAATAAATTAAATAATAGGTCCCTCTATGCCTACAAAAACTTCCAATTATTTGGGCAACCAGGGTTACAGAAAAGATGGATTGTACTATCTGAAATGCGCATTACTCTTCGTTCAATAATGTTTGCTGAGATTATAGTCAATATTTGTACGCCACATCCTGCTAAACATCGAATTTTAGAATAGATGGAGGATTTGGTTTGGGACTAGGAACTGGGCTTTTACTTTTTTTGTAAACAAATATAAAAGATTAATATTTTTTTTAGAAATAACAACTATGGGCAATTGCGATGAAGCTAGGCACTTTCAAGGGAGGAGGAAGATCAATAGGTATTGTAAAAAGCAATGAGTAATGGAGGTGCCTAAGGGAGGAAGACTACTATAATACTAATCACGACCAAATTCAAGAAAAGTCCTTCCACATCTATGATTTTACATCTGTACTTTTGAATATGAAAGTTTACGGGAAAACGGGGCTTACGCTACCTGATTTCTCACAGTATGAAAATCTAAAATCGCAAGTGACACGGAATTATCTCACTAATATTATTAATATTACGAGTGATATCTAAGGAATGTACCGAGATTGACAGTTCTACGTCCAATTGAACTATGGGTGATAAGAAATATGGATGTTAATCACTGGACATCAGTTTACTACGTTTATAAGAGGAAATAAAAAATATTTATATTAAAAAGCAAGTACTAAACGTTCACTATAAAGATTGAAGGAAGGAGAACAAAATCAACGGCGAAGAAGCGAAAGAACCGAGCAGAGCAATCCCCGTCGGCGGGCGTTGAAGTTACAGCGACGGGAGGCCGATGGCTGCAGAAAACTGCGCCTCAACCTTACAAAACTGTATCTACTACAGTTATTCATGAAACGTAATGATTATACATGAATAACTGCAATGTTGAGTTTCCGAGGATTGACTGATTTATACCAACAAATATGTTGTCAACAGTCAACAAAAGGAACATGGTGTACTTCTGCCATAAAGTAAAAGATCAAGCTCCCACAAAATCTTGTCAGTTTTATGTTATGGGAATGTATTCACCAATGGCTCATCGAAGGTTAAATTAATCCATCGATAATGGAATGTGAGACAATTATTGAAAACTAACCGAAAATTGGTAATTCACAATGAGAAACAGAATTCAGGGTCGAACAATACAATTCAACCAACAGAAGCAGAATCAGTTGAAAACAGATTCGAATGATTTGACTATGGAAACGAACAACGAACCGAAAATTCTCCAACTCGATCATTTATGGTTTTATTATTTACGAAACCAAGAATTTATCAAGAACGCAAACACAATCAAGGAAGATTGAACACATTGAACACACTTTTCTCATCTGCCAAAACATTAAACCATAAAAATTTAGGGTAGAAGAAATTTTCCTAATATCCCGCTTTTCAAATCAATTCTTGCAATTTTCGCAGTTTTTATCGACTTTTGTTAACTCGTAATGAAATACTAAGTTGATTTTCAGCAGAATTTCGGCTACACATTTCTCCATGTTCAATCAGTTGGTTATTTACTTTTTCTAAGTAATATTCTGATGAAATAGGTTATTTAATAGTTTTTGCCAAGTTTAGAGTTTTTTAACCCAGTTTTTGGAATTTATTTATTCATTATACTCATAAAGTGTTGTCCCACGAACTCATCGACACTATTTTAATACTCCGTTTTTTAGAGAATGAACAAATTTTTCGTTCCAATCTTAAGGAGAGTTTAGAATGACATCATAGAATAAGTGTTAAAATTCAAGAAATTATTGGGATTTTAAACAATTGCAGTACTCCATTTTTCCTTTGAAACTTCTATAAAATGTGAAGACAAACGTTTGTTATCAGCTGAGCAATGCAACGATTCTAAAATCCCAATTTCCGTGTATCACTCAACTAACATATGATTTATCCTCACTCGGCTTTTAAATATGTTTCTGAATCAAGTAAACAAGAACGTCATCGTACAGTTTGGTGTAAGAATATAACTCAGCCATTTAGTTTTGTATTGAAAAAGTCAAAATGAATGAAACATTCAAAAGTCTAAGTCATATCACGAATGTTCGTTAGAACTCGAACAGCACACAACCTAAAACCCGTCGGCCGTCGGCGCTAGGACGCCCGCCTTCAAGAAACCTCACCGGCCACGCGGGATTTTTCCTATGGTCGCATTTAGTATTGAGTCGCTATACAGATAATATTCATAACGATTTGATCTGACAATGTGAATCGAGTAAATTAAATAAGTCATTTCATGGTGTTATTGAAGCAACAGCGTTCTACGTTTATTAATTTCAATTTCAGAACAAATCTGTACAATTTTCAAAATTATCTAATATTTTTACTTCAATAGCAACTAAATAGTTGTTAATAATGAGTTTTACGTCTGAGAAGCTATAAATATGGTTTTATAAACTTTTTCTTCTTTAAACCGGATATCTTTACTGAAAAAGAATAATCCCTGGTTTTCCCTAACGGAATGTATGTGAGTTAACTTGAGATTAATAACTTGGAAAGGGACTTGAAATAACACCTGTTTGACACAGCATTCTGAAGTTTTGAGACCTCTTGAATTTACAAAACCACAAACAGTCTTGATCCTCTCTTTGAACCATTCCAAATCTAGTTGAATATATTTATTTTCATGTCCTTCCACTCAGCATTTCTGGCTAAATTCAAACTAACTTTAAATAAATTATAACAGCTCTTTTTTATTCAGTTTAATGTGAACTGGAAAGCTTTTTTTTTTTTTTATGGCATCTACAACAATTTGGAAAAAGGTTAAATTAAGTTGTAAAGGTTGGAGCTCATTTATAAAACAATACTTGAGTCATTTTAAATCATATTGTAGATTTTACATTTGCAAACAATGATACCGGGATGTTCATCTGCTTTTGGGATTCTAATTATATAAATTATTTAACACGTCTTAATTGGGGTTTCAACGTATGCATTTTAACGTACCTACCCATTAGTTATTCCTCAAATTATCCCCTGGGTTGATATATAGTCTCAATGTAAGCAATTTCTTTCATCTGTGGCTCTAACGATATGGTGATTCAACAGAATGGACATTTTGTGATATCAAGCCCGGTACGTCGATATGATGAGAACCCAAGTATCTGTCTAGCAACATTACCGAGATGAACACTCGGTATAAGGTTGTTGCTGTCGAACTAGTTCTTGAAGGGAAGAAAAACAAAAACAAGTCGCCTTGAGATACTTGAAAAGACTGACCAGAATATTTTCTTAACTGCAAGAGTTTATGATTTTTCGAGGTCCGGAAAAAGAAGCGCTTCAGGGGGAACTAGCATTAACCTCGAAACAGCACAATGCACCCCTCAAGGAGTCAGGCCAGGGGGCACCCTGCAACGTGGGGCACATCTTGAGAGTTCGTAGACCTCTGGAAGGCCTTTTGCTTCAATAGTTCCAAACAGAAAAATGGTGAAGGGAAGATAGAGGCACTGCCAACGTGCAGTGAAGGAAGAACCTCAATAAACAGGTAAAATTTTTCTCGACGAGGAATCCTGATCAATGGCGGATCTACCGGCAGAGAGCAACAAAGTTGTCTGTTTCGAGACTTGAATGCTCCTTCCACGACTTGATCAAATTTAATAAAACTATCATCAGTTTCTGAGCATTACTAAAGCCCCAGAAAGCTGATGAACATCACCAACTAATTGAATTAACTGAAAATTTAATCAGTTTGATTGAAAATAATTTACCTGCACAACTAGTAGTGTAGGCAGGTTGATTATTATTAGAAGATCACTGTTGTACATCGAAAATCATACTGCAGAAGCCAGGGACCTACATTGCTCAGAATGCACAACCTAGGACAAATAGTCCAAGATCAAGGTTGCAACATGAGCTTGATATTAATATCATACCAACTAATCTTCCCTCGGGGTGATATTTGAAAAGAAAAAAACTATTATATGGGCAGGATAGACGAGACAGGTCCAATAACAAAAGATCTGAGTTTGGACAACCGAAACTAATAGCATTCCGGAACATCACAAAACAAGGAAATCAGGCGATTTTACCAGTCATGAATTTCAGATTATATATCCACAATGTTGGTGAATATGGGCCAACATATCAATGCACAGTGAGGGTTATGGCAACTGGTCAACTTAATCCAAGAAAAAGAATAAGTTGTTTACTGTGCATGTAACAATTTAAAGCAAGTATTTACCGTCGTTTTGCGGAAAAGGGGAGATGGTTTAAAAGGACTCAAGATACATCAGATGATTGAAAGAACATCTCGATTTTTTGCTACGGTACTCACCTACTGTTTTTCATACACCAATTAATAACCCAAATAAAGTTGAATATGCTTTCTTTCGACAATCTGGGATACGACGGTAGATAAATCACTTCAAGTTCTACAGATCTCACAAGATAAATATTGAAACGATCATGTAGTATATTGTTATTACCTGTCTATGATGAGAGTGAACTTCCTTTAAATGATCAAACAGGTCTTGGCATGAAAACTAATCCTGGAAACGTTGATGAGCTGAGTGTAAGTAGGTATAACGTTATCAGTCCCATTCAAAAGTTCTGTACAGACCCTAAACGACGATGTCAACATAAACACGAGTATAGCAAGATTCGAGTATGCAAATTCGCGAGTTGACTGAAAGATTTTCTAGATGAAAAAGCGAGGGAAAACTCAGTCATGAATGTGTTTATTTATGGAGGTTTTTGACAGTTTCAACTACCAACCCGTCACGAAGGTTCTAATAGCCTAAATCCTAGAGAAGCCAGAGACAAACACTATCATTTTCTCAACCGTTCTTTAACCAATTCTCTCGACCTAAAGAAGGGTCTTGATGCGAGCCCACACTTCCGATCTTACCCCTCAACTATTAAAAGACAGTTAGAAAGGTTAGAAGCACTCAAAATTGATTTAGTCAGGGGTATAAAAATGTGTGCTAGAAATGCTTCTTGTACACATTATGGCAGGTAATGACCGTGATGGTAATGTGTTCAAAACCTTTATGATATACACATTATCGACGTTTGTTACCTCTAGTGAAGATGGCAATTAGATGAAAACATAAACAAAGGGATCGGAAGGGTTGAGCCGCTTATCCTACAAGAACCGGTCTAGGTCCAAGGGAAAACCTAAAGCCGGCTTCTTGGGTTCAAGACGTAACTTTTAGCTGAGCAAAACGCCGGGTGCCCTAAGCCACCGGTTGGAATCAGCTGGTCTGTTCTCACTAACCTACCGAACGACCCATGTGACACTGATGACAGGTCAATAGGGTATCCTAAAATCTCTAACAAAAAACCAAAACAAAACAAAATTGTTCACACTCACCCTAGGTTGAGCCATTCCGACAATGATTGCAATTGAACCGCCAACAGCGGACCACCTTCACAAAAGTTAGAAAACGATCACTTGTCTTGACAGCTGACAAACACTATTCCTTCAGACGACACAAAAAAACCACGCCTTCCAACTTCTTCCGCACCGAAGAATTCAAGAAGTTCTGATAGATAGTGAAGGGAAAATAAAATTTACGGCGAGAAAATCAGCAAAGTGTGGCGTTCGCGAGATCGTTCACTTTATAGTATAATTGGTAAACACATAAACACAAATAGGAGCCATGTCACGACCGTTTCAACATATGGAAAGTGACTGTTACGCGAAGATCCTCGACCAACGAGAACCAATGCTTTACTACTGCATGTCAATCAAATGAGAGATCTGGGAGGGACCAAGGAGTCACGTGACCATGCGCTCCAACCCACAGCGCACGGGAGGTGGGATTTACATTGGAGACTCTGGCGGGAACCGGCTCAACTAGCGCGCCTTCCATTTTCATATTCTTATCCCCCTACCACCCCCCGAGCTACCAATAAACTATAAACTCCCTTCCCAACATTTGCCGCTCTTTTAATTCCCTCTGCCTCCTACTTACATCATTTAAATATTTGCGGTGAACCGCGAGTTTCAGCCGCGTCTCCGCGTTATGTTCAATTCAAGAACCTTGTCAGACAAAGTGATGGTTCGCAGTGAACCTGAAGAAATTTTTCAACTTATTAATGAACTACTTATGAATATGTACTTTCCCGTATATTTGTGAGCTAAAAGGTCATCCCTGTAAAGGTCGAAATTAAATCTAAACCACATAACTACCTAGTATGATATAATATTGCACATATTATTTACAATGAGCAGAAATCAATTAAAGGTAGTACGCCGATAGAGTTAGTGTAGGTACCTATGGCAATTATTTTTTTCCAACTACACAAGCTTTCAAAATGATCTAAAACAAATTATTTTCGAACTCCACAGATGAGTACAGAAACGTTATACTTTTCTGCGTACCAACCTACTTATCTATTCTTCAAACACGGTACAATAGGTAATATCCATCTCTGATCTACATGACTAGCCATTATTGTTTTTTATGCACTAGATGTTGTTTGTCTCGCTGTTTGCTCCTGGGGGTTTAAACAGTTACCTTTACGTGGAATATATTTCCTGCTTGGAGTTTCCTCTCTACATAGGAAGTGTTGCCCAGGGTAGAATAAGATCAGAGACTTAAAACCAGCCATGAACAGTTCATGTCATTCTTCTTCCTATAGTTTTGCGTTGTTCCTCTCAGTTTTTTCCCCCATTTCTGAAGTATAGAAATCGGTTATGAGTGTATTTTTTAAGAGATTTTGTAATATGATGTTTCTTATGTGTTTTTTGTTCTCGGTTAACTATTACTTTCTTTCCAAAGTAATTACGTTGGGTTTTTATAAATTATAAAAGTAAAAAAAACCCAGTTCGGGAATCTCACCTAACTTAGGACAAACAAAGTTTAATTTTTTAAATACTATATTTTTTATTAATTCCCATGCTCAAACGTCTAAAGTAACACAAGTCCGGTGATTACCCTGTGATACTGTAAAAAAATTATTCATTTATTATTTTATTTATTTATTTATTTATTTTTTTTTTTTTTTTTAATTTGTTCATTAATTATTTTTTGAACTTGGTACGTAATCACCTTTATTTGTGGTTATTGAACTATATATTTTAGAAAATCCTAAAGTACCTACGGGAAAATATACTTTTACTGGACGACCGTTAGAAAATAGATTTCAATGAGATAGAAAATTATCATCGATTGCGATGGTACAACGTTCGAGTAACAGTAAATCAACTGCGTTGTTGGTAACTATATCACTTGATTTCGCTCATGGGGCGTGCCACTGTGCCATTGTTTTTAGAGAACGAGCTGTCAGAAAATTATCACTTGTGATCCACCAAATGACCTCGTGAGCCAATTTGTACCAATCAAATTTTAATTCAACCATGGAAACTCCCTACAGGGAAGGCCATTTGAGTACTCCACGCAAGAAAATACACCTATGTTTTTTCACAGATTCAGCATTAGTATGGTTTGAAATAGATTGTATTAAGTTTTTTCTTTCGTGCATCGGTTGTTCAACACTCCCTGGACCATTCTTCTAGTAGGCCTCCTGTTGAGGAAACCTTTCAAAGGGGCGTCCTAAGAAGCCGTTCCAATACATGCATTTTGTTTTATGTTTTTTTTTTAAATTTTTTTCTTGAAAATTGTTCTAAAAAAATGCTAAGATTTAAATTTCTATTAAAATGCATTAAAAAATACCTACAACAAATAGATCAACATACCGATGTATGTTTGTGCAATAAACTTTTATTTAGAATTATTAAACTTGTTTTTCCTAAATATTATCTTCAACTGTTTCTGCACCCCCTGCAAAAATTATTATTATTATTTTTTTTTTTAAATAAATCGCATAACTTTACGAATATTCTCTGCATATGGCCATACTGTACCACTGGAAATTTCATTTTAAGGCTCACGCGGAGCACTAACAATTGGTCGTACAATGTTCTAACTGATGTCAAAATTAATGAGCAAGAGGTATTTTTGGTTTTAGATTGGTGATTCAATGGTATTTGGATATAGTATTGAGGTTTGGGACAACCTCAGACCAATGTTTGTTTCTAAGTTGATAACAAAGGTACATCAATAAACCAAATAATAAATAATTAATTGCCTTATCATGTAGGTAATTACTTTAAATTTCCTTAGAAATGGTTAATCAGTTCGTAATGGCACCTATATTGGTAGAAAGCCAACAATGTCATCCGCACGTTGTACTGCACACCAAACCCCATTGTCACCTGAACAAATTAATACTGAAACACAGCCAACTGAGCAACAATGCAAATCCGTCTTGGTCAATGCAGTGAGCTCAAGCTTCCTCAGTTGGGAGTGTTTAAAGCTTAGAGTTGGCAGTAGCACTCAAGTCTTAGATGCAAGCTACTCTTATGATTGGTTATCCCAAACCAAAAGACGCTGCAAGTTTTACAAAAAGGTTTATCATTTGTGTAGCTAGCTCAAGTGCAAACAAAGCACATCAATTTTTTTTTCCAAATGAGATCCCCTTTTTTATTTCAGATTCAAATTCTACGTTCGATTTCATGAAAATTTGACCCTTTATTTGTTTTGTTCATTTTTTTCGGCCGTCCCCAAACCGTTCAGCGAGCGTGCACAGTTGACATCAAATTGTGCAAAACAAATGTAAGCAAACGTATAGTGTGACACATCGATTTTCATCATTTCTCAAAGCTGATCCACATGGTACTACCTAGTTGCTTTTTCATTTGACTAAATGAGAATATTTTTACAAAAGAATCCTAATTAAAAACACTGAAAATTACTCTGTCACACTGAGTTTCTAATAACTTTTTGCACACTTTTATGACTTGGCAAATGTGCGCGTTCGATGAACGAGGCAAAAAACAAAACAGATGAGAGGTCAAATTTTCATGAAATCGAGAGTAGAATCCGAATCCGGGTTAAAAAAAAAGGGGGGTTCTCACGTGAAAAACAAAGTCGGTCTGCGTTATGTAAGCGATGTATGACAAGCATATATTGAAGATCCTCGGCAAAAACATCGTGATTTTTGAAGAAAAAAAAATTATTTTTTCGTCCATGAATAACGATTGTAGGAGTGTTAGGGGGGGGGGGGGGGGAGTTGAAGCGTCGTTTGACAGCCTGTATATTTAAGAAACTTCGATCGATTTGAGAAGAAATTAGTCACAAAGGTCCTTCAGCTGATCAGTGTGCCTCCATATATTGTAATTGACTTCTAGAGGTCAAATAAATATTAATCCGTAAACAATCAACTGGTCCGTCTTTATGCAACCAAAGCTGATGTCTCAATACAAAAACTAATGCAAAATACAGTAAGGCTACACAAACTTAGATTCCGACGAATGGAACAACTGAAATTTAACCAGATAAAACAAAGCACCTCCCAGTTCTTTACGCGTTCGCAAGTATAAAACAAAAATGATCACAAACTCGATTCCATAAGGAACTCTTGAAAACAAAACTCCGTTGTTGTATATCAGCTGATCCGACGGCCACAGTTTACCAGGCAATTTTTACTAAAGACGTTCGCATTCACAGACGTGTTGATGTTCTATCTCGTGCCTTGAATTCAGTCCCAACTAGAGAACAAATGTAATTTTTAACTTAAGTTTCGTTAAGTTGGGTCCAGTAGTGTCTGAGAAAAGCTCCGGACGGCGCCGCACGGCACCATGTTCCAAATGCTGCGAAAAGTCCACGCTGAGTTTAATCGGAGGAGAAAAACTAACTAATGTGTTCGAACTAAAGAGTTGCGAGTTGGGCACTGTGTACACAAAATTCGCTTTATATCTCATGCACTTTTTTTGCCCTCACCTTTTTTCATCAAGTTCCCCCTTCAGCCAGTTCATCCTTAGCATTTTCATTTTACCAAAAACGTTTCGATCATGGGAATCGCTTCTAAAACACAGTAGCAGCCCAAAATAAAGGGTTCTTCCTCAACGAAACAGCGTTAAAAGATTTTTCCAGCTTTCTGACTTCAGATTTGGATTTTATGCCCCAAATATATAAGATGGTCCATAGCACGGGTTACGGCGCACATTCAACGGTGTGAATATTATGGACAGTTTCCCTTTCCCGACTCTTGAACCCATCGCCCAGGAGCATAACCTGACGCCGTCTTGGATATCCCTATGTGTTGTCTCAACATTCCATCTCTTCCCACGTTACACGGTAGCAGAGCGTCGTTATGATTCTTTGTTACTGACTGTCCTGACGACTCCTTGCTCTTGCACTGGATTCATAGGCAAAATGCCTTCTGTTCCTGAATGTTGTCCGTGACATTGCACCTCGAATATAACAGTTCCTCTGCTCTAACTCCTACAAGCCTCTTCACCCCATTCAGCGCCCCTCCTCTTTGTTTTGAAGCCCCGAGAGTGTGATGGATATGGATATCTTCTCCTTCCCGATTCTTGAATCCGCCTCCCAAGAACACAGCCTGACGCCTTCCAACATCTTATATATCCCGTAAGTGGTGCGGGATTTAATCGCTTCAAATCTTTGAAGGGGCATTAATACCGTGCCATCAATTCCCACATTACAACGGACGATTTTTCAAAATTCGATTTTCGGACAACAAAGTTTAAGGGGAAGAGGATAGCAAGGGGTTAATTTTTTTTCGAATACAAAGTTCATTGTTGAAATAGGGACAACTGAGTAGTTTACACACACTATTAAGACAACTTTTCTTATTTTTACGCACTATACTCTTGACAAATTGTATTGATATTTGAGCAGTTTGTGCGCACAGAAATTCTCAACTAACCAAATTCTCCCTATAATGTACCTAAAAATAAATTTTAGAATTGTTCTAATTTCTTGCAGTTTAATCAGTTTTTCATTCCATTTTTATGAAATTCACGTGCGCTCCCATCCAAATTTCAAGCAAGAATTTGAGAATGTAGTTCATAATCGATAAGGTACTAATAGGCTAAACTATATCACTCAGGCAATTTAAACCATTTTTTGCCAATCTCAGTGAAGAAAAGTGTGATTTTTTTCGAATAATTTTATTGTTTTAGCACGGCTAAAGCTCCAGGAGTGCCGTCTAACAAAATCATCCATTATATGGAGTGCTTGAGTTTCGCGGGTAAGAATGAATATTCTGTCTTTAATGTAGAAAATTATAGTTTTCCCAGTGGAATCGCTTTCAGAAGCATCAAATACCAGTTTTTATTCAGTTTAATCCACATTTGAAAACCTGGTGCAAGAACATTAACTTTAAATAGTAGTACAGGAGATCGTCACCATCTATGCGAGTGTCGGACCTAGCGGTTTTTGACGTCCAGATGAACCGAACTGTTTAGTTTTCCTAATCATTATCTCTAGCAAACTAGTATGCTATTTCCACTTTTCTAATAGTCCAGACTGTTGACATCCATTCCAAAAATCGAGAAAACAAAACCGTGACTTTGAACCTCAGTTTTGGTAATGTGCGGACTATTTGAAGGGTAGCCTACGGATTTTAAAAAACTTCGGCTTCAGACGTCACAAGCAGTAGCCGCCAATACAAATCTCCCAATTTCGTTAAGCTCCAGACGGATAAAACGGGAATTTTTCTGGGAAATGATTTCATCAATAGCCTCATTGGGACTGTGGACTGCAATTCTAAAAATATTTATAAATCGGTTATGTACCCCATTTTAATGAATTTAATCTGAAATGAGAGCCCCGCCCCTATGCCATACGTCGCTTTACAAACATGAAATCTCCAGGAATCGATTTAGAGGATCAATCCAACCAATCAATTGTAAAAACACATTAAGAAAAATATCGAATCATCGAATAAATGTGTAATCTTCTCCACTTACCTTGACATCCGATTTAGGTTGAGACGCGGATCATATTTTTTGTCAATGGACCGACGAATGGGCTTCATATATGTGGAAAGTGCACGGAGAACCCAATTTCCAGGCAGAACTTCGATTGAAACTGGTGGCATTTCCATTTATCCCTCTTCATTATACGTCCAAATAATTTAATCATCATGGAGACGTAAAAAAATTTCGCGAATATGGGTGTTGCGCATAGCTTTTCCGTATCTGTAACATTAATGTATAGATCAATGAAATATTCAAATGATCATGTATAATTCTACAGCTGTCGAAATATAAATTAAAACGAAGCGTAAAATGTCAAATTTGGGTATTAGGTAGTAGCGGAAAATGATGCATGATACGAGTTACGTTTGCCCACTTGCAAAAGCGATCAAGTTCATTAGAAACATGAAGAATCTAAATTGTAAAATTCATGAGAATTCAATCAAAATCGGGTGAAAACTCATGAAGTCGTAATGTTTGTTCTTTTGCGGTTCGCACACGTGTAGAACCTACTAATCATGCGATCTTGATGAAACTAAGGATCAATAAAATCGTCATAATATACGAATTTAAGGGAGATCGTTTTCAGATTAAGAAAAAGTGGGTTGATGGATTTACGTTTGGCTATGAAAAACTGATATGAGTCCGTCTACAGCCTAACTTGAGTATTTCCTGAAAATGTCATTAAAAGCAGATAGGAATTGCAGACATCAAATTTGTTACAAGGGGTTATGGACTGGTAGATGTAGGTATAAACACACAGACAATACGGCACCAAAGTTGTTCAGAATGGTCTACAAAATACGAGTGGAAGTTTTGATTTCGGTGAACAAAAATTGTACATTTCCGGAAGTGAAAACAGCATCCGCTAACTAGTTGAATACCATCAACCGTATACTTTTTAAAATTCATGTGTTCCCGAGATTTTTGTGAACGGTTTATCATGAAAAGTCGTGTATTTCATCCTTTATAACCCAACCAATATATTTAAAAGTGTTTGTCACATTATTCTGTACAGTACAATGATGTACACTAACCTCATGTTTCTACATCCATTTTGTGTTCGAGTGGTGCAATCATGAAATATGTTCCCACATGGTGCAGTGAAAATGCGCTTAATGCAATGTTAGTATCTCACTGGGTATATCAACCATGAGTTATACATTCCAAAATCAGGACGGTTCCCAGGTTCTTCATGAAATGGATCTCATCGTATCCGCGGTAAGTAAACCGTGCTCAGTGTTTTGAGGATAACTTTTTATCAACTTTTCTGTTAGAACAGGTGAGAACACGAACACATTCACTCTGTAATGTTCGACTTCTGGGCTTGAGATGACCATTCTCGTAAATAAACGAAAAAACCGATTAGGATGGAGCTGATTCAGCTGATAGCCAGCCCTCCTGCATGTAAAACCAAATCACAGACGGGCTTTTTTATATCAACACTCTCATGTCTCACCATCGGTCCTTGAGTGGTTGTACGTAAATGCTCAGGGTGGTCTCAATGGTTTCATCCAAATTTGATGCTAACAATGGTAATGATTTATTTAAATTGTATCCATAGGGTTCAATCGGAAGTTGTGCACGAATTTCAGGCTCATTCACGACCGATAAGTGATTTTAAGTGGAAAAACTTTGATCTACTGAAGGGGCTTTAGATATGAGAGCATGGGAGCAAAAATAATCCGTACGAAAATCCGCCGCAAAGCATTCCATGATCGGACCCATGGAGAGACCATAAATGACTGCCTGTGTTTGAGTATGTGTTTTATTGCCCGATTTTTGCAATTATCGTAATTTATTTATCCTTTTTTTTAAATCTCAATTTCAGTCCAGTTGAAGAGCGAACCTCGAAGATTTTGAAGTTTCTAACGGAAACAATTGGCTTGCGTTCATGATTTGAATTTCTACTAAGCTTTGGAGTGTCCGTGCTTCACAAGTGATAGAGCGATTATTGAATTTCAGGAGGCGCACAAATATGATCAACTGATCAATCCAAATAGGTATTTTGGTTGAAAACAGATTTACGTGCTCTATGCATATCTCCTGAAATTCAATAATCGCTCTATCACCTGTGAAACACGCACACTTTGATCATATTTGTGTGCCTCCTGAAATTCAATAATCGCTCTATCACCTGTGAAACACGCAAACTCCAAAGCTTAGTAGAAATCCAAATCATGAACGCAAGCCAATTGAATAATAAACCCCAGTGAAAGAATTTGCAGCGTTTTTTAATGGTTATCAGAATGCTTCAACCCGTGTATCGGCTACAAAGCCTTTTAGGAGTTCACTCCAGTATCCACAGTACTACATCACTAGGTTATCGATATCAAAACAAAAACAAAAATAAACCAAAATAACGCAAATGTTGGCACCATAAATCGGACCATACATCGGGAATCGTTTGACCTACGGACCTGGGGAAGGGCTCATTCGATTCCTCGTGAAAAGTTCTTCAAAAAGAGGAGATTCTTGGTTTAATAAATCCTAGAATACATCAGAGTCTCCTAAAGACGTCGCCAACGCTCTCACTTTCAGATACTTATGCTCAAGCCCGTTCCCTAAAATTGCCACAAGTATAATCGGAATTATACGACGACCTTGTCAAATCTACAGTCAAATCAGTTCATGCGTCACAAAGGGATTCTTCAGAACTGGAACCCCCTGAACGTAAAGGCGACTGTCAAGACACCAGTGAGTCCACTGAGCAAAAATTGTTTTTCCACTCTGTTCAGTATTTTTGGATCGCCTTCCTTCATCCACTAGGGCCGCGGCTCACCTTTCATGTCTCAGGAACTAAAAACTTCCCTTGCTCCTGAAAGGAAATGGATCAATAACCACACAAAGGGAGTCAGTGCTTTTCGAGTCTCTACATGCTATTAGGTCTTTCTTGTGCACCAGCCTAAATTCCACACCATCCATTTTAGAATGGATACCAACACCATCGTGGCTTTTGACTCTCGGAACAGCCCTGTTCAAAAAATGAAATCGGTAAACGAAGTTCAATTCACAGGTGGAAGGTGACCATGATTAAGCACTGGTTCGGTACCCTGGTGGTAGGGAAACCACGGTTCCAATACGACATCTTGCACCAACATGAAGTGCGCAACTTACCAACGCAAATCATGGGACATCTTTAAATTAAACCCTGTTTCCACTGTAACTAATGCCGGAAAGAAAATTCAAGAACCTTCTTCACTTCGGAAGGAAGATGGAGGGGGTAATAGACAACCTATTTAAGCACTGCTCAAACAGTTTATCCGGCAGATTTTCTACAGTATTATTTGTTCGATTGAGAACATTGGTCTTGTTTTGCAACAAATTTCAGATCCTGAGGGGCTCATAGGGGGTAATTTTTATCAATATTTTCATGTTTTTCTTTCGATCCCGATCTTTGTCTATCATCTTGGGGCGGAGGCTTCCCTGTTGGCCCGCCCCAGCACCACCACATTGTGATACGGCCCTTGGGCAAATTACTTTGGAGACTCCTGACGAAGAGACATTACACACCCGACGCACTGTGCTTAATTTAAGCGATTTAGGGAAAGGATAATAGAAAAATGAAAATTGGCTGGAAAAAAATCACAGTCTAACTGATTGAACTGTACGCAAAAAGACAGACCCAGAGAAACATACCGGGGGAAAAGTTCGCACACTCAAACATGGCGATTATGAGGCGTGATTTCATGTTACTGCCACTTTGTGATCTATTCCCCTTATTATTTACTTCAGATGTTAGTTCAGCATCCATTCCTCGACAAGCACTTCCTGAAGTAACTCGAACTCATTTTTTAAATTTATTTTGACCATGCCAATCGCTCTAATCTTATAAGGGATCCAATTGGCCTCATTCCATTTCCTAGAGATAAGCTTTAGAAAAAAGTCTAAGAGTCTCAGCAGGATCTCTTCATGAACATCTCATCCATGATTTTATAGTACCGGGCAATCGTCAGATGTTGCCACGGGCTGCTCCGTCTTAAAAAAAGTCAGTTTAGAGTCAAAATGTTGGTCCTTTCTTAATTCTATGCTTAAAAAAAGATGATCATACCTTTTTTGGACCGAAATGACAAAAAACTTAGACGCTTTGATTTTCCTTCCCCTTCATTGTCCACCGCCCGGTCCATAAAGGTCCTTTGGATTGATGTAAGAAAATACGTTCTTTCGCACATGGATTCCACTAAGGGTCTAGTTGGACCTAACCAGCCGTCATAATCGCTTTACAAGCATAGATGGCCGAGCCCTTCTGAATTGAGGAATCTAATATCAAGGGTTGTTGAAAATGGATGTAAAATTGAAATGTGCTTTTTTAGACGACTTGATAGTCAGGAAAAGTTGTGGTGAGGGGGGTTGAGGGTTGCGTTTTTGTAATTATTTTTTGCCCAAATGCACTTGACATCCGTTTATTTAATAATGGACTGTGGGCTTCTAACAATCGTGGTTTTTTTCTCTGACAACAATCCCAGCATTTTTGGAAAAACCAAGGACGTGGCCATTCACTAAATCTTCCCTCAGACGCTGCACACATGCGGAGGAGTCTGATACGATTCTAAAAGAGTATCTTGCATCCTTCGTAAATCACATCAACATTTGGTTTGAATGAATTTTTCAAACAGCTTCAGGAAGATATTTTTGTTGGAATAAGGCCTTGTAACCATTTCTCATAGAATTGCACGTTGTCCTTTTTGAATGTGTAGGCCATTAGAAACCATTTCAGGAACTTGGCAATACACTGAAATCCCCATCTCCGATTAGTGTGCGATAGTGTAACCCATGGATGTGAACAAATCAGGGAGGGGGGGGGGGGCTCTGAGATAAGGGATTTGAGGCCGTGCCTCTCCTGACTACGTAGGAAGAAAAAAAGAAAGAGAAATCAATTTTTATAAATAATATAATCATCACACTATATAAAGACGAGCTTATCAGAGTATATCGACGTTTCAGGGGGTGGTAACGCCGGGCGGGTGGAATTCTCGCCCCCGTCTCCCAGGGCAACCGACCTGATCCCCCCGACCCCGCCAGAGAAGGGGAGAGGGCCCCAGCGGGGGGAAGCGTCTCCCAGGGCAAGCGACGTGGTCCTCTCCTCGGGGATTTGGGATATACGATTTTTTGACTTTGCATATTGTTATTATACTCCCTCATTGTGTTATTCACCTATTTCTTTTTAACCTGCGTAGCAGGGCCATTAAAGTAGTATGTTTATACAATTAATATACCTACACTAAAAATAAACTTCAACTAAGATGATAAACTACCAATATTTTTTCTGCCAATCATTTGTATAATAAAATAAAATAGACATATATTATTCGTTGGATTGCAAGCTTTGCGTTGTTCTATTTCCTTAATTTTTTTAAGATCAATTTGGTTAGTTAGCATTTGATATATAGGAGGTTAATATTTTTTAAAATATTAATTTGGTTGGGAAAGTATTAATTTGGATGGGAAAGTTATTAATTTGGTAGGGAAAAGCATTGATTTGGATGGGAAAAGTATTAATTTGGATGGGAAAAGTATCAATTTGGTTGGGAAAAGTATTAATTTGACTGAGAAAAGTATTAATTTGAATGGAAAAAGTATTAAGTTTATTGGGAAAAGTATTAATTTGACTGGGAAAAGCTATAATGAGCGGATTATCATCAATCATCTTATAGACTTGCTGACAATTCAGTAGGCGAATAAAATCACCACAAAGGTAACATCAACGAAGAACGGTAAATCTCGAGAGAAGCAGGTGGTTATCCTACAAAGTGCGATAGCGCGGCGAGAAAGCGATTCTAAAGTCAAACCACGCGGCACGAGGGTTTGCCGCGACAAACGTGCTGACTAGCGCGGTGCCGCGCTTTTACGTATGACAATTCCATAGAACAGCACAGTTTGGTGGCTTATAGAACAGATCGCGTTGGTGGCCCGCGCGCTCGGGTTCGTTTCACACGTATGACCCTGACGCGTCCGCGGCTGGCGACTTCTTCATGTAGGTACACACACAGGACTGTGTGTGTGGACTGTGTGATTTCGCGCCGCGCTGTGGGAGAGTGCTCTCTCAAGGGGCGCGGCGCAGGAGGCGGCCAGCGGCCCTGTACCTAGGACTCAGCTTCAGTTTCCATCATCATCAGCATCATCATCATCATCAAACTATCTAAAGACGAAAATATCAGAGTGGGTGGTAACGCTGGGCGGGTGGTGTTCTCCCCCTTACCCCCACCCAACCCGGCAGAGCGTCTCCCAGGACTTGGGACGTACGATTTTTTGACTTAGCATATTGTTATTATATTGCTATTATATTGTTATTATATTGCATATTGTTGTGTTATTCACCTATTTCTTTTTAACCTGCGTAGCAGGACCATTAAACTAGTAATATGATAAAATTATTATGCTCAAACAGGTCTATATTCCTAATCAAAAATGTTACTGTTGGCAGATTCCTTATAGAATTCCTTATAGAAATGGTCATCATAAAAAAGTTCACGCTTTTGAAGGCGCTGATACGCAGTACTTCAAATCATTGCCGGTAGCATATATCACCTAGCGAAGGGATTTCCTTAGTGTTTGGTGTCTTCTATCCCACTGCTACGACAGCGTTTGTCTGGAGACCAATCAGACCAGCTATTCACATCTTATAACTCACACTCCATTTCTATTTACTCTGTTACACAGAAACACTTTTTGTAAATAGGCGGACTTTTTGTAGGTTTGTTGTATAGGTGAGATTAGGTTTGGTATTGGATTATTAAAGTAAAGTTTAAAGGGAGTCAACTTCACGGGGAAGGGAGCGGTTATTCGTTAGTATTAGTTCAGTGTTTTCTAAAGTCCTCAGTTTCTTGCGATTGTTGTTTGCTCATTTCAGGAGAGGTGGCTCCAGATTGGAGCATAGACGCATGTGGACCAAAAAGATGAATAATGAAATGTCAAAATACCTCCATCTTCACTTGGGGAGTTTGAAACAATGTGAGGAAATAGACTCTCCCTGGGCTATGGGAGGAATGCGACTTGAAGGTTCTGACGAATCAGAAATAAAGGGGAGTATATCGTATTTGTGATTCAACGTCGGCCGCTGATGAGCGGAATTTCGGCTAGTATTGAGGCGAACCTACAATATTGACCAATCATAGAGCTCAATAAGCGTGGGATCAAAGTTTTTACTATGCTCACCAGTATGGGTGTTTCTTATCGTGGGGTATCAGTGTTTTTTTTTTTTTTTTTTTTTTTTTTTTTTTTTTTTTTTTTTTTTTAATTTTTTATTCCTTTTTTTTTTTTTTTTTTTTTGCATTGGTTTTTTTTTTTTTTTTTTTTTTTTTTTTGTGTTTGAAGTTAATTATCAGCAAAAATAATCTATGTCTCCTATCGATATAGGTCCACGCTTTCGATGTGTGCTGGAATGTGTTCGGTATAGTTTGCTAGTCTGGATGCTTGCTTCGCTCGCATTTTAAAACAAGAAAATATCAAAAATCAATCCTTCTAGTAAGTATAGATCAGTTGGACAAATAGATCAGAATGAATCATGAACATATCGATTGCATACTTATTTCTAAGTCTCTATCCTGCCCTTCTCATTGTTAATTTACAAACTATCGATATATTTTTCGATATGTGTGGGAGGTTGGAATGGGGTTGCGTGCGGGGACAGACTAGAACAGTACCCATAATAATTAAATTAATCCATATAAAGCATATTCACGAACTCAATCAATTCATGGAGCATATTAATACTAGACAGATAATACGTGTAGTTCTGACTCAACGTTCGATTACTGTGTGGGTAAACCACGCCTCGCATTCTAGCGGTTACTTATTGAACCATTTCGCGCTACTTTCGACAGCGTGTTGAACAGATTCGCGCTACCAGCGGTTGGTCGTTGAACCAACGCACGTTACTCGCTCAAATCTCCTGTCAGCAACGCATTCTCCTTGTTATATTTGCTTAGGATTTTTGAAGATATTATTAAAGATGGGTTGGGTTAGGTGAGGCATTCCAGGCAGACTCTTCATGCAGACATCACTTCATGAAATCCATCTGGGGTGCCTATCTCAAGATGAACTGGACTGATTTCAATTGAAATCCTCAACATTGTTATTGGCTACCATGTCTCTCAACGTGGGAAAATCAGAGTAATAATTGGGGTCCCAATACATTGCTGAACTCCCACTCTAATAAATAACTGTCATTGATTTAATTGATGACAGTACATATTTTTTTGTTTTTTGTGGTTGGAAATTATGAACATAGAGTATAAAACAGCCAACCACTTTGAATCAATTTCCGATGATGAAACCTTTCAAAAGTATCATTCCATTGTCATTACTGTTCAACGTGAGGAGTTAAAGGAAAAAAAAGTTTCTATGGTATTGATTTACCAGCCAGTAGGACCTCTGGAGAAATGCAATCCTTCACTACTGTAAACAAATTCAATACCTTACAAAGCACATTTATCACAGAATTAAATCAAAAAGTGGGGATCGAATTGAACTAAGAAGGCCATGATATTAAATGTATTCATTACTTGTAATTATAATGCTATTCATACTTACATATTCATTATTACAAGGAAACGTGGGAAAACGTGTGATAAATGCGAAATAAGTTCAAAGAAGTAATGGTTTCAAAGGATTGGAATTCTGTCATATGAGTGCAAGAGTTTGAATTGGGAGATGGAGATCTGTTACAAAGTCCAGAAGGTTCCGCACTCAAGGTACATTAAAAACAACTCTTGTGATGCACACCACCAGGAGAATTCACCATGTCACCTTGTTGTGACACTAACACAGATCGTGTTAAATTAATTTTTGGCAGATTAGGCATTCCTAATTTGTTCATTTCTGAAATTATTCCGTTGTACCCCCACAAATCTTGGTATTTTACGAAAATTGTAATGGCTTATCATTTATGATGCGATGTAATTACAGTAGACTCTTGGTTTTTTTATTTTTTAAGGGGCCCAGGATTTTTCCCCTGGGTTTGGATTTTCTCTCCAAAAATTGATGGTGGGCAATGCATCACATCGTGGTAATGGCGTAGCTGATATAAATTTGGGTATGAGAAAAATTTTACTTTAATATTGCCATTTGGATGGTCACAGTTTTATTTGTTATTTTGTCAAATATTTCCAGTTGCGGGTTTCAGGACTTGCATTTCCTTAACTGACAACCTGAAATGTAACTTTCCCCGCACTGCCTTCATCCTACTATAGCTAATACCTGAAATGGATATCAAAGAGAAAACAAGAGAGAAGGAACTGTTTGATCAATCCAGTTGTGCAAAACGCCAATTCATACTTAATAAAAGAGAAGGTATTCAACTGTACCTACATATTCTTACATGAAAACGCGAGAAGTAGCTGCAGTTATAGCAAAAGTAGATAATCAGTCATTCTTAATTGGCGTGAAAAACAAAGTAACCAGTAGACACTGAGACAATGTCACAACTTTGTTGACTACCTCAACAGTGCAGCTTACTAAGAAAGCTACTTACACCAAAATACGTACCATTTTGTTGCATTCCAATACTTATAATGGTGTAACTTAAAATCAAAATCCTTTCCATCTACAACTGCTGTTTTATGTTAAATATTGCACGAACTTAAAAACATCAGCTTATTGGGATGTGGCATTGAGTATAAATTATATGTTGTGTGTAATCTAATATAAATGTTACTTACTTAAAGGTGTACGGCCATGTTGCCTTTGAAGGTCCATCATTGCAATTTCAATGCTATAGTAGTGGCGCGTATGGTTCAACTAAATGAGGCACCACTAATATTCTTCATCTCATTGATACTCGAAGCAGTCTCAGATATCGTTGAAGTCTGTCCCTGGTTTACTGTTTACAGAAACTGCAGCTCACTCCTGCGGGGAAGGCGTGATTATCTCCAGTGCAGTAATAACAAAAAAAGATTAATAATCAAAATGTTTGCTGGAGTTCAGCTGGACCCTCCATCATCAGACATCATCCCCGCCGTGGATAACGGGTTCCTTGCATGCGTTAGCTCCTCTTCCATGCATTAATGCGCAACAAGCGTCTGTCATCTGTGAACGAGCACCAGAACGACGCTCAATAAGTAATTTGATAGAGCGCGCTTCGCGTCGTCGAGGGTGGTGGGTTAAATGTGTGAAGCACAAACAGACAGAGGTTCTGTACCATTTTCAGACGTCCCAAACAATATTTTTCTGATGGCTAAACAAATTCAAACAGACTTGACTCGCCTTCTCATTATGAAAAGTGATGAGAATATGCTGATTGACTATTGAGAAAATGGCGACAAGTGCTACTTGCTTCTCTCCGGGTGGAGTCCCCTCCCAGGGACGTTGCCTGTAACGGACGTCGATTCCATCCTGTTTACATTGATGTCATGCTCGTTTTAAATTTCTCTCCAGTTTTGTTTAAGAAACTTGTTTCTTCCAATTCTTTACAATTCAGTTGAAGCCATAGAATACTAACATGCAACTTATTTCATCTTAGAAAGATATTAATTCAATCAATGCTGATTGTAATTTTTGAAAATAATAGGATCAACTTCAAGCGATCCATCAAAATTCAAAAAATGGATGTAACCGAAGTGATCGTAAGTCGTATATAATATTATTCGGTAGTTTGTGATTGTCGATGAATTTGGCACAAAAATGTCGTTACTTTAATCTGAATGATTCAGCTTTGTTCGAGCTGAAATCAAGTATATTCAGTTCATGTAAATACAGGACGGTCAAGTGTTACTGCCCGGCGTTAACTTCTTGTAGAGCAGGGAAGGTCTTAAACGGAAATATAACTTTTCCTTCACAAGTACATAGAACCAATGTTAAGTTCTTGTTCCCATGCAGCTCAAAATACCACCTGACACAAATGGCATGCGTTCTTTGACCGAACCTTATGTGCAGAGTTGCACAGCAATTTCATTTCATGAACACCGTGCACTATCTCAGGTGCCCCATGAAGAATATCTCGAGGGTGAAGTGGCTACATGACCTACCTGAGATAGGGCTGGAACACACAACCCACCTGAGTTAGTGCTAAACAACATGATGTAACTGATATTTCGGGCATTTTGAATTTTTGATATCGTTGGATGTACAATTTCCAGCGCTATCTGTTGGTAATGAGAAGTTAATTTATTTCTGAGTAGCTGCCGTCAGTATCAATTGAAATAAACAGTCATAAATAATGTAAAATATGAAAAATGAACAGTTTGCCTCCCCTGAAAAATTGCGAAAAAACACTTAGGTCATGTTGTTTTGCACCAACTCAGATCTGTCGCGTTGTTCAGCCCTATTTGAAGTAGAACATGTTGCCACTTCACCCTCGAAAATAGGTAAAGGAAGGGAGTAAGAGGAAATTTAACCTCTGAGCAATAAAGTTCCTACAAACATTGGTTCGCAAATAGAAGTCTCACTAATGAAATCTATAAAACGACTACAAAATTTGTATTCTTACATTCATTCAAGGAGTTGTATCCATAAAATTTCTCGAAGTCAACCTTTTAGTACATCAAATTTGGAGAATGCCGTCAACTGCTTGTTTCTCAGTCAGGTCATTGCCGAGATGCGATTTTTTGGAAGAATAGGTTTTTGTAATATTCATGGTTTCTTACTCAAAAATTTTTCTCCGATAAATACTGAAGTTTATTTTTTCAGCTGAAACTTTCCTTCGTCCCAAATCAGCTTTAAATGTCTTCTAAGAAAATGAAAATGAGCTCGTTCTTGTGGTCACAATGGTTCTAAATCAGAAAAAACATGAGTTGGTAAACAAGTTTCTGGTGATACAAAAACATTGATTGAATGAAGGTTTTTTATTACTGATTATGTAATTTAAATAGCCAAATTCTTAGATTGAATGAAACAATTTCTTACTCGATATGAAATTACTAAATTGGACAGTTTCCTGTGTTTCGAAATTTCCATTTCAAAAAAGCATTGCCCTTTCGGATTTTATGTAGGTTTTGAGATTAAAGAATGAGACATACGGTGAGTATGGTATTATATTATAGAGAAAATCAGAGGGAGAGAGAGCAAGTGAAACAATGGTGGATTACCAGCTGGTTCAGGTAAAAAGAGAAAGGAGGACTGCAGAGTGGTCGAGTGGGGATCATCCCTTCCACATAAAACAGAATTGCTATTCACTTCAACATTGTAGAGGAACTTCAACGTTTCCAGTTAACATTGGTCCACTGATGCTGTCAAACGCATACAAAAAGCTTGAGCTGAAAACAAAAAGATAATTTTTTTTTTTTATCCAGATGAAAAAAGTTGTCCAAGATCCAAAATAGAGCATTCCTTGGGTTCCAAAAGAAACTTTCAAGAAGGGTGAGTGCAGGTTGGCAGGTGTACATTTAATCCCCACCCGTCAGTTAAACACAGTTGGCGTGGAAACTCCTATTTAATTTTGTTTGGCTGTCAGCGAACTGTAAGCTTCAATATAAACCCTAAATACATTTTGTGCGTATGATTACTCACACTGGAGTTGAATAGCGTCTGTTGAGGATACATTGAATGTCTCTATAAAAAAAGATGTATTTGAAGTGATCAAAATCTTTTTCATTTTATTTATAATGGGAAGGTTCTGTGGGACTGTCATGATGGTGTAACATGAATCTACTCCACTATTTCATGTTGATAGAAAATTGAGAAATAATAAGCATTGTGAAATAGGGTTACTGAAATTGTCTTGCAAACATTTTTAACGCAGGTCTGATAGATTAGGTAGGATTAGAGTCAATGGTTCAATCTTAATCTTGGAAACCCTGTTTTGAGACGATTTGTGGAGAATGGATTTGTGTCATCATCGCATACAGCTAGAAAAATAACCTTTCTTTTTTTCATAGAAGTACCTTTTTTCATTCGAACGTCGCTTTCAACTCTCATTAGCAAAGTAAAATAAAAAAGATTATACCTTTAGAAAATTAGGATTTTTACATTTTATAAAGTTAGTACAGTTTTTAACATTTTCTTTTAATTTAATTTATTTTGTTTCTTAAAAAGCCAGTAATTTTAAAATAGTGAGAAATTCTTGTGTTAAGTTAATTTCTTTGTCTACTCGACCCATTGTCAAAAAATATAAAATACGTCTAGAGATGTGAAATTTAATGCTCTTTCTAAGGATGTATAACATTTTCAAGTTGACATTGTGTGTTAAGGAATTTTAATGATGGAAATAGCAAGGTGGAACTTTTTGTTTCAATAAAAAATTCGCATTCATTTCATGTTTTAGAACTGATATGTTTGTTTCATTGTTTTATACCCAACCTTCATTGTTTGTCTTATTTTATAGGACTTATGGACCATTGATAAGTCAGAAGAGATATTTCACAAAACCCTACCTTCATGGCCATGTAGATAAAACTTATTCGACACCCAGAGAGGGCAAAACCAAAACACATTTGATGAATTCTGTGCTGTGTGATCCTGCCTACGCTCAGGGCAAGTCTGATCAGCCAATAAATATTGAGAATGAGAGGTAGGTATTCAAAATTAATACTTTCCTACATCATAACAAGTAGAAACTAGTTTCATTCGCTAATGCAATATTCTATTCTTCTTTTCTCAGTGAGTTGGTCCCATGGACTTCATCCTTCCAAAAACATGGAAAATGAGTAATGGTGAAAATGATTTTTTATTAAGAAAAATATTTTATAACTATATCTAATATTGATTGCAGTTCTTAATTAAGGGAGAATCATTGGGCTAACTCACCACTCAGCTCTCCTTTGATTAGAGGACAAGCAGTTATAATCAGTATTGTGGCAGATGTCCTAGTTGACAGTGATCATAACAATTAACATTTCTCTAGATAGGATGTTACCCCAATGGATACCAACAATGTCTCTTGATTTTTCAGATTTCCCTATAATTTACATCGAAATCAACACTCTTAAAAGAAAACAATGAACGAGGGATCGACATTCTTTGTTCTGTGGTCACATTGAGAAGATACATGGAAATGAGTTTCATTTTGAACAACCAGGTCTCAAACTCGCGTGGTAACTGTCTACTTGATATTTTGTTGTGTGTGTCAAGTCCACTCAAAATTATGATCACCACCTGACGATTTTCATAATTCGTCTATTTTATCAATTTCGAAACTAAGAATAATAAATTCACTTTATTGGTATTTGACCTTGATTGATTTTCTGACTAGTTTCATATTAATATAAGAGGTGTGTGAGAATAATAACCAGAATTTTCGTTTTTTGAAAGAAAAAACATTCATCTACATCGATGTCCCCTTTAAAATAATCCCCACTAGGTATTATGCACTTA
Source organism: Creontiades dilutus (assembly GCA_031894815.1). NCBI lineage: Eukaryota > Metazoa > Arthropoda > Insecta > Hemiptera > Miridae > Creontiades > Creontiades dilutus. Next base: position 1,278,940 of record JAVIWC010000855.1, on the reverse strand, counting down.
TGCCAGTGCTTTTTCCAATGCTCAAAACACTTTCGGAACTCGATTGTTAAGATAGTTTTGAGCTCTTTCAGTGATTCACTTTTAGTGTCATCTGTGCTTTGTGAAACAATGACCCTTTAAGGTTCTTTCTTTTTGTTTTTAGAAGAAGAAAAAAGTCACAAGGTACCATGTCTGGTGAACATTTAGGTTGGGGCATCATTACATTGTTATTTTTGGCCAAAACATCACGAACGAGCAACAATGTGTGAGCAGGAGAATTATCGTGATGCAAAACCTATGAATTGTTTTGTCAGAAATCCGAACGTTTTCTTTGCTCTGCTTCGCGCAAACGGCTTTGAACTTGTAGATAGTGCTCTTCATTGATCTTTTACTTTGTAGCAAGAATTCATGATGCACTATGCTATTAAAATCAAAGAACACAGGCAGCATAACCTTGACATTCGACTGTTTTTGCTGAGCCTTTTTCGGTCTTGGAGAGCCAGAAATCCTCCATGGGTACGATTGAGCCTTTGATTCTACGTCAATGTTTCGTCACCTGTTACATCTGTTTCGAGCAAATCTGAGTCGATTTTGACTTTACATAGTGATTCCTGAGCAACTTCCATTTGTCACTGTTCTTGTTTAAAATTTAAAAATTTTGCTGCAGCATGTTTCACACTCAAAATGTTCTCAAAAATGTCGGGGTAAGAGCCGATTGATATGCCAACATCATCAACTTCTCTGATTGTGATGCGGCGATCATTCATAACCATTGCTTCCACTTTTTCATGCAAAACTTGATACAAATTCTTTGATCAATTTTTTTAACAATCGAAAATTGCCAAACTCATAAAAACAAGTTGAACCTTAGCTGAATCAAAATAAAAGACAAATTTTAACAATTGGAGCGTGCAAAATTAAAACTTTCCTGGTAATTTTTGAACACATCTTGTATTGCTCACGTTGAGCAGTTGGACGAGGCAAAGATCATACACCAGTCACAACAGTGTGGTTTATATTACACAGATTATGGTTTATCTATATCTGAGCCATTAGATTTGCCATCCACAGGGACTTACACAAACGCACAAAATTGGTGATCACGATTTAGCATTATGAAGTACATACCTATTTGAAATCAAGAATTATTTATCATCTCACCATTTAAAGAAGAAAGGAAATGAACTTAATTGAAATTAATGAATTAATAGAAGTTTTGTTGTATGTTGATGAGTCTTTAATGTGCAATCACAAAGAGGTCATTTACAAAAAAAAGTATTCTAGTATAGTGATGTATGGGTGTACGTAGGATGTCCTAGCTCAATGTGTTTCCAAAAGCTGGTTAAATATTTGACTGGTTGCTTTTTTCTCCAATCCGTCCTAAATTTTGTATTCTGCACAAACCCATTTGACCTCAAGAAATATCTCCTAAAATATGAGAGTTCCGAACTAATAAAAATAATGCTAATTTTGTGCATTTGTGCTTGACGCTGTTACAAACGAGTTGTATTAGACTTCAATTGAAACAATACTATGGTCCTAGGTGATTTTAGTGGGCAAAAGTCTTCAAGATTGGATAAATTGTTTTTTACTTTCTTATTTTGTTGAAATGTTTTCCAACATTTTCATCCTAGAATCTGTTTGGAAGCATATTTAAACAACTTCTGGATTTTAACCTTTTTCAATAAGTATATTTATCATTTTAGATGAACCCTCTTCACGATTGAGTTAAAAATCAATGCTTTTGCAAGAAAATGAATCATAAAAAAAAAAAATAATAATAAATAACAATTAATAACTATTATTAACGAAGCGTTCTAAAAAGAAGGGACGAATTTAATGTACGGCACTTTTTGAATATTATAAACTGGTCACTGACAAGGAATCTGCTTCATTAGTCACTGAGAAAGGCTAAACTATTTCAAATTTACATATTGTATCGGAATATTACTTGAAAAGTTTGTTAATTATCGTATTATTTATGCTAATGATGCCGAGATAATGCGGGGATTCTTAACTGTTCAAAGAATGATGGCAAAAGCAGATTTTTGTGGGGAATACTGTACCAGCTGGAGTGTTGTTTTCTGTAGATTCAGACATGAGTATTGAAATAATTATAAAAATCACATCAGTGTCAAAGTGTGATAAAAAAACGCATTCACTGTAGCACTATTGATGATTGAAAATCAACAGATACGTTGCAATCCATTGCTGCGTACGTTTGTGGGGGTATCTGATGCAGAGTTTAGTACAATTCTCAAACTATTGCATTTATTTCGATCATCCAACAATTCCGTGAAGACTTAATATGTTATGATGACTACAAGTCAGTTACGTCAGAGTAGATACAATTTTTAAAACTGAAGGAGGCTGAAGTATGACTTCTATACATTAGTTTTTTGATGAGTACAGTTTCAATAACAATTTGTATGAGATTCCAAATCTCTCGTTATTGTAAACTTCTTCCCAAATGGCGGTACTGTTACATTTTTAATACGTTTTATAACTCGTGAGAACGCTGAAATTTCTACTAAAATCGTGTTTTACACGAATTTGTAATGATTTTTTTAGTAACTAGGAAAAAGTAGAGAATTGGTTGTGAAGAATTTATTAGACACCCTGATTAGTCTGTGCCTAAAAACTGTAACAATACTTGATATTAAAGAATGTTATATGATATTGTGGTTTGAGGGAAAAAGTGATTCAGTGTCTTTTTTTATATATCATTTGTGTTATATGTTTTAGATTACACATTTTTCGCTTGTTATGCACTTCATCAGTTGTGTCACGGGCATTAATTGTTATACTCCATTTTTGTATACATATGACTCTTGAATCTTAGTAGTAACGACAGATTTAACCCTGCTAGACTCGTATTTAGTTTTGGAGAGTTCCATCTTATTAAAGCAAATTTGTATACAGTGAAACACCTACGTTAATAAAATTATATAACTGTCAATTTAAGAACTGTTATTGAAAATGATCCATCTAAAAGATTCTAGGTGGGTGAAATGTCCCATTACCACTAACATTAAGGATTCATGAGTATAAAAAATGGAACATAATTATTGATATGCAATGACGCACCTGATCTAAAACTTATTACATAAAGTATACTAGAAAAAAGGAAGATGCTGAATCATTTGTCAACTCATACCACAATTCCATATGAAATTAAGGCCAACTGTGCTCCAAGAACTCAAGTTTTGAAGCCAGGATTCTATTTATATCGAGTTTCTTTTTTCCCTACAAATTTATGGTACTATTTCTTTGCTCTCAAAAGAAAACTTCAATGTAGTATGATCATAAGCAAAAATACCCTCATAGAACTGGAACTTTTGTAGTAGTTCAATCATGATAGATGTCCCTACCTGTAGCCTTGGGATTCAGTTCATGTTTTCCAGCTTTTCAAATTTTGTGCGCCAATAGAATGCTTCGGCAAAATATTTGCATTTGGTCAAATTTAGGTAGTTTATACAGTAATCGATTTGTTCCCTTTTAATTTATCATGTATTTTACTCAGGAAAGTTTGACTTCTAGGAACTTTTGTAGTCAGAAGAGGATTGGGGATTCGGCCACATGCACTTCAAACTATTACGGAAATTAGATTTTGTAAAAAATATGAAGGGTACTCTTGGGTGGATGGAATGAACCATAAGTGTAGCAAAACCGTTTTATGGTTTCATCTACATCATTCCACACGTGACATGTAATTTCTCATTGCTTCATTTCAACAGTCCCCACTACATTATTAAATTCAAAATCATAATTTTTTGTTTCAGAAATTGAGTCAACGTGTCATGATGAAGAATATTTGGTTTTTGATATTGATGTCCTCGATTTTGCGAATGAATGACGACCTTGTTTAACAAGATATGGCCGATAGACAAGTATTTGAAGGATTCAAGAAGCCTTAGAATGAAGTTACCTAAATGAAAATAATATCATTGAGCCCTACCATCACTGCACCACCAACACTTCTATAGATTAAGAATGAAATTATCCAAAATCAAATTTAATAGATTGAGGGCCTATTTTAGTGAAATTAGATAACCCCGAACTCTGGAGCAAATTCTGAATTTGAGAAAATTTGCCATATATAATAATTTGCCAGGTAAAATAATTCGGTTGTCATAATCAATTCTTTTCCACAATTGTACATTTTAGTTAGAGGACTACGTGATGAGTGAGGGGTTTTGTAACCATGACTGATCTCGTTATCTATTGGTTGAGAAAGAAAGTGTGTAGAACAAAATGGCTCCTAACTGCCGCTTATTTTTACTCTCGATAAATCTACCTTGTGACGTTCCTACTTTACACGCTACTCACATACCTATAGGTATTTCTTGTTACTATGAGAGAGTTGATGGTGGTTTCTGAGGTCTGGTATTATTGCTGGTTCATTCGACCATGATCTGTCAAGATTGTTATCGTAACTTTGATGTTAGCAGGGAAAACTAATGAGGTATATCCCACCTCTAATTTAAAAACCATCCTTCCACAAAAAGTTTTGAGAAAACATACTTCATTCTGAGAATTTTAAAGCCAATATTCTATCAAGTTGTTTGTAGTTCAAGTTGTTGACAATGGTAGTACCTAAATATATCAAAGAGCCAGTATGCCGAAGTCTATGATTATAACAAAATTATGGAAGATACAGGTATATCTATCTACACATATACATCTGTGTCACTCATTCATCAATCGATTTTAATTCTTCATTGCAGGTTATGTTGTTGATACAATATAGACAATGATAGCTTCAGTGATCAGAGATAAGTTATTTCTAATACTCCTAATAAATTAGTGCTAAAACTCTCATGAAAACCAAAACGTTCACTATTGAAAAGGAACGGGAGGCTGAAAATGTCAAGATAAGTGTAAATTTTGGATTTTGAATTGCCTCTTGATTAAACCCACGTTGTACCATTTTCTCCGTTAAATGTTTAAATTAAAGGTTTTCACTTCTATTTTATTGGTTTTTATTAACAATTGAAACCTCAAAAGTAAAAGGTATCCTTTTATTAAATAAATTTAAAACGAGGGGCTTACATTTTTAAGGTTTAAGGTTTTTTTTTACTAAGGATTCTGTTTTTGAAATTGTTTTCAGGATTGACTAGAAATATGACAAACAATTTTTAGCCTTGGTTCATATTCCTCTAGAAGACTTTATTCCAAAATTTTGGAAGTTTTCTTACACTTTCATTGGTGTGTACTCCAAAATTTTATTACTGTAATATTAAACTCATTTTTTATGGAGATTGTTGTGATACTTGTACTGTAAGAATATTTATATGGTGTGAGGTGATGTGCAGGAAATTGTGATAACCCACATAATTTTTCATACTTGATAGATACATATTGATAGTAATAATTTGATTTGCAATTGATAATTATAATTTCATTGGCTCTTTCTGAATCTTGTTTAAATTTAGCAAATAAAAAGATACACATCCTTCCTATAATTACATGGTTGTTTCAGTATAGTAAAATCAAACACCAATACTTCAACTGCTAGGATATTTTTGTACCAACAAAAAAATCAATACTTCAAAAACCTTCTAATAGAGTAGATAAAAAAAGTCCCATATCGACAATGAAGCATTAATATGGTTGTTCCAGTACCTGAAAACATCCCACATCCATTCTTTCGACTCATGGTTATATCTGTATACCAAAATCCCACATCAATACTATGATCACACGGTCATTTCTGTACGCTGAGAACATACTAATCAATTAGGTCAGGGATTTTGTTAGCATCCGTGGGCCAGTATGTAGGCCTTCCAGATGAGTGGAAATCGCACTTGAATACAGATGCTGCTTCATAGAGTTCTTTGCCTTTTGACGTAGTTAACCGTGAACCCCAGTAGGTATTTTTGGCATTATAGTCTCCTCCAATAATGAAGTTGTTTCCTAACGTTTCGAAAAGGCCTGTGTAGTCAACTTTCTTCAAGTTATGCCTAGGGGGACAGTAGATCGCTGCGATTCTGAAGCATTTGTTTTTGAGTTGCACACTAACCGAGGTAACTTGCATTTTTTCTTCCTTAATTTTCGGTTCTTCATGGTGAACGATGTTCTCTTTAATTATGATTCCCGAACCTCGTCTAGCTTTATTGCTGGGGTGTATTTTGTGGTAGCAAACGTACCCTATTATTTTGATGTAAGAAGAACGAGTAAAATGGGTCTCAGAAACGAGTAAAATATCTACCTTATTAGAACGAAGGAATACTTCAACTTCTTTGGTGTGAATCAATAATCCATTTGCATTCCATGTTGCTATTCTTAGTGTTAGTTCCATCATATTATCCCATAGTTGGTTAGCCCTTTTTCTAGTTTGAAATCAAACATCAATACTTCGATTGCTAGGACATTTTTGTACCAACAAAAAAATCAATACTTCAAAAACCTTCTAATAGAGTAGATAAAAAAAGTCCCATATCGACAATGAAGCATTAATATGGTTGTTCCAGTACCTGAAAACATCCCACATCCATTCTTTCGACTCATGGTTATATCTGTATACCAAAATCCCACATCAATACTATGATCACACGGTCATTTCTGTACACTGAGAACAGACTACCTCCATACTATCATTACACGGTTATTTCAGTGTAAAAAGGATCCCGTATCAATACTTTAACTACACGGTCATTTCAGTATATATATATATTTTTTAAGTCAAATCAATGCTTAACAACCTGGAAATTAGGTACACACACAATGAAAGAAAAAAAGTCGACATCAATGTTCTAGATAAGCTGTCATTTCAGTACATTAAAAACATCCCATGTCCATCCTATCATTACATTGCTATCCTATGGATAGGGTGCTAGCAAGATATATCTATTGTAGTCCTGAACATTCTCAAAGTAGATCTGGCAAGGGAGGAAGCATGTAGAAATTGTGGTAAGGTTGGTCATCTCTCAAAAGTTTGTCAATCACAAACACTTGGCCCCAAAATGAACAATAAATCTGTTGTGTTAACATCAGCAAGTATTTTGACTTGTTTAGTTTCACATAAGTCGAAGGTGAAAACTATTGAATGTGAGGGGTCATCATCTTACTGGGATGCTTGATTCTGGGAGTGACTTAACTCCCATAGCTAGATAGCTATGAAACTCGCCCTGCAAATTCTGTCATCAACGTGAGAAGTGTGCATCACCATACGTCAGTACTATTCAATTTTGGAGGATCAAAGCTAGTATGCGCTTCTCTGGTACTATGTACTGTGTCATGTGCGAATGTTGATCCTGCAAAACTATTATCAAGTCTTTCTCTTGACTGTTGGCTCATTGTTGGCAAATCTCACTGGCACTGTGCTAATGATGCTAAATCTTTCGCAACAGAAAGACAGAAACTTTTGAAAGACAGGATAATTGAGAAAAGTCTTAAACCCTGGAACGTTCAAGTTTCGTGAGTACCGGTTTAGGCTACAGATCATCCCCTATGAGTTTCATTGCTTAGAAGTCAATTCATCAGTAAACCAAATTTAAATCATTTTCTCAGTTTTAGTAGGTCAATCTGGCTCAAACTTTTGAGATGGTCGTGGAAAAACGACCTGGTAATTTCATACAAATTCCAACACTGAACCGTTGAACGTGAAATCCTTGTAACAATCCTAATTCCTACATTTTACATCCGATATTGATGAGATGTTCGGGGGGGTGTGCGGGTTTGAATGTAGATGGACCCTATGCTTATCATTGCTCACAAATCAATATATCACGCATGCGCGAACGTAAGTCCAGCAAGCATAATTTTCTCAGGTTCTGGTGGCTTGATTGGGTTAACGTTTGTATGGTAGACGATGAAGAATGGGGTAGAGGCCCCAAATTGTCCGAAAGATATTACAGTCAGGAAGAAATAAACTTGCAGCTTCTATAAGGTAATTATACCACATAAAAACCTTTACTGATTAACCCCCCCACAACGCCGTATCAATGTAATGCTACAAATACACTATTAATGGTTTAATCACAACCCCCACACCAGTTTGAATGTTAGCAATCAGGAATTATTAATCTTTGAACCATAATAGAAATACATGTATAGAGTATTATAATAGCCTTAAATATACTAACAACGTAAACTCCTCCTAAGGTTTTCCTACAACAGTCGTACCTAAAATAGGATGTATTTTCTAAGGCCGTTGGTGAAACAGCCAATGTCCCAAAGAAACAACAGGATTGAACTGTTGTACAACAAAATTAAAACGGGGTCAAAGCTTGGGAAATTCGCCAACAAACGTCAATGTCCCATCTCAATCGCACAAAGACACGGATCGTTCTTCTAATTTGAATTACATGAACGGGAACACTTCTGTAAATTTACAATATAGCCTTTTCAATCGCCCCTACTTGAGAAGTATCATTGAGGGAGGCTCTTCCAATTTGAAATACAATTATTGTCCATTCAATTTGGATTACGATAATGGGAAGAACTTCTGCTATGTATCCCATTTACAAGTTGATTCAACTCCCGTGCAGCTGTTCTGCTCGTTCAACCCCTTCAGAGCCCTTCAAAGGAGAAATGGTTATCCAACAATTATAAGACACTCATCAACTATTCGTATGAATTTCAACTTCATGACCACAATATCGCCACTATCAATTTTAACTTTATTACTCTATGAATTGAACCAGAATCGTCTAACTCACACAACGCTTTCTTCTAGCTCGTATCAAAACCATCTTCCTGCCTTCAGGCGTTGTCCTCGTGGAGGGGGGGCACTGGACCCCCAGGCCTTCGTGAGGGAGCCCGGATTTTCGGTCGTTTGAAGTTTTAGAAGCGCTCTCGTTTATATTTAAGTTGGTTGGGAAGATAAATAAATATACTCATACAAAGCTGTAGAACTCAATGATTCTCAGTTCTCCACAATGGGTACACTAGTTCGTAGACGCTAGTTTCTTTTTTCTCCAAGGGGGCACGGAATTTTGCCTCTGGGTCCGAATTCTCTCTCTACGGCCCTGTCCCTGTTTCATTACTGCTGACTGTAGCAGATTCCTCACCACGACTATGATGGCCTCGAGCTCGCTGCCATAATTCACATACGCGAATACGGATGAAGGGGTGAAGCGCCTTGGAAAGGGGAACCTGCCGTTGGATTGAGACTCTTCTGCGATCTAGGGGACGACGGGGGGCACTATTACTAGCAAAGGCGGCAGTGATCCTGGACTTAATTCTCAGGCCTTCACAAACAGTCAAATAAAAAATTGGATGTCATTCACTTATAGAATTAGCTCGACCAACATGAAAGACCTGTCGACCGTCCTATTGAAGCCGTTGATTTACGCTCGAGCATGTCCCGTGAACCGTTTAAACAATCTTACATGGGTATTTCTCAGGGAGAGGGCCATTTTTATGAATCTTATGATTCTCAGCTCTCAAACGAGCGTCAGCTGGAAACATTTGTTTCTCCTCTTATTCCATCAGGCTCCTGCTATTTCTCCAAGACGTTATTTACCAACAGAACCACGGTTTTATGGTCGATTTTTTTTAATACAAAGCTAGGAAATGTCGGTAACGTGGTTGTATCAGAATACGATTTGAAATATTGGGATGTACCAAGCATGTGTTATGAAAGTGCCAGTGGGTGAAAAGAGTTCATATCGTGATTTATTCTTAACTATGAACGCTGTACCTTAGCCTTGTGAAACAATCACAGGTTGCTCAGGAGTTTCTCAAACTTCGCATCGGCGAAATCCGTCAGTAATGTGGACTAATGGAAAAGGCAGGGACAATTTTCATTTCGCGTTCATTTCATGTTCCCAGTAATGGCTGGCGCGAGAGTACATTGCTTCTCCCTGGCCTGACCATCATTCGCTAGTAGAACGGCATGGAAGTGCAGGTATCGCCGCGAGTTTTTATTCAGGTCAGTAATGAAGTTCAATGTTTCCCTGGTTAACGTTTAAATTTAAAATCTAACATTTATTCCTTTTTGTAGAATGTGTTGTGGTAAATACTGACGCTGTTTGGTTTATTCCATTAGCATCAATAGAAAGATGGGGGTTGTGGTTAAAGTTGGCAACGTCAGTGACGTGGAATAGTCGTAGTAATTCTCGTGGAATTGACCCACCTTACTGACTATACTACCACGATTCTGACCAGTTAACTGAAAATTGACAAAACCAATTATATAATCAATATGACGGGGGAATAAATACCTAACTCAGACGGAGACACAAACCGCGTACTCCAAATTTCTCAATGTATTTTTTTCTAATTTTATTATGCTGCTTCTACACTATCAATATTTAGCAAGAGAGTGCCAGATATTCCTTGACTTTTGTTGCTTTCTAATAGTTTCCTGCTATGACAAAGGTAGTAGTATCTACAACAGTTCCATTAATTTTGCAGATTGAAAATGGCGCCATCAAAAAGGTTTTCTATAGAGCTGAAGAAGAGGAAATCATGATCATTTGTTCCTTTAATTTTCTAGTTTGTCAATATGATAGATGGGTCGATTCGAGACTTAACTTTGAACTTTTCCCTACGAGGAAATGATTTTTCATATTCATAGGTTCAGCAGTCGACTTTTAGTGAAAAAAATGCATGTACAGCTATCTCAAATGTTGGCAACAGACCTGATCGCTGAGATTACCAGTGATAATTTAGCGACTACTTTTAATAAACAGATGCATTAGCATTCGTTGGCTCAGTATTTTGTTAAAAACCCTGATATTGTAAGTCACGTGGAGGGAGAGTCAGTGACGTGGCTCTATTGAATTTTAAAATTCGGATTACGGGTTCAAAAACGAAGTTTGACCTCTAAGAACTAGTGTATTCCGTCTGGTTTCATCTAAGGAACGCTTGAAATAAAAATTGCGCTCTTGCTTTTTTCTGATCTATAGGGCTAGAAAATCGCTCTTTCTCTGATAGTCACCCATATTCTAAATCCTTCGAAATAATATGAAAAATTTCAAATGATCTTAGGTTCGTGTTAGCTTGACGGGAAAGCTGTGTGCCGCACCTAACTTGGGAGACGGTCGTTCTTCTAACTTGAGATCTTAATTATCATTCAAAATTATGAAGTTAACATTTAATTTAATGATGCCGTTGAACAGTTGAGATCACGAGGATGTTTTTCCTTTAAATCATGGCACTCTCTTTTGGAGGGGCTCAAAGCTACTTGCATGAAAAAATTTGATACATTATATTTCTGTGTAAATTTTGTAAACTGTGGTACCTATGTACTTTTAATTTTTCGCTGGGTCTTAATTCTCAAGTTTGGGGTTCTTAAGTATATAATTTATATGAAGATAATGCCTTGCGTAGAAAACATGAAATAAGTTCAAATATTCAAAAACAAAGACCTCTGGGAAGCACTTTTTGCTGCACGTTAGTTATAGAATCGATCCCTGAAGTTTGTCACACCCTGTTCAACAGATCTGTATTGAGTAGTTGATTAATGGTCTTTCGACGGATGTGTTGGTAGCCGTACTATACGTATGGTTATCCATTGTAACAGTAGGAGTGTTGATCTCATAAAATTTACAATGAAAAAGATAAGTGGCACTCGAGGTTGATAAGGATGAGTTTTATCTGATATCTTCTAATGCCATGGCAAAACTCTCGACGATGCCCTCAGTGTGAATCGTGACACGTGTCAGAGTGAATCCGCGACCGCTAAATTTCCAGATGGAGTTCTATGACGGCAATTCGTCCTACGAGGAAACTGATCAGATTGCTCCAATCTGGTCCCCTGAAATGGAGACTACGCATCTTGATCTGGGCTTGGTAAGTACCTATTAGTGTTAGTCGAATTACCTATTAACGCTGCGGACAGTTATTCTGCTGTAACCAAAATTTCAGTTCAACTAGCTATAAGAAAGACACACATTACTTTATGTGGTGCAGAATAAAAAAGGAAATTGTAATGTATTCTACTAAGAGCTGTGGAGAGAAAATCTGGGCCCAGGGGAAAAATTCATCTGGAACCCCTTACAAAAAAGGGCCAACGAACTATTGTAATTGTATACCGTAATAAATTATAAGGTATTTTGAGAGGGAGAGGAAAATTAAGTCCTCCTCAACCCCCCTTTTTTTATAAAAAAAGAAAAAAATTCAAGAAAATCCAGGCTCCCTTACAAAGGTCGGACACGGGGGCATCGGATCCAGTGCTCCCCCCACTCTATGGCGCTGACTCAACCTTCTGTCCACAAGATTTTATAGCAAGTTTTGGAGTTCACACTTCATGCGTTGACACTTTGTTTTTTAGATAGGTAGACGTACCGCATCTACATTTATTCCATATCCATATTCTATGTTTGCGGTGAAATCTGCCACAATATAACAAACTGACTGGGTTCGAGACAGTAAAATCCGGCTACAAGGGATCAGAAATAGGCCTGCAACAAAAAACATACTCCCCTCTCAAGCGCTTTGCGAGACTGCATACCACATCCACTCTCTGTAGCACTCGTACTGTAGTTCACATTCTTTGGATATAAATCGAGCCTCTGCCCATAAAGAAATATCAGACATGAGATCCCTATTACTTATGATGGACACTCCAACAGGAACTGCTACTCTCTCCATTGTCCTGAGAAAAACAGGCTAGGCTTAGATGTCGGTCAATTCCTAGGAAACCTGAGCAGCAGGGACATACTGCCTGACCTAGACCATAGAAACATCAATGACAAGAAGACTGCAGCCTCCGAGGAATGCTTTCCAGTTCATCTCTTCCAGCCATAGCAACATGAATGCTGTCATCACTGATGCACTCCAAAGCTAACCTTGTTGATCTCACCTTATCTTACCTTGGCAAACATCGAAAGGTGTTGCTTGTATGCTAAATACTTGTGGCTTGGACTCAAAGACCAGTTCGCTCAGACTGACAGTTCAAAATATCGTATTAGCAACACACACTTCACAATTAGAGCTCCAAGATTACTTCTCATTGGCCAGACTGCAGTGCATGAACTCGCCTCTCCAAACATACGTCATCACCATTGATGCTAAGGAAAGGTCCGTATTTTATGGACTTATGAGGAAAGGAGGTAAGAGAGTAATTTGGCTGGTGCCCCCATCAATCTTCCTACCTAAGGTATCATCTTCCCGGCCGTATGACAGCGTTTGAGCGAATTCATTCTTCAGATCCCATTTTTAACACCTCTGATTTATTGTAAAAAATTTTATTTTACATCATAATGGAACAAAATTGAACGTTAACTTTAACGAATATTCGAAGAAAATCTATTTTTTCTACCAAATTGCTAAAAAGATTGAATAAAGTCTCAGGAGTTTGTTTTTTGGTGAGTAGACCTTACGAATAATTGGACAAACATGAACAAACGCTGCAAATTCTTTCACTGGGGTTTATTATTCAATGATTCATGATTTGAATTTCTACTAAGCTTTGGAGTGTGCGTGTTTCACAGGTGATAGAGCGATTATTGAATTTCAGGAGATTTGCATAGAGCACTTAAATTGGTTCTAAACCAAAATACCTATTTGGATTGATCAGTTGATCACATTTGTGTGCCTCTTGAAATTCAATAATCGCTCTATCACCTGTGAAACACGCACACTCCAAAGCTTAGTGGAAATTCAAATCATGAATCATTAAATAATAAACCCCAGTGAATGAATTTGCAGCGTTTTTTTTTTTTTTTTTTTGTCAAGAGCGGTTACAATGGAAAAATATTCTATTTGAAAATTTTAAATTTTGTAAGACGGAGCATGCATATCAGTATGCTTAAAAAAAAAAATCTTGTGTTTGTTTTGATTACAGTAACCTAGTGATGTAGTGAATGTTGATGCAAATGTTGGCACCACAAATCGGGCCATACATCGGGAATGGTTTGAGCGACGGACCTGGGGAAGGGCTCATTCGATTCCTCATGGGAAGTTCTTCAAAAAAAGTCCAAATTTAGGCCGCCTCGACTTTTTTTTTGTTGAGATTTTTAGCGATTTTACAAAACTTTGACAACCCTTAAAGGGCACTTTAAATTTAGTGAGAGTGCTGGCTAAAGAATTGGGGCGTTGTCGGACCAACATTGATTTTTCCTGAAAATTTCAGATTTTTTGCTCCAGTCGTTTGGGAGAAATCGTGCTTACGGCGTACGGCGGACTGACGGAAAAATGTTTATTGCAGATTTGGATTCTACACCCTTTGAAACGTAAACCATGAAATTTTGAGGGGGGGTTAGAAATTTTTTTTTCCAAGAGCGATTACAATGAATTATTATTGAATAATAAACCAAAATTGGGAGGGCATTGAAATCCGAAAATATCGAGAGAAACAACAAATTTAATGTTTTCATACAGAAAAAAGTTCAGAGAATTCACACATTGAATGAAAGAAAGAGTGAAGAAAAACATCAAAATTTTTTATTTCCGCCGGTGAAATGAGTCGTTATTTTCCAATGAGGAAAATTGCCCAATAAGCTTAAAAAATGTGGATTGCTCATAAGAAGCGGAACCTTATCTATAGAGATTAAGTGAATTCAAGGTCTTCGCAGATAAGGCGACGAGCGATCTCTTCGAAAATCGCATTTAAAACTCGTACCTGGTAACTTTATTCTATACCTATAACCAAAACGTATAACGCATTTTCTTTCTTTGCTCCTTAAAAATACATCCATAAACGCTGTATGATATTTACTTGCAAAATTGTAGCTAAAATGAATGTATATAGTAGGCATCTATCCGAGAAAATCAAAATTTGCTCATTCATTAATCACAATTAAGAGATAATTACCTACACAGTTCTGTTTCTAATGGCAACTAAATGACTTCAAACCATTATTAATCAAAATAATGAAATTTTTATTTTTAAAATTCTGCAAAGTGAACATTTTAACCTTACATTAATTGTCATTGAATAATCCCAATCATTTGGTCTAATTGTTTTTGCGAATTTATACATTGTAAAGACCATAGAATTGGGACCACATTCCCCATAATCTGTAACGTCTTGTAATTTTCCTTAATGAAGAATGTTATTATCATGATTTCCATAGTTGTATGGGTGCATGCGAAATGACAGATCACTATTGACAGGACCTGCAACTAGGGAACTTTCCTTGAAAATAGTGCTATTGTAACGACTTTAAAATGAACGAAAAAGTTAGTCATGCAATATGGCCAAATAAGCAAACTTTTGCAGACTCAGTAGAAATGTTTTGTATCATGTTTACATGAAATTAAGGCATACAAATCGATTAAATTCCAATTTACAGCGAATGAACTTCTTCTAGATTAGGATATGCAGTAATTATGAAGTTATCGGGTATTAGCAATTTTAACGATTGTTACAACACATTTTAGTGGTATGCCCAATTTATGAAAGGAAAAAAAAAAGGTTCTTTAAGCTTCTTAAAATGATTCACAAGGTTATTCGATATGTACTGTTCGCGCTAATTCTATATCGGATAGAATAATAGTAGGATCGTATTGAAATTGAATTGAGATGATTAGATCATTCTTAAGCATTTGAGCGAGATATTACCGTTAGAACTAGAGGAAATTATGTGGTCGATTTTACCTACGGTCATGCACAGTGTGATATATTGATTTGTGAGTAATGAAACTCATAGGGGACCATCTATAGCGTAACCCACAAACTCGCAGAAAATTTCATCAAAATCAGATGTAGGAATTAGGTTTGTAGAATGGATTTTGCGCAATCGCGGTAGCTACTAATGACACTATCGCTTTGAAATTTATATTAGTTCTTTAAATCGTTTTTTCCCCAATTACGATCCGAACATTGGAACTTGAGAAAATTATGTTTGGTAGACTTTACGTTTACGCATTCGCAGACTGATTTATTGTTCGCTGAAGAGTGATATCCATAGGGGATCATTTAAATTTTAGCCGTCACATTCCCGCAGAATTTCATCAAAATCGGATAAGAACTGAAGGCATTAGGCTTCTTGAAAGGAATTCAAGTTGGCGCATTCGCAAAAGTAATTATACTACTGCTTTGAAATTCTTATCAGATCATTACACCGTTCTTCGCTAAATACTCCGTAAATAATGTAAGAGAGAGTGATAATGTGAGATTGGTGAGGAACCAACATAATGTTCTTTGATTTCAATTTCAAACAATAACGCAGTTTTAAATTAGGGAATTTTAAGGTCTTTGCTAAAACAAAAGCCAGAAAAATTTCAGATTGAACTAAGAAAACTATTTTTAATCCTTCACTTCGTTGATTTCCATTTCAAGACACGAACATTCTCAAAATTCCGCCCCGGAAAGATAATGGACTGTTCATGAACAATGTAGTAATAATAATAATAATAATAGTTCGGCCTTCAGTTTGTGGCTGAGCGACATAAAAAGGTAAGGCGGCAGAACTATGTAACACACAATGTCGATAAGTATTGCAGCTTAGTATATTCAAGCTTTTCAGGCTGATGGTCACCACGTTTGTGAGGAACACGCCCTACACATTGGCATTGTTCGTTCATTGTATTGCTTTCTCCCTGTTAAATTAAGTGTACACCAAGATGTCAACTCTCCCTTTCTTGTTGAATACCCAATTGGATTATAATAAAGTAATATACCTTTTAAACGGTAGCAGGATGGGTTATGAAAGAAACTTATTCATAATGAATTGATAAGTCTTTTCCCCACCGATTTTACTCGTCCTGCTGCGAGGATTTTATACAGCTTTAATAGCCCACACACGAGCATATTGTTCTGGCTATATTTTTCAAGAAAATCGTGTTCGTAAACTTCGTTACTGTGATTGTTACTATGACTAATCAAAGAAAATGAGACAAAATACGTTATAATTATGAACATCACAAGATAGTGACAGCTTAAGAAAACTTGAATCCAATTAAAAATAAGGGTTATTTAAAACGATATAAATTACCCTTTACTGAGGTGGATAGTGGATCACACACAATTTTTATTTCCCCTTTTAGTTTTCGCTTGCTGTACAAAAATGTTGAATGCCTCCATTTCCCCCACTTCGATTGTCGACAAATCTGGCGGCTAACACACGTGGACACTACCAAGTCAATAGAATATTGATAGGAATTTTCCCAAAATAGCACAGTTCAACATTTTTCCCACGCCAAATTATGCCGAATTTGATGTTTAAATTTAAATGGTCCGCAAGGCTGAAGATTGGTGGCTGTAACTCAATACAACCTCAAAAGCGTAACTGTTTTGTTATTTTGGGAGTGCTCTTCTTTATTTTACATCTTCCCGTCAAGTATATTAACTGATTTTCTTCGAAAATTCTCTAATCCATTATTATGTATGATGTATCGTGGGATTCATCGGAAGAGCGTTTCCAGATTATCGAATATGAATGAAGAATTTATTCAATAATGAATAAACTCTGTGTTTTGACAAAGTGACTGTTCTGACAAGGAGTTCCTACAAGATCGTTTAGAATAATTAGTAGATAGAAACCATACTATTCTTTCTTTTCTGTATATAAATCACTTTTAGCTCCTAGATCTATGCCATTGGATGTTGATGTCAATTTCAGCATACGCCTTATGTGTCTTTGCATTTAAAATAGGAACATTTTAACGAATAGTTAGGGGATTTCATTGGACAGAGATATTCTCGTTGAATCATTATATCGCATTATACCTTCATCTCCATATCGACATATTCTCTGTCTCTTTACGAATTTATGGAACACACATTTCTTCGAGATAGTAATAATGATAATAACCAATACGTCCCCATTCCTACACTATACCCCTTGTGCCTCGGAAAGCTTTTCCGTAGAAAAATATTGTATAGTTGTGTTCTAAAGGGTTGACATAAGCTCATATGAATTACTGTTTTATCATTATAATCATTACTGTTTTTTGCATCGGACAATTCTTCAACGCTGAGCTTTCTTCATTGAAAATAAATCTAAAGATAGTCTAAAGATAAAAATTACATTGTCGCTTCGAATGCCTACTCTGAACTTCACCCACCCCACTACGGCTATGCATTCATTCAACTGCCTTCATATTTTGTATAACGATGCTCTTTTATCGTTATTAATGCAATCCAAAGATTTATAGAATCTCGATTAAAATTTAAGGAAGCTGGAAAGGTAGAACGTTACTTTTACCTCCCACTGAGAGAATCTACTCCCGATTTTGATAAAATGCACTGGTGTCTCGCTTTACTGGAACCCTTCGGTAATTTTGGAAGATGTTTGTGTGTCATTAAATGAACTGGAACCCTCTTCCAAACACCAAGAAGCTTGGGAGTCTTGAATCAATCGTTGATCATAAACAGGTTAATGCTTGCGAGTATAGGTTATGATTGTCAAATCTCCAGTTTGTTGAATTATAGGTTTTCTAAGGCTGTATTGACTGAAGACAACCTGTTTCCATTTGGCACCTAATTAAAAGATGGAATTATACAGCTCGAGTTTGGGGTTAATAGGAGGCCTCTCGAAAGGGTATCAACTGCTTTGTCTTTCAGCTTTTGATTCAACTCACTGACAATAGTAGTAGAGGCCAATTACAACACCTCTCTTTCGACTCGCTCCGCTGTTTAGTAACAAACTGCCTAGATGAAAAACAATGAAATTGTCTGAAACAAGTCTTGAGTTGCCTAAACACTGTTTATTTAAATGGTATGCATTTATAGTCCCATACTTGTGGATTGTTTTTTATTTTTAGTGAATAGGGAGATCTACTCTGGTGTCGAATACCATGAATGGATTAATGGATTCATCAAAGACTAAATCTTCAATGGAAATGTAGGTAAATGTTCAGCATGCCAGCCGGAAGCAAGTAATTACAAATAAAGTTAGCTACCAACATTGGGAAACCAAAGCATCAGATAATTCATACTCAGAGACGAGGTAAACAATTACAAAAATTGTACACGACCTGGTGAAAAATTGCAATATTAATGAATGGAATAAAATTCCAAATACATATATTCAAATTATGAGCTGGTTGAAATAAACCTCTTCAATACCAAGTTGAATGTTCATCTGACGCGGCATTTTTTGTTCTTACTAAGAAAAAGGTAGATTTGAACACTTCACAGACATCTCTCTGTCATGTGTGAGTATCGGACGAAAAATACGTTTCCATTAATACACTGTTCTCGTCGAGCTCACCCCGGCGGTTAGACACCAAAGTCGGAATGATCAAAGGTATCTTCAACGGAACTAGTCTCCAACGAAAGACTGAAGTGGGGCCTTTCGTCAGCGTGATTTCTAGTGGGTTTAGAGCAGGCATCTTCCGTTCTTAGCGGTAGATCTTTTTACGTAATAATCTGCAGTCGGCTCGTTTCGTCACTACGCTATTCAACGGAATTCTACTCTTCCGGCCGGAAACTAGAAGGAAGATAGACTGTTTTATACCTTCATATTTTCATTCAGCCTAATTGAACTGCCTAATTACCAGAAGGTTTCCGAGAATAGATTAATTGAGAAACACGGATTTCTTCGACATCCCTCGCGCTATCACGTTGTCTTATCGATACGAGCTGTGAGCCATTTGGGTGTGGTAGTAATCGTAGTACCATTATCGTTGTAGACGTAATTATCGATGAGCATTTCTACAGATAATGGAATATTTCGAATTGAACTCTTCCCATCATCGTTGCATTCTCTTTGGTCAACGAATGTATACGGAAATACCATTTTCATTACCACAAGATTTGCTACTTCATTTTTAAAAAAGACAAATGGATGGGGAGTCCATTAGTACATTAAATATATTATTCTACTATGAAATTTTGCTGCAGTCTTAAAAAAGTTAGTATGAAAAAGTTTTATTTTCGAAAACGTTCGTTTTTTGGTTTTTCTTCTCCCCAAAGACCTCAAATTACACCACAAAGGGGTAGATTTACGGGAAATTTCAATCGAATAACACCGTAGGGTTTTTTAAAGGTCGATTTGAACCCGTCAAATCCCCCACCCCCCAATTAGTAAAAAATTGAGTTTTTTCCCAGTTTTCTTCACGCGTTTTATGTTTTGACGATTAGAAGGGACTGCGAAATAAGAGGGAAACTATTGGAGAAATCCACACCTCTGAACATTTATATTTTAGGGCGCTAGATATGTTTAACGCTTCACACGAATTATGGAGCTCAACAAAAATCTGGGGTAGAGGACAATTGAATTCAGATTAGTGTAACGCAGTGGTCAACAGAATTAATTTGTTTATAGTGAAACACACGAGAAATGCAACGGAGCTACAAGGTGAGCGAAATTTAGTAGACAACGACTACAAACATTTCCAAAAACAAAGATTTTCTAAAAATGTTACAGGAAGTATAACTATTCGGAGTTCAATTGACCAGAACATGAACATAGGTAACTTACTTTGGGCAGGAACTTCAAATGTATCTGTTGAGCCGTCTATAATTTTTTTCAGTATACGAAAGTATGAGAGAATAACAGAAAGTTTAAATGCCGAGAATCATCCTTCAATAATAACAAAAATCGTGAGCCTCCCGATGAATCTACTTGGAGTGGTGGTGGTGGTGGTTTGAATAGAGTATACCGCGGGGAACAGAATTAATTTGTTTATTGTGAAAAATACGACGGAGTAACAAGGTTAACGACATTTAGCAGACAACGGTAACAAACATTACCACAAAAAATGTACAACAACAACAACAAACAAGATAACTGAAAAAAGGTTTGTATCTGGCCCAAACAACACCTGAACAAAACAGGTTCAGTAAGTACAGCCAACGGTATTCCATGCCCTTCAGAACCCGATACCGAAGTAAGCACTGAATCTTTCAATGTATAAAAAGTTCTTTTGTTCTTCCTTTCTTGTAAACATTTTCAACTCGATTGAACTCTTGGGATAAGTGAGGTTCTCTTAATTTGAAATTCAGTCGTCCCCTTCTCCGTATTTTTGTTAAGCTCCGTTTTTTTGTGTGGAGCCTTAAACAATAATTGGTAAATTAAAGCGTTAAATGCTGAGAACTTATTGCTATGAACGGTGTCATCATTACAGTCCATAGCAATGATATCAGGGTTCCGGTTGTTCCCATTCCACACTGAAAAGTACAACCTTTCGAATCACCCTGAACCAAGGGTTTTTCAATAATTAGATACAGGGGGATGTGGGACAACCCAAACGTGGGAGAAAAAACGGAATACAATCCAAGGAATTGTAAGGGACCGAAAAAACCGATTTCTTTTCGCTATGCCATATTATGTCAACGAAATTCAGGCTGTAATTCCCAACCGATTTTCATGGTTATTATTCTGTTCGATCCCAATTTTAGTCTTGTTGAGCAAAAGAAGTTGGAAATTTTGCTTAATGAAGAGAATGAAGAATTCTCGACCGATTCACGCCCTTCTTTTTTCGTTCAATTAAGATCTTGGATTACTATTTAAAAATATTTTTGTGGTAAATAAGGGGGTGAGTGGTTCGACCCCTTATTTTTGACTAATTGTGCGCCAAAAAATAGACTGATACGCAGAACTCCACCAGTCTGCGAATGCTCGTGAAGTCCGCCAAGCATCATTTTCCTGGGTTCTAATGGTCCAACAGCGCTCAAATTTTCAAGGTAGTTGGGAAAAAAGATTTCATAACCTCAAATCAATTTCAACGAGATGGTATCATCAGTAACCACTGCGTATGAGCGAACATTAAATCCTTGAAACAAGACTAATTTCGGCAGTTTTCGCATGATTACGATGAATTTTTCGGGATTTGCGAGGGTTAGGATGTAGATGATACCTTGTGAGTTGCATTGATACAAATAAATTTATCCCTTTGCGCAAGCGCAAACGTGATATCATATCACAGGTTCAATTGGTTCGATTGCGCTAATATTTCCAAGGTAGTCGGGAAAAACATTGTAATAGTTTGACATCGTTTTCAACACGCTTCCGTAATC
The DNA here is from genome assembly GCA_031894815.1 of Creontiades dilutus. Classification (NCBI taxonomy): domain Eukaryota; kingdom Metazoa; phylum Arthropoda; class Insecta; order Hemiptera; family Miridae; genus Creontiades; species Creontiades dilutus. The sequence goes on along the minus strand of JAVIWC010000855.1, from coordinate 1,257,159 downwards.
ATTTTCTATCATCTATAGGATTGGAGTGACTGACCAGCAATACATGTAGACGTTTAGAAGGCATTGTTGCATGACGGAATATATTAAGAATTGTTTGTCCCGTGAATCATTTCAACAAGCAAATATTCTACATCTTTTGAAATTATCTAAAACATTTCATATCACCTATACATTCAAGTTACCTGGACGAGGAGCTATGTCACACACCCAATTTAGCAGACTTTTTTTTCGGTCGCTAGTAAATAGTGGCGTATACCTATACCAATTTGGGTTTCACCGAGTGTAAGTTGTTAGCGGTAGTAGGGTCATCAAGCCATCCATGAGTATATAATAATATATCATATTATGAGGTGCTGGTTGTCGCAGAGCCAAGCTCCCATCATTCACTGCTTCTTGTTGGTAGCACACAATCTCTTCTCTTTTATAAGTCTAGAAGGCACACACAAAAGACCCTGGGATCATTGGACAGCTGTCAAAAACCTACTGTAATGCAAGACCTACCTACAAAAGCAACTGTTACAAAAAACTGAAAACTACTGAAAGGAATACATTGACTCAGTGGTGTAGACGACCTCAGGCCTTCGGAAAGGGATCCTCTAGGAGCTTACCCTTATTATCCCTGAAAATTCAATTTGAGTCGGATACAAATTAAGTACAGGGAGCACAGTTCAAAACTCTATGAAGATTTACCCTCAACACGGAACGAAAATTCCTAAAAATAAAATCAAGAAGTTCAAGGAGAAACGAAATGATTCAGTAAACCTTAACCTTAAGAAAATGGACTTAAAAGTGGGAGATTAGAAACTTGGAGATGGAGTAATAAACAACAAAACATTTATGGAAGGTTTCTCACTATTCGAGAAGGACCCTAACAAATCAGCAAACATGTTGGTCGAGGAATCTTAGAATTGAAACTGTGTTACTCAAGAACGAACATCACGGCAACAATCTAATGAGATACAAGCTTAAAGTGACGCTCAGCACATTTACTAATGATTGCGCATTCTTTTCGTATTAATGGTTATTAAAATTTTCCAACATTTTTTTATTATTACATCAACATTGTAATCATACAGTGGTTAAAAATAATAATAAAAATTCTAATTAGTGATCAATAGAGTTCAGTCATGAGGAAAGAAAGTTAATAATTAACTGAATCAATGATTTATTTAATACAAATCACAATTTTTTCAACTGGCTGATTCTAATTCTGCGTTAAAAGAATTTTAACTATGGGTGGAAGGGCTTCTATAACGATCTTTGGGGTGTTCGGAGGTTAAGGAACCCTTCAAGTTGAAATATTCTCAAAATTTTCTTAAAATAATAAATGCAAATAGATACGCTACTGAATCAAATGTTGGGATGCGGTTGCCGGGAAATAGGAACCGGTATATTAAAAAAATAAAAATAAAATAAATAAAAAAATAGTAATAGGAATAAATGAATAAGAACATTAATTTTTCTTCTCTTTTTTAAAAAAAAAACGATGAAGGAAGGGACATACGTTACTAGATTCTTGAAGGAGAAATGCAAGAACAACTAAACCTTCGGACAACAGGGAATTTGACCACAAAAAGCAGCGTGCAAACTGAGAATATTCTCTCATGCAAAACACGAAAATATATTCTCACTATTGCAAATAGCATGATCACCTCGGTACTTCCGTTTTAAACGTTAGTTTATTAACTTATCTACTTCCAAGCCAAATAAAAGAAATACAAATTATCTACTGAACCTCAAGATCGTTCAAAAATACCTATCAACATTTAACATTAATCATGATTAACATTAATAAGATTAACCTAGTACTGCAAACAGGTCCAGCATTGAACCTATTTCATAGTCCGAGATCTGGAATGCATTGATGTCGACTTCCAGTGTCGGAGACTACTGATACTTGAATAACTGAGATATTGTTATTTTGAGTTGTTAGCCTTGCTGTTCTAAATAAGATAGGGAACAATCAAACTGGTCATTCTTTATGCGGCGTACAGACGACCAATAGGTTTGACGGAATGTTGTGATTATCGGCCTGAGCCACACTCATAAGAGTCAATGTGTAGCGGTCTCAAATGTTGAGCACCCTAATTGATAAAAATCATTGAATTGAAATTGCTAGAGTGAACTTACCAAATCCGGGAGTTCTCCAAAGCTGTTTGGTGTCATCTGATCTCCTTGAGTCTCCAATCCATGTATAATTCTGTATTGACTACCTCGTGATATCGAGGCAGCATAAACTTATTGGCTCACACAGATCAGTTGATTCTCTACAGCAGGGGTCTCCAAACTATTCGCCCCAAGAGCCGTATCATAATGTGGAGATGGTGGAGCAAGCCAACAGGGGGGTCCGGGGGCCCCCGGGAAAATTTTGAAAATTAGACACTTGAAAACAGTGTTTTTAAGCACTCCTGGACGAGTTTGACAAATTCAAAATTGATTGGTTATATTTTTAAAATTCCATAATTACTTTTTTGTTGTTCAATAAAAATTATTGAAAATTGAATTTTCAGGAATTTTGAGAGTCAGACACTTAAAAACAGGGGTTTTAAGCACTCCTAGACGAATTTGACAGGAGTACGGGTAGCTATCACTGGGTCACACGGCTGACTTTTCTTTTTATTCTGGCGGTCGCCTAATTTTTTTCATTGGCCTCCGCGGGTGGCGGGCCGGACCAAATTTCGGAGACTCCCGCTCTACTGAATAAAGAGGCGAAAAAAGACAATTGGTAGGTAGTATCAGAGACATTTACCAAATAGCTGGAGCATCAGCTTGATGGCGCGCTGACCTCTATCAACAACTATGAATATTGGCATCCACAGACTTACATAGTAGCTGTGCACATCACCTGATGTACCATCTCATTTTCACATCTTGTTATTTTAGGGTCAGTAGTGCCACACAATCCGGAGGTAATCATTGTATGAATGAAGGGAGACAATGATTACGAAAATCACTAGTTTCCGCTGAGGTTCTAGGGTGGGCTTGTCAATTTTTTCATTTGAGGAGAACTTATGTTCCCTGGTAAGAAGAGATACCAGGCAATGAGATTTAAAAACAGGGCGAATCGTCGATACTAAATCAAAGATTTGGACAATCGTGAAGGAAAATTTTCTCAACCCTGGAGACTTTGAAAGGTTGTGCCCTCATTAGCGACTTTGAATAATAGATTCCACACTTGTAGGAATCTTGAATAATAAGTTGCCCTCTTTAGGGGTATTCGAAAATAAGGAGAATGGCCAGGAAATTAGAGACTGCAACCCTTGGAAAAAAGAGAATTTTATTATTATTCATTCATTACGGCATCACTCCATAGGGGCTAGTTGAAAAATTCGTCACCCTAAATTCAAGTTTCGGAAAAAGGGTTGTATTCGTATCCCAATAAATCGATATAAAATAAAAAATGTAATTAAAAAAATAAACAACAACGGTTTTAAACAACGGCCAAAAATTTATGTACATATTTGTAAGAGCAGATTGTTACTAACTATGATCTAGATAGAACAGTTAGAACATTAATATAACAGGCATTTATGCAAAAATCACGTTGAAAAATGTACTTAGATTTCATTAATAAGTCCTACCTGGATAAATTTGAAAAAAAAACAAAAATTCTAAAATGCAAATCCCTAGTTTTAATAGCAGAATTTTTTCTAGCATTCCTATAAAATGTATAGTTAGTCATTGATTTACTGCATGAGAATATTACGATAATCTACGAAAACTTGTTTATACATCGAGGTCATGCTGCATTGCTGGAACTTTTTGGTGTTTTGCTGGGACCCACGTTTTTCCTCTCGCAAACGATATTTAGCGGAATAAGGGTTGTTGTTTGATTTGGTGGTGATATCAAGGTGTGAATTACTGACCCCTGGAATCAGTTTCAGTTTTTTGCACTCATAAAATTCTAGAAATCAAGAACTCCAGGTGGGCTCTTCTTATAAATGGTCAAATCCGTCAGCCTAATTTCCCACCACTTTGCAAAATACAAGCTTGCTCGAAAGAATAAAAAAACCTCGTGCACCCCGATAGAAATTGGGTTGCGATTTGAAGTGTTGGTGGGACCACATGTTGCAGTGGCGCAGCTCTCAATGTTCTCACAGAATAAGCTGCCGTATGCTCACAACGGGAACCTGTGGAAGACGCCCGACTCTCGGGCGAGAGGTGAGGAGAAGGGTATCTTCCGCAGGACCCCCCTCCCCTCATCGTCATCCATCCCCTCCACTGACCCCCTCGGCCGTTCATTCATCGGTGATCCCATTCATAAGTAGTCGTTCTTCTCCCGCGTTGTCGTAACCTTCATGCGGCCAGCATCTTCAGTGTACGGAGGACTTGAGTTTTCTCCAGTGGTTCCTATCCCCTGTTCGTTTCTCCGGTTCCTTAACTCGTTAGAACCTTAGCCACACATGTGCTGGTGAATTGTGATTCTGCACTTGTGACGATTCCGTTGTTGAAACATTTTGTAGGCCGAGTGCCTCCAATTATCCTCTGGTGTCAACTCTGTTTACGTGAATTGTGATGCAGAGAGTTCCCGAATTGGAAGAGTCTGCATGGTCCATGGATACCAACAACAAATCCACCTCCATGAAGAAGAATAAAGTACTGGTGAGTGAGCATTTTTTTTTCTTCAAAATACTCGTTGGTACTTTTTCGGTCTAATTGTGGAGTCTTGTCCGTCCGGGCCGGGTATGTTTACATTGGCTTCCTTTATCAATCCCATTGTCATAACTAAGATCACTTCAACAACGTGTTTTACCTAGCTAACTATTGTGCACTACTGTGCAATAATTCAAATTTAGATGTTATCCAAGACCCTTTGAGAGCCTTCATGTTTTGGTCTAAAATGTTGGGAGATGCGAGGCTATCAGTCGATGAGGCCGGGCCATTTGTGTGGGAAATAGGTGGGTGATTGTTGTCTACCTGCCGCTGTTTCCAGGGTTACTACCTGCTACAGCTACTCTTGAACCTCCTCACCTCTCATGAGCCATGGAAAAGACAGACTCTTATGAGACCTGGCTGAAAATTAATAATTCTTGTCTTGAGCTTAGCTGTTTTAAATTCTGAAGAAGTTGCTTTTTGTAGATTGATGATCGTTTGCTAAGATGGTAATGATTTCGTTTTAAAGATTCGTCGTATGCAACTGCTTTCCAAGTTAAAACTTACCTTCAGCTTATTTGGAAGAAACTCACATGTTTGCAAGTTCAGCGGGGTGTTCAAGTACGAAATTACATCTATACGTAGGGCACCGAATTGATTGATGATTAGGACACATGAATGTTGAAATCTGGTTAGAATGGTACTTGTCGGGTTGAATACACCCGTCATCTATTGAACGTGTGTGTTATTAGGTGTTGTAGCTCATGTGCAGCTTGAAGATGGGCCCAGAAAACCCAAAACGTTGCATCTAAACACAGACTTTACTGTAAATACCCATAGCTTATACGTTAAATTAAGAATCATGAATTAAACTTGGATCGACATCTCTTTGCTACGATAGCTCGTTCCTAGTCGTTCTCAAGATGGTATTTTTATTCGATTCATATTTTCTAATAGAACTTCATATCATTGAGTATTGGAGTCATATATTCATATCAAAAGTACACTTGCCTGTAAACAGAGTTAATTATTGGCACTCTAATGACTTTAAATGTTAAATTAACAAATTCCAAACCAGACATTATCATCGATTCCTATGCTATGTTTGTATAGAGTGATCGTCGAATTTTGTGGATTGCTATAGTTGTTGGTGCATTTTTCAACGCAGTATACCAGGAAAGCTTTAAAATACTCCCTCACCCGTTCAGATGATTTTCATTTTTCGGTACAAACCTAAGAATCAAAAATAGTTGCCTACAACAGGGGTGCCCACCCCCCTCAAACGTAATGCCGCACCCCCTAAACTTACAAACAACCCCATGTATTTTTGTAACCCCCCCCCCCCCCCCCAATACAAATTTAAAAAATAGTCGTAAGTACCCCTTATTTTATCTAAAACTGAAAGAAGATTTATACAAGGTATTGAAAACGATGCCTTGTGCCGGAGCCAAAATCACGGACAATATTTGTGCACTGTCATTGTCATTTATACATTTTCAGATAGAAAAACAAACCATATTTAAATTAATCAACAGGTTCATTATTATTTACGTTCTATCTAGTGATGTAATATATTTTTGAATATCGTCACGTCAAACACCGTTTCAATCAATTTTACCAACCCCCCCAATTTTGTTGCACCCCCCCCCCCCCAAATGTCAGTGACGCACTCTGCGTCATAGCCCCCCCCCCCCTGTGTGTACCCCTGCCTACAATGAAAGTAGGGACACACTGGAGTGTGAAAGTATTTCCAAAAACTTTCGTTCAATGATGCACTGAAAAATGGACTAATGCGTATTTGAGATTCTCAAGAAGTGAAAAGAATTAAATATTTATCTTTGGTTAAATAGCATATAAGTGAGAAGTCCAGTTGTTGGGACTTATGAAAATTGAAAGTTCTATAGGCACATAATAGGTTAAATATCGTCACATTGCAAGTTCACTGGAAATGGTTAATTGGATGCTTTAGAATCACAAAACTTGTTAGATAATGATGTAGATAAAATATTTCAATTTACCCTCGGTTATCGTTAGTCACTTCTAATCGTCAGTCCAGCTTGAAAATGAGATTCCTATTTTTCGCTTTTGGTAAAAATGCAAAGATCGTGGTTTTATTACCTCAGTGATCATCGATTTGAAACTTCCAAGGTCTGTAGCGGAACAGACATGAAATCTGGATCGGATAAAAGAACAATAACGAAAATCAGATTGGAATAATGAAAACAACGATTCATCAGTATTTCCCGCTCCATCCCCACCCCCGTCCTTAATTAAATTTGAAACGTCTGATGAACATTCCGAAACTATATCAACATCTTCTAATATACATAGGCGAACATACAGTTCCAGAATGGGTCTCAAACAGCTTGCAACGACCATGTGTTTGGTAATTTTTTCTCTTATCCTTGGATCGTATCCGTGAATCAATAATAATTTACCTTCCTCTAACTCTTTCATTGTAGAAACCGAACAGGTCTACAGTTTTAATAAAAAGGGAAGAAGAACGAATCAAAGCATATTGACCATTTCATTAGTTAATGGCAATGTAGTTCGGCTCAATGCTTAGGATGATCCCGTTTGGAAATAGTAGAAATTCCGTGAAGTGTATGCATAAAGTGTGAATAGGCAGTTGTTATTTTCTGAATATCTAACATATCTATTGGGGGTTGAAGAAAAGGGACGTTTTTCAAAGTTGAGTTCTTGCCGAGCTCTCTGCCACGGTGAAATGACGAAATAATGAATGTTGAATTCTGTTCCTGTTCCGTGAACCGAAGAGAAATACTTGAGTACCTAGATAGGTAAGCATTTCACCCACTTTACCAATCAGATTTCTTTCGTAGTGAGTTATTTTGACGGCCCTTTGTTTTGTTGTGGGGACCGCCTCTGATATGGTGTCTGATATTGATATTCGAGTGAAATAACGAAGTGGGTACGCTCGACGATTAGTAACACAACGAGACTGACCCCTGAACTCGAGTTGTGTTGGAACGCTTAAGCCGATGAAATTCAGTCGACATCTGTTCTAATGGGGAGAACCTCTTCTATTTCTTAATTGTCGCTGACAGCCCTTTCTCTTCCTCGTATCTTTTGACAATGTTGTACCAGTCGCTCCTCTTTTCTGCGTAACGGATGTAGGTAGTATATACTTAATGCATTACTTCATGTAATTTTGTTAATAGTTTTTCCAATCCGCATAACCCCTGAAAGCTTAATTTTGCCCGGAGCAAAAAATTAAGCTACAATTCTACAACTTCATTCGCGGTTGTTATGTCACACTTTAGCTGCATTAGCGAAGAGTTGTTTTCATTTCTTAAAGAAAAACATATTGCTACATAATATGTACATTACGTATGAGTGTATGTTCCTTTTACTGAAAAATTAATTTTATATATTCGAGGAAGTTCGTAAAACCGGTAAAATAAATACCAATTTAGGAATCGTAATATCCTGTTTGGAGACGTATGTTGTATTTAATGTACCGAAATCTCATTTGACAGTTTTTGAGGAAGACTGGACTGTGTGAGCGACGTGATAGTGAGTAGCGAGCAACTTGATGCCTTCAGTTGATGCTGGTAGGATGAGACTGAGAAGGACTCCCTACAGAGTTCCCAGGGGTGAACCTTACACCAGACTCCCGCACCTGCTGCTGCTCTCATCCGCGCCACCCCTATTATTGAAGACCTGAAAAGCTGGGCAGATCTTCTTGACCTGCTATCGTTTGCTTGCGATCTCCCCCGCTTCCCCCCTGGAAAGACACAATTGAGTCAAACAAAGTAGTGCAAGCAACCTGTGGGCAAGTCGGTAAATTAAAACAAAGCTCACTACTTTTCTTTATATGGGGTAAGCGTTCAGCTATTTATCGTCCAGCATAATTATTCAGGTGACTCATTTCTGTTCTATTAAGGGTTCTACAATAAAAGTTCTTGCATGAAATATAGAAAAGGTTTATGTAGGGTTGAGTCACTAACTCTTCACACCTGTAGATGGTCTATGGCTTTAACAAGTGAATTTGCATACATGCGTGAATATGAGAAATCCTTGGGTTTCATAGCAGAGCTAGATTTCAAAGCAGACTATTGACTGCATGCTAGCTCCTAAGTAATACCGAACGATTCCTTTATGATGCTCAGATCTTCAGGCGAATTGTTCAATGAAACTGAGAATGCCTTTGGAACATTCGTTGAAACGGCACATAACGTGTACTCATCATAAACCTGATTTTTACAACATAATTGTATTTATAATTTTTAAACTTAGAAATGTGTCATTCTCTGTGAATTTGAGCGTCAAGAACAATTGTGCTGAGATATGCTTTGAACTTGCTCACAACGTCTTCAACTGAGGTGGATGGCTCCTTTCAAGTTCTAACGACTAACACGACCGTTGTTGATGTGTATAAAATATTGATAATTGTACTTACCTATTAATAGCGATTCGAGACTCCCTCTGAGCGTATGAATGGAATACAGTATTTTCACTCTCTATCCACCTAAAAATAAACTGATCCCAATTAGAGTAATGGATGACACATACGTACATAAATATGTATGTATGTACATAAAGCTTTAAAATCCAGGACCCCTTTCAGAATGCCTAAACACGGATTTGATGAAGACAATTGAAAGTTATTATTTTAAAATTTTCAAAACTATTGCTTTGCCTAATTATGTAAGAAAATTCCTTTTCATCGGTATAATTTGGAATTGATTCTTGTGGTTTCAAGAGGATTATGATAATCCATCATCATAATCCTCTTCATAATCCATAGACATAAAAAATGGACGGCTGACTGACAAACACAAACATATTTACGTTACATATCACTGTTCCTGCGGTTTGCGTGAGTATTGACTTAGTTTAGGTCCAGTTCCACGAATTATGACAGACCCCTTCAATGTTTGGCGAATCAAAAATAGAGGAGGACAATACACATTTCATCTCCATCTCGACAATATAGCACACTTTTCTGGGCGTCTGTATAATTTTACGAAGATGAGAGATGGCTGTTACCTGGTCGACCCCAGGAGGTTGAATTTTGCCGGCCCCAACAATCAGTGGAGCAGGGATTTCGAGGCACCTGTTTCAGACCACATGGCTGCTATAGACACCATATGGTTTCAACATATGATGCACACTTCGCCCCTTCGACCGAGCTCTTGAAGGCGTTAACTCCTCGTATCAGGAGCATTGTTTCTTCACTGATTCCGTTTTTGATAGATATCTTGAAAACGGCGTTGAATGCTAGTTACCACCCACAATGAACCTCCGAGTCTTGGCAGTTCGGAACGATTATTATTATAGAAAAACTTTTACAAAGTAACTAAGCATTGTTCCCGAGGTTCTGTAAAACATGCTATTTCAATGACTTTTAAAGTTTTGAAAAATTAATTTCCGGAAACTATTATTACACCATTTTAAAGTACTCGTATTTTAAAACGATTTCTGATTGTTAATAGACTTACTTCATCAGTCCTTCGATGATATCCGATCTGATAATTGATCTAGCAGAATAGCTGATCCGTTCTTTCATCAATCAAGTGATCACCAAAGAATGCTTGAATTGGCAGGCACTTTTCAGCTTCAAACAATGACGAACTAAAAATTGGCAAAACCGCTAATAATTGTTTATTAAATCTTAATTAATGAAAATTGTTGGCCAGATAAATTTTTAATCATTTAAAATGTTGATCATTTTGAAATATTCATAATTTTAAAATATGTGCAATACAAGCTTGTTGCAATGATTCAAAAGACAAAGTAGCCAAGGGGTATGTTTCTACAGAGATCCACGCCTTTGAATAGGTGAGTCGACATGTATTGCAAGTCTCAGGCTAATTCTATATCGGACACAAAAATGATACAATTGTACCGAAATTGATATGCAATTGTTTTATATTTGATAGTTCTTTACCGACTACCCTCCAAATGTGGATCGGACCACTAGAACCTGAGAAAATGATGCCGGGTCGATTTCGTTTGCTCATGCGCAGAGTGAAGCATTGACATCTGAACTAAGAAATTGATAAAGGACCATTTAAACTTAACCAGCTCACCCTTAACTCCGACATTTGTATTATAATCGGCTGAAAATTAAGCTTGCAGGAGTGTAGAATCTGTGGACGCAAGCAGATATACGGATACAAAACGCAAGTTGTTCAGGTGCTGGTCGAAGGACGAAAATTTGTGTGGGAATATTGATTTTGGGGAAAAAATTGTTCTCCCATAACTGAAAACAACTCTTCCTATACCTTCCGGTAGATTTGGAGGCAAAAACAAAAACGGTGTCACTTCTTACAATTGGTTTTATTATTTTTTGAATAATACGTGATTATTCGTGAAATTGTTGGCTGAAGTCACATTAATGTTCAGAAATTGCGATTAATTGCTATGGATGAATCTCTGCGAATCTGAAACCTATCCTGGTTCAAAAGTCCTTGAAATCGACACTCCACTTGCCCATGTCAGTAAAAACCCGAAAAACAAGTATTTGGGACGCTTTTGACCAGTTTTGGCCCACAGCATCTACGTTAGTGAGGCGATCGGGTTGGCTAGAATTTAGGATCAACTAGACCCAATATGGAGTCCATGTACCCATGGATTTTTTATACTAATTCTTAGACATGGCGTACGGCGGACGAACATTGCAGATTTGGAGTCTACGCGCCCTGAAACGTAAAATGGCAAAGTTTAAGGGGGGTTATTGCAAAATATTTACTGTAGATATTAATGGAAATAATGAAAAAAGGTCTATAATTGGCAGTAACAAACAAAAATTTGCTATTCACGACAGAATATATATAGGTATGTATATTTTTTGTGTGGAAAATTGTGTTAGTAAAAATTTGTTACGCTGATTGATTTAAAATTATGAAAAGGTGAATGAGTCACGTTTTCTTGTTTTTTAACGAATTTTCGTAGAAAAAGGAGCTATTGACTCCAAAAAAATTTTCTTTGGAAATCGGGTTTGAGGTAGGTATACTGAAATGATTCCTGGATTGTAACGTCATTATTTATATGTATCTCATTCCGGATGATAATCCTCCTAAGGATTGAGTTGAAAATGTACTAAAAAATTTAATCAATCATGAAGTATGACATTTAAGAATGTATGCACAATGTTATACTGAAAAATATACTTGAATTTCATTAAACCAAGGTGAAAATCGGTGAGATTAATATATAAATTTAAAAAATCCACAAACTTATTTTTGCACTGGAAAAGTACTAAGAAAAATGTTGATTCGCCTTAGGTTCATTAGGTTTTTTTTATCATAAAAATTATCTTTGTCTTCAAAGCGCATACATTTCAACGCAATCAAATAAAAAGATAATTTTAGAAAATTCGCTCAAACGATCATGCTGCTTGAATGGAACTTTTAGCACTATTTCATTCGTCTACGACGAATAATGACTAAGTTCCCAGCAGCAATAAGCGAATGAATATCTTACAAGGATTGGTTGGGTCTGACAACCTAGTGGTAAAGCTGTCGTTGTGAACGGGTCCTGGACGCGGTCTCAACTTATTAAAACCTCCGAGAGTCGCCTATCGGCCAGGCGCTCTGCTGCGGCTGATAAGATAAAACCGACCGACCCTTCGAAACGCATACAGAACCCTCAGATGGGATTTTAACTTCATTCGCTCTCTCAATCTTCGCATTACAGTACAGTGATCGGCGAACCGAGTAAAAAATAACAATTAGTTGTCATTTGTTCCATGGCAATAACGTATGTATGTTTGTATGTTCATCAAACAGGATTCAAATGTTGACATGATGCTGGTTTTTTTTGGATGGGGGTCTTTCGTACGCATCATGCAGATTGAAGACGATTGGCATCGTTTTTCAATCAGTCTCTGTCTGGTTTTCAAAAATAGTCCGACCGTTTTTATATCCGCTTATCACAGCGAAGAATTAAAAGGTCTACGCGATCTCACTTGTGAACGGAATTGTATGTAGGCGTTGTCTTTTCAATATTGTCTGGCGAAACCTAGAACAACGGCGGGTCGAGATACGACTAAGTTGTTTATCTTCCCCGTAACAGGTGCCATCCCTATTTTTTCTTACCCCTTCATTCGTTAGGAACCATCGTTAAGATTCATAGGAGAGCATCCGGTGGTTCTCAGCGGTCACGTTTCCACCAGATCTGTTGAGTTATTGAGTGATCATCTCCTACCACGCACTCTTCCTTGGGACAGATGTGACACGAATGCTTGGGAAAAGGTTATTGCCGGTTCCAGATTCATAACATCCTGTACGTACGTGGACAACCTGAAAACATCCTAGTCTTCGTTTATAACTAAAGAGGAACGGTGGCGAAGCCTCAAAGTAAACATTCAACACTGTTGGTCTTCAATTTTGATGTCTTAATAACGAAAATGGTTGGCTTTAAAGTCGATATAGTCAAGTTGAGTTGAAGCTTTTAGGGGCAGGGGCGATAGGTTGAACTTAGGGAATCAGTACAAGATCGGTAACCCTGTCTTTTTTTAATTTCATTTTGCTCTGAGTTCTGGCATAATAACAGTGCTTTTTACCATCCACATGTTAATTCATTTAATGTCCTAGTGGTTCGAGGATTTACGTTTGTTATCAAGTCCTTCAAATGTTCAGGTTCACACTCTCTCTTCTTTTGTTAATAAACAGTAAATAGGCGATGGTCATCGAATGTTATCAACTTTGGAAACTTAAAGATACACATTTTTTATTTGCTTTGTGGACATAATTCAATTCAGTTAATTTATCTGGTCAGACACGTGTTTTCGTCACACAAATGAGATCAATGAGAAACGAAAGTTACGAGCCGAGAAGTTGAGGGGAAATACAATTAATATGTATAGAGAAGCTCTCTTGGCCACCTCCCAAAAGGTTTCGCGAATTCGAGCGCGCTATTTTTGTGTTATCTGTCCACAAAGACCTACCTACCCTACCATCACTCCTGGATCTCGGAAGGATTGTGAATTTTAATGGAAGATCTTATTGATGAATAATCGTGACAAACTTGAGAGAACAATGGATGAACCTTTAGATTTTCCAATCGTCATTTGTCAATGTCATGGAATTTCTGTGAACTTTTCTTCACTATTTTCAGTTTGCAAGGTTCATCTGTGAACAAGCATCAAGACAAGATGAAAAGCGTGGAAATATCAAATAAACATTGATGGAGCTTCTCTCGTTGATGAGGAATATCGAGTGGAAACGCAATAACCGTATGTTGACTTGATTAAGATGACTTTAGCTGGTTTCATTTGGTTTCGTGATTAGTCTGTAAACATATAAGTGAGGTACAGACCCATTCCACTTAATAGGCAATGTAAACAGGAACGATTCTCCCTCTGAAGTACTGATATACAACTCAGAATACAACTTGAAAAAACTACAGTTTCTGACTGGAATTCAAGTTGCACACACGCAAAAACTTACTTCTATCTGATTGCGTGAAAACTGTATGGCTCAAATCACCAGCTCTATTTTCATTTGGGACATGCAGAAAAACCACTCGTACGAAAGGTATGGGCGTATCTAGGTTTTGTTTGCGATTTTGCAGGGACTCGCTCCAAGCTTGCAATTATAATAATCAAGTGCAATTAACCTACTACTATGATTCATGCGTCTGAGAAGAAATTCCTGATTCACTACAAAAATTAACAATATGATAGAACCAAATTCATTCAAGAACTCTGCAAATTACCGTGTAAAGGTTGTTTATTTCTGTATTAGGTAGCCATTCTTCGTAGATCGCTAGTACGTGTTGTAGACGTAGTCTATGGTATTTTATCCAGCTTGGAGACTCCATACTTTGTAATTAACTCCTACATGTTTCAAATGAGCTCCGTTCAAAATGTCCGCATCGTATGTCAATTTCGAAAGATTTCACGTAAATGAAACGAACATGCCCACCAGCCCCCCCCCCCCTCTCAAATCACCAGCTTAATATTAAGAAGATAAAATAAACCTGTATACCTACCTGCGCTTCATTTGTTAATAAAGTACCACAAAAGTTATAACAAACTCAATTTCAAAAGGAACTCTGACATTACAATTTATCAGCTTATGCGATCGTCACAATTTACTAGGCGGTTTTACTATGTTCAAACACGGTCAGATTCACATTCATGTTGACGACATTTTTTTCTATCGAAGTTCCAGCCTTTAAGGGCCGTGGACGGATGAACGCTATGCAGTCGAGAGGGCTCATTCATTTCATTGAAGGGGTGTGTATCATGACAAACAGAAAAACATTATTGTCATTTCGAAAGTTTTAGATACCTACTTGATTTTTTTCACTTTTTCCATCCCTTAGTACTGGGTGTCATTGATGCCGTTGACTTTGTATTTGGTTTTTGATTAAAGTTTCATTACGTTTAATTCAGTAAGTAGTTGTGGGCAAAACGCAACTACGTAAACCTACGAATTCGGAGGGGGGTTAACATTCTTTTTTCGAATTGGTCGATCACAAAGGTCCACCATTATAAACTAAACTGAAACCAAATAAATTATATTCATAGAATCTGGAAAAGGCTTTCGCAACGTTGTAATATAATCTGCATGGTACATAATCTTAAAAAAAAAGAAAAAGTTATACGCAAAACGGCTTTATTCTAGCAGTTCTCTCATCAACGTTTTCTTGACCATTTCAGCGGACATGTTTTGCAACTTGGCTGCCGGCCATTAGCCTTCCCTGCACATCCTGCGAAGGAAGCAATCACCCTGCTACTCGTGAATTGGAGTGCGTGACTTCGTTGGGCCTCTCGACTAAATAGTCGGAAGGAAATAAGTTTTAAGACTCGGGATTATATCCAACCGGTTCCCAACACAGAGCCAACGGTTCCTCTTCAGATGCAGCCGCATCAGCTATGTGCGTTATAATGACTGCTTTGCTTGGTGCTTATTGTGATGTACGCATCACGATCTTGCAATTGATTTTTGCTATATTTGTTCATCGACTATCCTCCGAAGTTTCGAATTTTGAAAACTTCGGTCTTATTGGGCGCTTATACCCCCCCATACATTGTCCTTGCAAAATATCGGCGTTCTAGATCAAGTAGTTTACTGCGATGATAACTTCAGTAATTGAATTGTATTTAACAATTACATATATAGTAGAATCCAAACTACATCTCTCTTGGATTGAGATAATACATCCATTCTTTTGCCCTTTAAAAATCAAGCGTTCTAAAAGAAAGGCAGCGTTTGTAGCACAGTACAATTGGAGCCTAACACGGTCTGCAAGCCACCGAATAATGGAAATGATCGGCTAAAATGTTCAGCATAATGTTACTTAGACAACGTTCATCAACTGCAAACTAGGACACTGAAAAATTTCTTCATAAAATTTTGCGAAAAACGTAATTTCGTTTCAATAAAATGAGCTAAAAGCCCCAGTAGAGAGGCGAAGTCCCTTGTTTATTCTAGCTAACGGAGCAAGGACTTCTTTGCTGATCCATATACAGGGGACCCATAATCAATGTGTAAGCACAACACAGCCTAAATAATCCTAAGGAGGACATCCTTCTGAACACCCTAGCTATAATTAGATCACATCCTGCAAGGTAGAACTCTATATGCTTGGTCCACCGCAGGTGGCAGTCAACCACAAGTCCGAGGAAACATGTATGAGTGGAGTAAGGTATTGTTCCTCCACCATTTGTGAGTGGATACTCACCATGCGCTTTGTGCTCTTCCTGTAAAAATAGATGAATGTAGTTTCTGCTGATGGAAAACTAAAACTCTTGATCCATGCTGCATGGTAAATGGTGTCAATAGCACACTGCAACGTGCCACGCACACCGATCATCGTCTAGGAGGAGGATAGTTAAATCATCCTCATATTGTAGGAAATATACTCTGTTATGATATCAGTGACCATAAACAGGGTACAGTCGAGTCCTGAGCCTTGAGACGTCTCCCTGAGGGTAGAAATCAGAGATATTCCAAAGGTGCACTCTCAATTTTTAGAAGGCGCGGAAAACCCCAGAATGGGTGTGGTCAACTGTTGTAAATTATTTAACTCACTCAATCAACATCC
Source organism: Creontiades dilutus (assembly GCA_031894815.1). NCBI lineage: Eukaryota > Metazoa > Arthropoda > Insecta > Hemiptera > Miridae > Creontiades > Creontiades dilutus. The sequence goes on along the minus strand of JAVIWC010000855.1, from coordinate 1,240,545 downwards.
CTGACCATATCATTTAAATCGGTCTATTAGTATCAATAAACAAACTAAGGTTTGCGAGTTTTTAATGGTTACTAAAACCCATCGCAAAGAAATTCGAGGAAAACCATCCATTGTACCTCCTAACTTTGAACGAAATCGGACCGCTGATAGATGATGGGAAAGCGATATTTCAAATAATTATCTGTTGCACATGTGAGCACCCTATAATTCAACCCACGACAATGGAATTGATTTTGGTTTTTTTAGGGGTTAACCCGCAAAGTGCCTGAAAATATCACCAAAATCGGTTCATTCGTTTCGGAGTTTCGCCTAAGCAAGTAAGATTCTATATAGGAATTTATCGTTTTCCAAAACAGAAATTTATATGGGACCATCTTGGATCTGACCCACACAATGTCAGGAAATTTCATAAAAATTCTTAATATAGTGTTGAGTGTCACAAGGAATTGGTTCATACAATCACGCAACCAAATTGGCACGCAAGAACATTTATTTACAAATGCTTATCTTTTGTTTAACCGGACCCGGAAGGGGTAAATTATATGGGATTCCGGATCATCAACGCGGTTTTTGTTCTTTATTTTCAGTAGGTAATGTTTTCCTTCTCTTTCGTTTTGTTTAATCAACGGTATTGTAGTTTACAATAAATGACCTCAAACCCTGTCTGGTCTCACAGCTGATGGCAACAGAGTGGTAGCCTGATGTGAACGTTATTGGACAGGTGACAGAGGTGGACGGGCCCGTAACTTGAGACCTGGTCACCCCATGGGCTCTGAACGCCACCTGTCGAATCTCAGCCGGCCGAATTTTCATTCCCGAGATCTCAAGGAACAAAGATCCTTCAGTTCTTTGCTTTCTGAATGCAAAGCCAGAGAGGCATGATTAATTAGTGATTCTAAATTCAATTTTGTAAATATCCGCGGTCGATAAACACTTTTATCAACATCAAAAGTTTTCATGTTTTCTCTCCAACTGATTCAATACACTCCTTGTAATATTAATTTATTTATCGAATTTACATTGACACATGCTGTGTTCTGGTTGTAATGACATGCATGTGTTGCTTTTTAAGAACCTGTGAGATCAAATCTTCCACGAGACTGTCCATTATAGTTATCTTAGAACCAATTTACTGTTTCTACTGAAATTGCTTTCTTTGAATTAAATATGTGGTGGGCGTTCTCACAGCCAATAATATTTTGCTTGGTTAATGATAACATTACACTGACCATAGTTTATGAAACAAATATTTTACCAATCAATTAACTGATGAGTTATCTGCGTGCAGTCATTTATCTGGTCCTTTTTGTTATTTGTCATGCCGTATTTCCAACAAATCCATAAACAAAAGCCTCTCAAAGTTTAAATCGTCCCACATTACATTAGTATCAGACATTTACTAACAACTGAAACTGTGACGCAGTTTTTTCTTCCACCAACTTGTCTCTACACTTCCACAAACTTGTCGTCTCTCTGCTCATATGGCAAGTTTTGTTGGAACATAGTTCACTCTGATCTTTAAGGCGATCGAAAATATAGTGACGCAAAGCTCAACAAGAAACGATAAATTTCCTCTATCTTCAAACCTTGAACGTTGTTGACAGTGATGAGGTGCGAGGAGGCACAAGATGAGCTGTGCTGAGCGCAGCTTATACCAACTCGCGTCTCCTATTACCTCATACCGCCCGCAGAGCGTCCATCCAGTGTCTTGGCTGAATGGTAACTCTAGACTTCAAGGGTGGTCGCCCGGCCCGGCTTCGCACTCAACTGCCTGTACTATAGTGGAAATCGCTTCACCATAATATGATACTTTAACCGGGTCGCCCGACCTGAACAGTGCTCAAATCGGTCGTAGTGGTCCATGAGACAGACCTCTTCCATATCACTCACTCCCTTCCTTTTATCGAAAATGAAGAAATATAGTTATTTGTTACTCAATATTTTGATCTTGGTTGTTCCCGATTTATATTGGTTGCAATACTTGAAAGCGGTTTAAATCTGTTGGTGTGACGACGCTGGTGACCTCTTTGATCTTTCGGAAATCAAGTTGCTTTAACTGTTCTTTTTGTTAGAAACAGGAAGAGATATTTTTTCTTTGATGAGCCGCCTCCCAAGATTCAAACCCTCAGACATTTCTCTTACTTCCATAACTCTCCGGTTTTCTTCCTTCACAACCTCTCGAATCTGTTGTTTTGTAATTAGCACAGATTCACAAGTATGTTACCAAAACAAACTTTTTTTGTTGTTGTCATTAGATGTACATTGAGTAAACCCTCTCCAATTGAAATTAACTCTCAAATAGTACTGTACTGTAATACAGCCAAATATCTGGGTATGACACTACATGCTAAGCTCAACCTGAAATTCAAGAAATGTATTAAATTCTGAGAAGGAATTCACAGTTACCAGTCCACAATAAATACCATTATATGAGCAAGTGAATAAACCACTATGGGCCTACGTCTGTCGCTCATGGGGCTGAACCAGAACGAGCAACGTCAAAATCATCCAAACAGTCCAGAACAAAATTCTGAGAAGCATAGTAACTGCCCCATGGTATATTCGAACCAATGATCTGCATCGCGATCTCAAGGTTGAGATGATCGACGAGCTTATAAGAAGAGGGCATGAGAATCACGAAAATCGGCTCCACAATCGAAGCCATTTTACTCCTGGACAATAGCGATGAGATGTGAAGAGGACCAAACCCTTGGACCTAGTTAGGAATCGTTAGAAGTAGTGAACTCTTTCGTGGAGGTAGATACTGTTCTATGAACCGCCACAACTGAACTAAGTAAATTAACTAATTGTATTATATTCTTTAAAGTTGTAACAATAACAAATGTTTAAAAAAAGAAAAAAATTATATGTACAGTTGATAAAACATTTGCTCACAAAGTGCTGACATTTCAAAATGATTTTTAAAGATATACTTAACATGGAAATCCGTACTTACCAACGCTTAACAAGAACTTATGCGTTGTCCCCAATATATTTTTTATTGTAGTAAAGGGAAAGAGGTAAACGTGTAGCTAAACTCCTATGTATGATTTCCCATGAAAGAATACTGTCTCGATTTGTTGCTTCTAATGTGCGCGTCGTCGGCCCATTTGATCTTTTTCTTCCACGCCCACGCCGTTGACCTGTTTGATCTTCCGGAAATCAAAATGATTTGAAAGCAGTTTTTATTAGAAACAGGAAGAGATATTTTTTCTTTGACGATGTGCCGACTCCCAAGATTTCAAAACCCTCAGACACTTCTCTTATTATTTCAACTCCCCGGTTTTCTTCCTTCGAACCTTCCTCCCTGAATCTGTTGCTTTTTAAAACCAGAAAATCACAGGTATCTTATAATACCCTCAAACTGTATCAATAGTTAACACTTACTATTATTATAACTCGTGTTTCATGTTGCGTGAAAAATATTTGGTTTTGTGATGACGTTGCTATTCGTGATGAAAGTACTGCTAGAACAGATTGTTTGTTAAAAGCAAGTATTTCAAGGGTTACGTTAGTTGGGAAGCATTTCTATAGCACGATAATGCGCATTCGTTGCTAAAAATTGACCTAATATGGCAAGTAGGCTACAAATCGTTAAATTGCCAATTAGACCTGAATTTCATTTTAAAAAAATGAAAAAAAAAAAGAAACTGAGTGCTAAAACATAAAAAAATGTGTTCTCAAAGTCACGTTGAAAAGCGTACTTCAATTTCATTAAAATATGCACAAAATGGATAAAACTAATAAAAATGTTTACAAGAATCCAACAGTATATTATTATTATAATTTAGAAAAGAAATTTTGCGATAAAATGTAAGGTAACAAATTATTTGCTCACAGAGCTTTCAAATTTTATAACAAATTTTATCTAACGAGACACCCCAAATGCTAAAATCATTGTTTATAGACAAACAAAATTTTTTAACAACGTAACGTAGTTCAGCATCGTTTTTTCAGTGGGAGCCCCCTTTTTTTAGTCGCGGATTCGGGTGGCATTCGTATTTTGTTGGGCTCGTTTCCATGAAAAATTTTATTCTTCCACCAATTATTTTGTATCGCGCGCAAAACGCCAGTGAGCGCTCAAATGTGTGCTATCTCAAGGTTGAGCCCCCATGTTAAAATTGTGAATCAGCACCACGTGAATCAACGTTGAAAAACACTAAAAATTGAAGTACCACACATTGGGTTTGCTAATGTTTACGTAAAGAAACGATTTTGTTGACTTGTCAACTTGGGGAGCTCTTTGAACAGGTTGTGAGTGGCGGAAAAATCGAATGAGTGGGCCAATTTTCATGAAATTCTACGTAAAATCCAAATATGAAATAAAAAATGAGATTTTTTTTTAAAGAACAAAGTTGGTGTGCGATGCGCACGTTTGAGCATGCCTAATGAACAAAAGTTGATAATACCAACGTGTTGCATGTTCGGACTTATCCGTTATGCCTCATTTATTTTTATTGTAATACAAAAAAGGGAGAAAACGCGTAGTTATACTCCTAGCTGCGATTTAGTATAAAGTAGACCACAAAATAATGTTGTCCTCTATCCGTTGGTCCTCTTGTGCGCATCATCGGCATATTTGATCTTCCTTTTGCTGGGGGATGCCGGTGACCTGTTTGATCTTCCGGAAATTGATTTGATTCAATAGCTCTTCTTGGTAGAAATAGGAAGAGATATTTTTTCTTTGATGAGCCGACTCTCAAGATTCCAACCCTCAGACAGATATCTCACTTCCACAACTCTCTAGTTTTCTTCCCTTCTTCCTTCGAACATTCACAACCGTTCTAATCTGTTGTTTTATAGTTAACTCTTGGTATTTCATAATGATTTGATGATGTTTTGACTTGCGGGGCCAAGAGATGCGGTGTTTGCAAAGAATTCAGGGTGTAGCTAGAAACTAGTATTTCAAAGGAAGTGGAAACAAAAATTCGTTTCAAAAATGAAAAAAGCAGCATTCCCCAAAAAGAGAATGAACTGTGAACGTGAACATTCATAAACAAAATTATACTGAATAATGTTTTTAGAATTCCTTAAAAGTATCACAAAATTGATAATAACTCTAAAAAAATGTATTTTTGTTTGTTGAAATTTTGTGTCTTATTTGTTTAAAATATTGATTTTATTTGTTGAAAATATTGGGAAACAAGTTGTTTACAGTAATATAATATTAACAATAAATTTTCACCCTAAATGCCCGCATTTCAACACCATTTAACATGCTCAATACGAGAAATTATGATGTTTCGCTTATACAAGATCTGCATGAGTAGAACTTTTCCGTTGCCCCCAATTACTTTTCATTGCAATACAAGGAAAGTTAGTAATCGAGTTAGTCTGTAGTTTTACTGCTACCTGAGATTACCTTTAAACGTAGCCTACAAAAGATTATTGTCCCCCTTCTATTCGTCGGCCCATCTCATCTACCTCCGATATGTAGACGCCGTTGTCAATTTGATCTTCCGCAGATCCAGCTGATAGAACCATGATAATGAACTGATAATAGAATCATGGGCATACGAAAAGTTTTCACAACAATTCACACATCCATAGTTCATTCAATTTCGATAAAACTTGGGGTCCGTAGAGCAAGGCCAACACTACCATATGTCTTTCTATCATCGTTAAATGGAAGGGTGTGTGGAGCATATCGCTGGATTGCATAAGAGTAATGGTACCTCAGGATATGCGGGGTTGAATTGCCCTCAGCATGGACAACATCCAGATTAAGACAGGGAGCTTCTTAAATGGAGTCACAGGTATCTTTCTACGTTGTTCCATCTGGTGAACTCATGAACACCATTAACCAAGGGGCAGATCCATGATTGGAATATGAAATATTTTCAATCCAGGAGCATTAGACTGACCGTGTCATGCAAAGGGTGGGTAGAGAAATAGCCAAAGCACTCTGCATAACAATGTGCTACCAGATTCGCTAAACCCTGAGTGGGTCGCGTCGCCCAAGTAGCAGAAGGAAGGCCCCAGTAGCCAAACTGCGGACTTCCTGCTTGAATCCACTACAGCACGGAACAAGATGGAGGTGGATATCCAGCGAGGCACCTCATTAGGTATATAAAAAGGGGCTTTGGACGATCGTAAACCCCACAATACGAGTTACTAATATATTGGGATGACCGCAGGTGCTGGTCAACAACCAGCCCGAAAAAGTTGTATGGTTGTAGTAGGTTGGAATTCACTGTAACTGTCACTCACAATCTGCTGAGATGGTTGGAGGTTGTTTTAGCAGGTTTGAATTGAACTGTTACCACATTGTGGATTGCATGAGTATCTAGTAGGCGCAAAAATAAACCAAGCATAATTTTTGAAGTTTTCACCCGATTCCGATGAAATTCTGTGTGGTTGAAATCGAGATGATGAAACTCTTTGAATTTTATCATTCCCGGACCAGCAAGATGAACACTTTTTTCGCCAGTAAGATGAAGAGTATCAGCAACCCACTAATTTCATCGTTTTGAATGAAAATCGATCCGAATTTAATACATTTGACAGCCCTTTTCTCCCTCGATGAGTACGACCTCTTAGGACCTCCTTGCACAATCTGACTTCACCAATGGGCGACAATTTGAAGAATTACAGGAAGAAAAATACCGGTCTTATAAAAAGGCGGTTGTTGTCAAACATCTTAGGATGGAATGTACATCCATTTACAAATAGTGAAAGTCGTTATTTCACGCCAAGGAGTAACGCTTATCGTAAAATATCGTCTCTTCACCAGTTCTTCAAATTTTAAATCATCCCTCCATCATTTCCTCAACTTCAAGTTTTCCGTCTGCAACAATAGGGGGGCTACGTGGGAACCATGTCTCCCACATTGGTAGGTTTCAAACACACCAAATCGTTTGAGGCTTTTTGCGGCGGTTTGTCGTTCCTTGCAAAAAAATAATGGATTCCTCAAACAAGTTATCTGAGTATGATATAAGATGTTTTTGTCGGTTTTCTGCCAATTATTGTGTTTTGTATTTGATTATGAGCATTTCCCGCAAATGATGGCTATCATAGAACGAAAAATCACAAAAATGACTTCGTTTGACGTCACAAATACAGAGTTTATTGGTAAATTGATCATAATTTCATCTGATTAACCACCTGTTTTGTGCTTATGAAAGAAGTAATCTGATCTCCTCCTTCAAACTGCGAGTACTATTGGTTCGCGATTTTTGATGTTCACCCAATCAACTCAACCGTATTTTTCAGGTTTTCAAGAAATGAAACAAAAGTTGTTGGTTTTCCCGAGTCGTTTTTATCCAGTGTCGCAAGTTCTACGGAAAGAAGGTGGTTAAGAGTGGTGGGAGGGGGGCGGGGGTCATCAGTGTGCTAGGAGTTTCGTGAGATCGGTTTTGGCTCGGGTTCTCGAAACCTCGCGACCTCGAAAGAATCTGATTTCGATTGGTAGTCTTTTGGATGTTCTCCAAACACAACCAAACTTGAGAGCACGCCCAACTTTTCTCTTGTTTCTGGGCTTTTAAAATTACCCTTTCTATTTTGTTTCGCTAAAAAAAAAAAAATTAAAAAAAAAAAAAAAAAAATTTTGCCCATTCATGACCATTGCACAATGAGGGACCGAAATGACTCGGTTTGTACTTTTTAATGAATGCAGGAGACATCGTAATAATTCTGACACCAGCCACGGTAAAGTAGTTAGTTACGTCAACAGACTTAAGTCAATGAAATCATTAATCATTAAAGTCAACAATAGTCTTTACAATGTACTATACGATTCAACAAAATGGTGTCATATACTACATTATGTACATCACAGGGATGTGGATTTTCCGGAGACTCCTAAACCGTGAAAAATCGCGTTATGCTGTAGAAATACTAGGTATCTAGCTTGTAAAATAGTTACTCATTTAGTCGAATTCGAAATCTTGATAAAGCACATATTGGAACAAAGGAGACAAAGTCTATATCTTGCGTTCTTAGTTTTTTCGCATTGATTTTTAATTTATCTGTCGATTCGAAGAGTGGAAATGTCGTTGATGCTAAAGTTCAAGTCACCATGAATAACGGTCTCTATCAAGACTGAAGGAAACGACCTCGTACTGAATTCTCAGGTACTAGGTAGCTACTGGCTACCTTAAAAGTTCAGCCTGGGTGTACAAATGCTATAAATTAATTTGCGATCATAGCATTCTGTAATATTGGTTAGCTTCAGTACCATAAGTAATAAACGAGTTCGCTAATTGCTGAATCGGGATGTTCTGGGGGAACAACAGAGCAGGTGCAGGAGGTCCCAAGTGCTGGGAGTCAGCGTTTTATTCCAGAGAACAAGTCATCTGCTTTTCACCCCCAGACTGTAGTTGATCTAGAATAGAAGCTAGGTCTTTTAAATAGACCTAGTAAATAGACAGTGGGACGTCTGGAAGGATTGACCATTGTTAACGTTTTCAGACCGGGAATAAGTCGATACGAAACATCAGGTGCATATCGTTGTGCATTTCCAATACGAGCCAGAGCCACCCCCCACCTACTGAACAGTTAGGCAGATCGTTTTGCAATGCTTCATAGACATTGAGAAACAAGTGATATGTCTTGTTTATATTTTCAAGAAGACCAGAAGAGGAGATGTCGGAAGATGGTTGAAAGTTAGTGTGTGGTATTATTTTCCTAACCATATTTTGCTAAAGCTAATACTTACCCCTAAAAGTGCGACGCAATCTTGCCTTCCTTATTTTTAAATTGCAATGTTTACGGTTGGTACCATTTGATGAGAATTGAGTAAGGTTTCAAGTGATTACTCGGAATTTTTCATTTATACCAGGGTTGTTGAAGAAGAAATCTGTTCAAAACAAGTCAGCTTTCGGGTCGAGCGATTGATTTACTTTCGGGTGATACAAATAGGTACCCGTTTTGAACAACTTTTGTTTTGTCTCGAGTTTCGTCCGATTTTGTTGAATTTTCCTGCAACTGTGCGTGAGTTCTTTTCCTCACAAATCAGTACTTCAATCTACGCATCCGGAAACGTAGAATCCATTTAACGTCTTGGTGGTCTTTCCTCGTTCAAATTAGGAACGGAATCGGGGAATGGCGGTTTACTAATCTCATGGCAATTTCAACACGTTCGTTTCCCTCAACCATTCTATTGGCGAATGGCTTGACTTTTCTACCCCAGTAGATAAAAACTGACAGTATTTACATGCTTAGGTAAATAGGTCTTCTGGTACTTACATACCTCCTTATTAGTACCTATATAATATTTCAATAGTCCGATCACGCTCACTTTATCTTTCGTCGGTCTTCGCTAAAACTCGATTTATTGGCTGGAAAAAAATCTGGGAGAGATAGGTTATACGTAATTGAGAAACTACTAACGATGAGAGGCATAAAGCACGGGTTTTTCCCCATCAACGCACACCTAACCTGTAACATGTGTTTATAGCCGATGGAACCATCTACGCCTTTTCAGTAACCTCACAGCTTTGTAAGGAGAATATCGAACACTTCCTAGTTGTGCCTACGATAGATTAGAGACTCTGCCCTCAAGAACCACCGGCTTTTGTTGCTCATGGTGCGTTAATAGACATTGTGATGTAAGGCAGGAAACCAGTAGCTTCCTGTGAATTTAGAGGAAGTAACGTAAATTCACACCTGATGTTACTCATGATGATACATTAATTTCTTCCGTTTTGAGAGAGCATGATTAAACTGAAAAGAGGCTTAATAGTTCACAAAACCTCAGTCTTCAACAATATTATAACTCTAATTGCCTGTTTCCAGACTCTACACACTGTTGGCATTCAACCCCTCAGCACTATTTCACATACAGCTTTCGTTTATTACTTATGCTACCATTGCTACCAATATTTTTTAATTTTTGGGCCAACAACCATTTTGACTAATACGTCCACAATCAAATTGAACCCGTTAATGCGTTTTAATGGAACTCAATTCAATTTTAATCCAATTATTTTGAAGAAAATCTTTCATTACAGCTACCTGCCTTTTTTTCTGAGCTATTTGCAAAACACGCAGAAATTTTATAAGCAAATTGCTGAGATGAATTTGCATTAGCATCTCCACGCTTTATCATACCATACCGTATTTCTATAATGACGGTGTAGTTTTTTCTGTAAAAATGGGGCAAAATAGTTGTTGATTGAATTATCTGAGATTGCGGAGTTCTTCAGTGCTCCTTTTTCGTAACTTTCATTTTGACCGTAGCTTTGACGTGATTTTAGCGTCCATGAGAGAAATGCCGGTTCGAACGTTGATATCTTTGGATCGAGTTTAGACAAAACCTTTTCCCAAGGACAGAGAGGGGCTGCGTCCCCAGACGACAGCATTATTTTGTTCAGGAGGAGTGTTGGGTGGTGTGAGTGGGTCGAAGGTCCGTGGATCATGAATGGAGCACTTTGAAGTTTAGCAAGGCCTGAGGTTCTATTCCCTGTAGGACGGTCTACTCCCACCCTGGCGAGAGGTCTGGTCTGTCCGGGCGAGCTGGCAGCCTCGTCCGCCGTTGCGTCACAGCCCGACCCCGTCAGCCGACCCCCCTCCAAACAACCACCGTAGGACCTGACAATGAAATTCAACTCATTTCACTTTATAGTAAAATCTGCTGTGGTCACTAATCGCACCTCGAAAAAAAATGTGTATTACTTTCTCGCCTACCCGAAGGGTTACTGAAAATAATGCAATAAACCTGAATAATGGACTCCCTGAATTTGAGCACCAAGTTTCACTTGAACTAAAAGGTACATCGCCACGCACATTGCGTACATCGTAATTTGAAAAATTCCGTAATCGGATGAAAGTCGAGGGGGTTGTATAGTTATTCCTTCTTTGACAGGAGGCGGTTTGGTGCTTTTACTTCACTGTGTCTCTAAAATGATTGTAATAATCATGGAAACCTAAAAATAATAACCATATTCTAAGTAGAGTGAGAAAATCCATTTTGCAGATCCCGCTTTCTTATGGGCTGTGAGTTACATTTATCCTGATACGATGAAATTCATAAAACATCATACGCTATGCATGATCGTCATCTGTTTCTAGTAATCCAAAGTCAACAAAGTTATTGAAGGGGCGACGTGTGTTAAATTCAAATAATTCATGGAAACTCAATAGAATTTGGATGTAAAGTTTGGAAATAATCATGATAAATAATAGTGTAATTCAGGTATTACCTTGATAATGTGCGCGTTATCGGTTTAAGTGAATACACAAGTACTAATATAGGTAGTACTGAATACACAAGAATACACGAACATATAGTCGTACTTGTAGAGATGCATTGATCTTTATCTACCTTTGGTACTTAATACCATTAGAACTGTGGCCATTGAGTTGTTTCATATAAGCTCGTGACTCGAGGAGTAGAGCGCTTGAAAATGGAGGGCCCACCTAACCATTTGATTTGGTTTGGTTGATGCAGAAGACGAACTCAGCCGAGTGGAGCAGCGGGGCCCAGGTTGAATGGTGAGGCAGGGGTATTAATGAACTAAGAAATACATAGTAGGCTTCCCCTCAACGGAGGACGACAACTGAATCCCAACACCTTCAGCTCTGGGACGGTTGCCAGGGAATGCATTCGAAGCTTACTATAGACTTCTCTTTTCACATATCTGCATTCAACGACGGATCTCTCGTGGTCTTTCAGAAGAAGTCAAGTTACAAGTGAAGTTACGTAAAAACTCCGTATAGTGCTCAATACGCATACCTACCAGCCGAACCCGTTTAGCGTAAATAGAATGCAATAACTATTTTCCCCGCCAATCCCAAGGAGATGGATTACAGAACAAAAATGAGATATGCTCATTCCCTTCCACTCTAATTACATTCGTATTTTCGATTACTATCAAATTATGTAAATTAGAATGTAGAAATGAACATGTGAATGATTAGTACTACGGTTTGTATCCTTTATCTGTTCTTTTCTTTGTCCTTGAAGTTTATCGGGTAGTCATATACGTGGTGAAAGTAGAGATCATTTTCCTCCATTGAAGGTGATTTGTGCGGTTAGTCAGGTCCACGTGCGATTAAAAAGAAATACTCCCACAAAACCATGTACGACTACACTTATATCAAGAAATCAACACTCGGCGCTGAGTGGTTACAACATGCTCAATGATTAACTGTGGCCATAAACAATGTCTCCGGTTTTCTAAGCTTCCGGTCACTCTATCGCTCGTTTACCAAAGTATACGGGTTCCAGATTTGCAGCTGCAAGAAGGCCGGTCCTTTTTAATTGGCACTCCAGCAGTCGTTATACAACTCCCCTGAAAGAGATTAAAACCCGATCCGTTGAGGCAACTTTCATTGAAATCCTGTCTCCATTCAACAAAGCTCACGGAGGGTCAGCGTACGCGGGATCGATTTTTAGTAGAAATTTTAAAAGTTGTCTTTTCATTCATATCGATCATTGACGGCACTTTCGTTCATGAATCAACGATAACTGGATCAGCTATTGTCTGTTGGCTGGAAATTATGCTCATTGGCCGTTGACCTGTTCAGAGGGTATGGAAGAAAATATGAATATTAAGTAAGAAATTTTCAGTAGTAAAACTTGAAGGAGCAATCGCCGGTTTGAGCGATGTGTGAGCGCGTTGCTGATCTTCTTCCCTCATTTAAGTATTAGACGTATTCATCCAAAAATGTTGACATTTTTACCATGTTTGAAGTAGAAATGAGCGTTAATTTCGAGCAGGAAAATTAAAATCGGCGACATACCGCTCAAATTATCCCACAGTTTACCCATTTTCCATCATATAAATTCAATTATCTCAGGAATGGTTGGTCCAATTCATTCAATTTTTCAAAATTTGTTTCTTACTGAACCTTGGAGCCAGTTTTCACAATTCAATTTCAAGACTGGAGTAGAAAATTTTCGTATTGACGACGTTGGAGTGAGTTTTCTCAATAGTCAAGGAAAAGCTTTCGTGAGAGGGAAAAAAACATATTTGTGAGTAACGCATCCATTACAAGGACGTCCGTATGACCGGATTTTAAATGACCACACTTATAAATATGATTATAGACGGTTATACATATTAAAAAAAAAAAAATAAACTGAATTCTTGATCGAATAAGAAAAAAAAACATGAAAATTGGCTGAGAATCATAGTAGGTTTGAGCAGCGCTGAATGGATTTGCCATTAATCCCTCCATCTTCTTTCCGAGATTTGTTTATACAATCCGAGGTTTGTTAGGCAATTACGATCAAGCGAAAACCTGAAAATTATTACACGGATGTTGATTATTCCAAAATTAGATAGCCCGTCCTCGTAAATCACTGACCTATCTATGTTAGACGCAGTCTGTGATATAATATCTGAACTCGGCATCTGGCGACTCCGTATCTTGTAACTGCATCCAAGATGGGAATACTTGGGCTGCCGCCAGCCACGCGGTCGTGCTCAGGCTCACGTCATCTCGACCGTCTTCCTCACTGATTTTCATTGACGAAGATGAGGTTCTTCAAACGGTGAGTGAACGGAAGATCGCACAGCAACCTGGCTGTTATTTCGAACATTCTTTGCATCAGTAGACTTAATGAACCAACCACTAAACTTTCGCACAGAACATGTCGAACGCTGAAAGTATATATTCTACACCATTCAACTTTGGAGTGACATAGAACTCAATATATTCCAAACAAGAAATTGCGTGAATATTTTGATTTACGATAACGATATTCTGATACTCGTATCAACTGTCTTCATTGAAAAGAACTTTTGCATTTATAAAAACTGCAAAACGCACTAATCAATCTTCTTGCGCATTATCCAAGCTGCGGAAAATGGTTTTCTTCGAGATATTTTCGTGTAGAAATCGCACAACTTCGCGTCTTCAAATTCATGTTTTAGGAGTGAGTTTTCTTGAGACTCAATCGACTCCATTTGCAAGTGTATTACTTAGTTGATCCCATAAGATGAGGAATCAATAAGATGCGAGCTGGATCAAATCTTACAGCGGCCCGGCTATTGCCTACATATTGTTCGTGCATAAGAAAAATTCCATAAGTAAAAAATCGAGAATCTATAATACTTGCGATTTGCGAAATGTTTAGCTTCTAACCAGCAACAATTATTTTGGGGTTGAGATGGTTTATCTGTCACACTTATTTAGTTGAGTTGATCTGTTCCAATTTCAAATCAACTTTCTCAGTAGGCAAATTCCGATTTGCGAGTGATCTTGAGGAAGAATGGTCGTTGTTTGAATGAAATCAGGCCTAGGCGGTTAACAAAGAGCCCACCTTCCCAAGACGTATCTCATTATTCTTTTGACGCCATTTCCTTCTGGCATTTCGTCCTGCTCTAATGATGCATTGCCAAAATCAGCTACTCTTCCAGACCTTTGAATCTCATTTGAATCAATCTTAAAGTAGTTTCCATTTCGACTGAGTCCATCACTTGCTGATCTGTGAAATTGTATTCACCTACGGGAAGAAATTGATGAGGTCAGTAGCGGGCTCTGCTGGATGAGGTTCAGTTCTGTTTGCAGAACACTCGTCTGGCTTCACAAGTATTGCTGACTCCTCAGTTTCAACGTGATTCACAATTTATGCTTTTGATTTGTGCAAAGCACTTCGATTTGATCAAATCCTTAAGCCCGATCCAAAATTATAATATCCCTTTGTGATTAGTTTAGAATTGGCCTTTTTTTCGTTAGCTGAAATAAGATGGCAATAATTTTAAAATAACTAGAAGAATTCTTCTTGAGAATTTTTTATTTATTTTATTATTGAGTTTCTCTTTTGCGAACTCTGTAACACGTACATGAACAGTATAACAGTTTTTTAAACACTGAAATTCGATTCATTCATTACCTTATAAGATTGTGGGAAGGATTTCCTTTTTGCTTGACTTTCAATAGATTATGCAAGTTATGGAATGAGGGTAAAGTTATAGATACGTAGGGTAAATAGATTTCTCAAAGGATGTACAAATTCCAGTAACGTGGAGCAGTAGTGACAAATCGTCCTGAATGGGGACCTGCCAAAAATCAAGAAACATGGTGCGATACCAACCTCCTCCTCCCCTCTCAACCCCTGGTTTTTATTAGTACGATTGCACTGAGTCGTTGGTTGTATATTGTGAGCTCTATCGTTGTAATTGTCTGGTGACTGGGGTAGTTATGAAGGGTCTCCTGTCTAGAACTTGTGTTTCTCGATGCAGACGCTTGAGACAGATTTTTTTTTTTCGGTTGGGAGGCCCCATGACCTGGGCCCTCCAAAGGGTCTCAACCACAATTTTTTCCGGTCGTTTTTCACATGGTTGCTTAAAGCCGCCCTCTGCTAACTTGGGATTTCCTTTGTGCTTGATATTTTAATGATAACTACATCTTCAGTGGCCATTTCTTCTTGGGAACATTCAATATCTACTTTCAGTGAAAGTCTTTCACAGCTTATCGCGATGTCAAACCAATCCTAATCGCACGCTTTCATTTATCCACTCACAAATCCACTAGTTCCCTTTCTATTCAATCCTTACCCTTAGGTAATAAGTGGCATTACTCAGGGCAACAACTTCAAGATTCAGCGGTAAATTCATGCTTTGGGTTAAATTATCGTCGTGAATGGAAGCATTTTGATTAACTGATATATACCGAACTGTTTTTATCTTTCCTAACTGGTTTCTTGGTATTAACTTAGTACGTTCGAAAACAAGAATCAAATACAAAACAAACCTAAACACGTTCTCCCTATCACTTGCAGCATTTCGAAAAAAATGTCATCGTATTTTTAACATCCTTTAGGACGGTGTTCCCTCAGCCTTAATGAATGGGTGCAAGGGCTTGGAAACCAGTCAAGTTCCGTTTCCAGCCCTTCGCCTCCGAGACTGGGATATTTTTATGCTTGTCTACATGCAGCAAGCAACGACCAAATTAAAGGTGCCGGCAGGAAGAGGCAATCTGTCTAGAATAACTCCTTCTTATTCATTTCGGTTGTAACCCCTGGATGGCTTCTATAGCACCTCGTTCTTGTGGTTTGAGGAATCCCACCTGCACCGAGAGTCGCAGTATGTGAATACCTATTCGTATGTCCTAACTTGAACGGACTGTTATATAGTTCCATTGTTGAGAGCAGTTGAAACTACTGTGCGAGGATCGAATAAAGCTAAGATTCACTGAAATTAGTTCCCACAGTCATAAGGCGTTTCTATTTTCTGAACCATAACCTTGTAAACACTTCAAAAGTGCTTTTCCTTTATTAATTTGAATAATAAGCATTGGTAATCGTGTAGCAACTATCTTTAGTCATTTTACGTTTGTGAGTAGATTTAAAATCTGCTAAGTCCGTCCGTCACACGGGCCATGAAAGCCCATAGAGTTGATTTTACAAATCCGTTCCTTCGTTCATGGACTTCACTTGGGGTCTAGTTGGTCCTAACTTCCAACCAGCCCAATCTGGTGGAAAAATGTGATTTTTCGGGGTTTTCACTGACATAGGCAAGTGGAGTGCCATTTTCTAGAATTTTTGTAGCGAGCAGGGATTCATCTGTAACAAGTAATCCCAATTTCTGAAGCTAAAAGTGGGCCCCTTTAACATCACTATGACATTAGGTATTAAAAAAATAAATAAATAAATAAAAATAAACCCAGCGTTTTTTTTCTAATTTCCATAGCAAATTGAGATTCTAGAATGGCTTCTTTTGGAATTTAAAAAAAAAGGTCTTTAGATGAGACAGTTCCAATTTCCAAAAATGTTGCAAGAAACTTCAGTGGCATATTTACAACACCATTACCTATTTCCTATCCTGAACCTGTGATTTAGACAGAAAAAATTACCAAGGATAAAACCAGTTTATACCTTTATGATTTTAATAGAAGATTGTGTTTACTGGTTAGAAAGGTCGGTTTTCTAACAAATTGAAAGTACTATGACAAAGTTAACCCCAGAAGTCAGCATCAGCTAACGAGTTTACGGCCAATTTCTACTTGCATGCTTGTTGGAAATGAGCTATTGATTGCTTTTGGAGTATGGTTATTATTTCATTGTGTATATTAATTGTAGTTAATTCACTGTGTATGTACAATGGAGCCAATTAGTTTTCATACAAAAAAATTAATGATTTGAGGTTTTGTGGTCGTTTTCAATATTCGTTATAGTTGTAACATGCTCTTCAAAAAGTTTCATTCTTCATCATTTAATTAACCCAAGTTGAAGAAATCCTAACAAATATCTACTTTTTGGCGGTTGTTCCTAGGACTCACTGATCCAAGGTATTTGCATGTCAGAAAGGTGACTTAGCTTGTCGGTCTCTTTCACGTCGTACTGTTGGCAATTCCAATTCGTGAGTCATTAACAAACATGGGCGGGTGCGTCGAGTAATTGTTTGCACTGTGCGGAGTCCTATTGTCTCCGTCTGATGTATAGTCCGATGCCGGTCACATGTATGTACTATAATACTTGTTAAATAAGAAACGAGAGCGCATCCGTTAGTGAGAATTTCGATCGCTCGGAACAAATGTAGTAATTAGCTATTATTAAATTACCATATAACCCGTTGAAAATCAGTAAGAATAATTAAAATATAACGATTTGCGACTTCACTTTGTACGTAAAACCTCGAAGAACATTTTCCTAGTAGGTGCAGCTTGAAGGATTTTTGCTGTTTAAAAACGGACTCCGCTGCCACTTAAGATGGATGTCGTTTCGTTTTTTAACGATCAGATTGTATCCTGAGCCGAACGAACATCCAAGCAGAAAACTGGCGATCTGTTATTTTCAATAGGTATACGGAGATGGCAATGGAAAAGGGTTCTGCTACTGTCTGACCCACAGTATTGGTTTAACGCTTCTTTGGTCCGCCCTCGTAAACCGGCGCAGGCTTTGTATTGTCGTAAACTGTAGGTTGTAAGTTGATTGAATCTCGCATTAAATCTCTTCTGATAGGTCGTGGGGCCTTGCATCTCTCAGATGATTCGTAACCTACCGTCTGAGGAGGCCCCGTAAAGTGAAGAGTACATGTAGTATATATATATATGTGTGTATTAAAATGGAGAGAGACGTAGGCATAAGATTTTCCACAGTGCAACCAGTTGGTCTTCCTTATGAGCCGCATACCGTTATTCAGGATATTCATATACCAACCACATGGAGTAAATTTTTCCTCTTCCACCATGTATAGAGTAAAATGGCCAGTTTGGTTGGTTTGCCAATGTTTTTACTCAAATGAATTGAAACATTGTTTATTGTCCTTCCTTACAGTACTAATATCCATCAATGTAAAAGGCATCCACCTAACAGCCACCTAACCACATTGGGAGGTGTAGGCCAGTTCACACTAAGAGAGAACTACATTTTTTAACTGATTGAAGAAGATTCAATACCGTCTTGGAGAAATCCCCAAAAACCCGAAAAATGGGCTATAAATTACTGATATTTTCCTCCACCTAATTATATTTTTCCACTTCTTAAATATGTATATAAACCACTGGTTTTTACAGGCTGTCTTACTTGTGGGCATAGAGCTCCTAAATTTTAATTTTATATGTTGAATCAGAAGAAACAAAATTCAAATTCAGCAGATCCCCACATACATTCATACATTCCCATAAAACGTTTGGGAATGACGTCAATACCAATATCCTACAAGAGTTTCAGAATTTTTTTTTAGCCCGATCGCAACTTTGGCACAATTCTTAAGCTCAACTAAGCCAAATGAACAACCAACTAGGCGTTTCAATAAGCAACCATCTCACGATTGGTTGGAAACATTTGGCAGAAACTTACTCGTATGCGGAATAGGCCCCTAACTGATCCTGAGGTGACTGAGTATGGCTGAGTGACTGAGGTGAATTTGGGTCCAACTTAGAGATAAGATCAGTTGCACTAACTGCTGATGTCATATTAAATGGTCTCTGTCGCCCTTGGTTTTTATGATTTTCCCTAACCAAACCAAGTATTCCTCTATAGTAATTCTACGTGTGTAAGTTCCGATCTTGTATTTCTTGAGGCAAAATTAAATAATACGGATTTAAAAAATTTTGAAAGCGTTGATATATTTATCATCTGTGTAATTATTTCAATATTTTAAAAACCGAGTTACCCTTCTCCCTACCCCTCATTCCGGCATCGTTCTTTTTGTGTGCACACCACTGCAAAAAGCTTGGAAGATGGTATTTTGATAAAATATATTGGATTTTAGCAGCCTCGTGATAAGCACTTCCGTTGGAAGCAGTTTAGGTGGTTTGATTTTGTTGAAGTGTTTTGTATTGGATTGATTTCCTATCTATTCCTTTTGTCAAGAGTACCTAAAATTTATTTTCAAGAGTTGTTTTAGTCAACTGAGGAAATCCCATCTTGAAGAAAAGATAAGTTCCCCTTAGGTTATTGATCCGATAACATGGAGATAGAAACGTCGAAGCTCAATAAATTATATACAGGTTTATTATGTATCCATCAGGATGTTACGTGTTCATGCAAAATACAGTACCGAATACAACGATTACCAATCAATACTATCAGGCCGATGTATCAATTTTACTCTAATGTGTGAAAGTAATGACCACATTAAATACATAACCAGTAAGTGAAATTTTTACGAATTGACAACATAATTTTTCAAACGACAGCGTTGAATAACTTCTAACTGATTTGCCTTGGAAGTGCAAATATAAATGGTAATTATTGCAGTGCGCATAAATGAGTGGGAGTATGTATACATGAAAAAGAAGAAGAAAAGTCACTTTATTAAAAAAATGTATACACATAAAAAACAAAACTAAACAATTTTTCGAAAGTAAAAATAGGCATAGCCTTAGGCTGTCTGCCGGAGTTGACCCAAGAGGAAATCAACGAGATAAACTAATTCGAAATTAAATAAGAAGCTACATTATAATTGTCAGAAATAATTTTAACAAAGTAAATAACAATGTCCCAAGCTTCTAACAAGCGCGCTGCCTATCGCGCTACCAGTTGAATCCATCAATTAGTATCTTATGATAAGACCACGTATCACGTGCATAGTTAGCCTGCTTTAATCCAGTGATATCTATTTACTAGAAGGTGTGCATAATCAATTTCTGCGATTGTACTTCCCAAATACTTGACCCTGTATTCGCTTAAAATTGGCCAAATTGCGATCAAATGAAAAATATCCTCGTTCGAGCCGTAATTAACAGAGAATCCACACCTTCACGATCCCACCCAGGCTGATAGTTCAATGTAACCATCTCGCTTCGTATTTTCAAAATCCGTCGTAGGATCGGTAAAGTAAGACCAGAGTATGTATGTAAATGTATGTGTGTAGCGTTTTATTAAGTCCCAGTTGTAGTGACTTGGATTACTTAATTGAAGAAAATTATGTACTTAATACAAACAAATTCATATCAACCTTGGGCATCATTCCGTGCTTTCTCGGTTTCTTGATACCATTATAACGAGTGTAAACGGAGAATCCTACAGAATGAGGAAACTATTGAATAACTAGGGTCGGCGAGATGTGGAATGAATAGGGTCACTATTTGCATAAATGAAAAATTTAATAGGTAGAAAGTAAAGGAAGAATATGTATTAGAGTCGAGTTGAATATTAAAAAAATTGAGTTATGCTGGTAGGTGGCTGTCAGAGTTAACTTCGAGACTCATAACACCAAAACTATTTCAGAATTAATTTACTTCATTATCCGTTTTTAATAAAAAAAAATTATTTATTTATATTCGATTTATCAGTGACGACTAATTTTGGAGGGTAGTTATCAGTAAAACAAAACGATCGATGGGAAACGGAAGAGTACTTTAGGATGTTCAAAATTGACTTTCTATAACAAATCACGCCTCACGCTTTGAGTGGGTATGCTGGTGCGTATGTAGGTATGTGATAATGGAATCGTAATCAATCATCAGTGGGTTTGGTTGTGTAGGGGTGGCTCAAAGGCGTCTTTGCATTCAAACGATAATATACTGGGTTTTCATGATTCCAAAGTTTTCATCATAATACCTATTAAAACGTCGAACAGAAGAGTTGCATGCGGTCCTCTATAAAAACCAGAGTTCGTTCTTACCGAGGTAAATTATAACTGATTTCAATACCCAAGAAGAAGAAAGAAAAGGAAAACATCACATCAACATCACATCGCTAGCAGCGAACACCCCGAATCGTAAAATTGTAATGACAAGATGACAGGATGGCGGGGGGTGATACCCTCGAATGTGAGTGCGCTATCAGGATAATTGTTTGTCCCTCTACTACCTTTATTTGTACTGTACTCCAAATTGAGCTGGAGATTCTCCGAATAATTCAATATTTTCAACCTTGTTTCGGAATCATTGTTCCCCAAAGATGATCAGAAATCCACTTGAAAACGCAAACCGCTCGAACGTGGTTGATATCAGAGGAAATGGGCACTTACTCAAAAATAATCTGCCCACCATATCTGAAATGAATAAATCATTTCGCTCATCTTCCGGTCTTCAGTTGGAACCCTTTAGCCAAACTTCCCCAGGCCCAGTATCGGTGTTATAAAGTCATGCCTTATTTTTATCAAAGTCTGCGCTTGAGTGTTCGCTCTCTTACTACAGTTTCCCTAGTGCAAGTAAAATCCACGAGTTCCTCAGACAAGGTAAATCCTATTTTCGTGCTTATATTCTCATATTATCTTCAGAAATTTTTTGTTGTAGGATTTTGGTGTTTGTTTTGAGTGATTTCTGCTGTGTCTTTTATGCATTACCTCAATCATTTCGATTCAGTTACATTTATTAAGCAGCATTCATTTTGAAGTTCAAGAGGATTGTCATTATCAAGTTGGTGTCGCGGCAGTGGAAGCACGGATTAGAAAGCATCTGACGACAGTAAATAAATGAATAATCGTCTCTATCTTGGAGATAACTTGAAAAACTAGTGAAAAACTGATGTCAGGATTTGCTTCAATTAGAAAACTCATTACCACCTTACCAAGAACAATATCAACTTTACTTGAAAGTGGTTCAGAGCGTAAAAGCGACTTCCGAGTTCTCGCGGTAAATTTTTCAAAGTTTGTAATATGTCTACTGGTATGAAACTAATGCTGAAAAGTCACTATCTGTGAGACGGAATCATTGAAAGTGAAATGCCCTATGACTTTCAAGGGTGCTGAAAGTTATCAGAAAACTTCTATGAAGTTTTGAGTACACTGAACGCCCGCCAGTGCCAGAACGTGTAGATGTCCCATAAAGCTAATCTTTGCGCGTGCTCACACGTTGGTAGACATCCGACTACGATGAAACTCAGAGACAATCTTCTATGCACTAACTCAAACAATCCCTCAAATTTTCATGAAATTGTAGCTTCCAGTTCCAGTTACGGTAGCAAATCAGGATGTAATTCAAATGAAATCCGTAGACACTTGTCTTGAACCACTGTTCATTTGCTCTCAAACAGGGAGCTAATCGTGAGAATTAAAGGTTTTATAAATCCTCGTTAGTTTACTCTGATGGTGAAGAAACAGACGGACTTCTTCGATCAAATTTTCGTCAACATCTGCCAAATATTTTTGGTGTTTGGCACTGTCATTGAAATTGCGTATATGCAGTTGCCATTATTATTTCTTTTTCCCTTCAAGAAGAGACATCAGGAACCCCGGTCACAGAGTTTAATGTGATCTATTGTGACATAATCGACAGCTCAACTCATAACCTTTTTAATGAGCTCTTCAGGGGCATAGGCGCCAGCCACGAAAAAACAAACAAAACAACATAAAAACAACAATAAGTCATTCAAATAAAACATTTTTACTCCCTTTATCTTCATTTGAAGAATAAGTTGGCTAGTCACAGATGGCTGGATTGCACTAGAGGAATCAATGCGCAAAATAGTCTAATCAGAAGCTCTTTGGTGGACTACGTAATGATGGTACTCCGTGCTCCACATTGATATGAGGATTTTTTAGTTTAGACTGAAGCGGGTCTGTGAGACTGAACATTCAGAGAGCTTGATAAGTTTCATTTCTCTCCTACGCCTATGGGGTGCTTTCTTACCTTTAGTTGCAGTTGGATTTTTGTTGTTTTCGTTTTCGTCATCAGTGTTCTGTTCCAGAGCCACTCTCTTTTCCATTGTGTCTATTTTCAGTTCTGTACTTTGCTTCTTCGGTGAGTTTGAAGTTCTATTAGAGAACTTGTTTCATATCGATTGTACTACTTTCGTACTTCCAGTTTGCGTATGGTTAAAATGTGTGTCCCCTTGCGATAGCCCCTGTATGTGCACCCACTGAGTTTCAGGAGAGAAGCCGCCACTGGAACTCTTCGTTCACTAGGTGAAGTAGTTTTCAGGACAATCCCTCCTTGGCCATATCGGCAGGAGTTGAGGCACTCTTACCGAAATGCCGGAATCTTGTTGCAACTGCAGAATAGTATTACCCATTCTACTATCATTGTAGCCATTGTTAGTCCAGTTGCATAGTTTTACTAACTATGAGCATGCCTAAAAAGAGTTAAAGAGATATTAAAATACACTTGATTTTGTGAATCATATTATCAAATGAAGCATTAGTGAAATAGATGTATTTCTGTGCAAAATTGTGGAAATTTTTGAGTTACCGTTGGTATCTCAGGAAGGAAAAGATTTTTTTCCGTCAGTTCTTGCCTTTTGATTTATGTCATTTCTCTGATTTTAAAGATAACTTTGTGTTCTAATTTTGTCCTTAGGCTCATATTTTGAGAGACCTCCTGATCAATAAAACGAAAATTTCCGCTCATTTGAGGCATTCACCATAAGAATAATTTATTAACTGATGGTTGTCCACATTTTTCTAGACGTATATATACCCTTTGTCACGCTAAGGTACAGAAGTTGTAAAAAGTTTTCGCTTCAACGTGCCCCTTATTCATTTTGTTTCGGTATCTGAACCAACAGACCGTAAAACGATGCGTCTGGTGTGTAGGGCTTTTATGGCTTCGTCTTATTCAAAATAATAACCCTGTTGCTTGGATCTGCGACGTATGCTACGTGGTTGTTTATTGGTTGATTGCGTTGTTACTGTGTTGTTGTTTACAAGTCGATTGAGTTAACGGACAACTTTTGAATAAGCCGCCACTATGGTACTTCAGCCTGATTAAATCTTCCGTGTCTTACGGGATGTTACCAGTAAAGGGAAAGGTTGGGGTGAAAAGGGATGTTGGGCCGGATGCGGTTAAATTTAACAAAGCCGGTGGAGTGGTAGTAAAAGAGCGCTATCAGGTGTCGAAGTAGAGCTAGGGCGGAAGCGGTGGGTTGCGGAGGAGATGTGCTTGAAGGCCTGAGAGCGGTAGGGCCGTCCTCGCTATGCGCTCAGATCACACGTAAATGGCACTGGATGGCACCTTGAAGCACCTGTTCAAACAAAATCATGTTACCAGCGTACCTACTTCTTATGTCAATTGCCGATGGTTGTACTCTCGCCTACGAACCTGTTCATCTTGAAGTACCTTGTATTGTGGATTCTTCTGAAGTTTCTTGTAATAGTCCGAAGCTATAAAAAGATATTGCAAATAAAAATTAATATGGAATCATATTTGTTCTAAAGAAAATGACGTTTAGTATGAACCTGTAAGAATACTGATTTTTCGAATCGTCTCTTTTAATTTTTTTAATCAATGTATGAGCAGACATCCTCATGATTTGATTGATGTAATTGATTACTTACTTCACTGATGTGCGAACAGGATACCACTCGTTGTCAGTTTTCCATATCGCGAATTATTTGATCACAATCGTTATAACTTACTATTTGCTTCTCATCGTCTCTACTCCTCCTTGGATCATACTAAGGCAAACTACGTCGAGTCAAAAAGCACCAAGTTGGTCAGCAATATGATAAAAGCTAGAGGTGAGCTCCTGAGCCTTAATACGATGCCACATAGAGAGGACAGAAAGTGCGATTGTGCCCTCTGCAACATGAACACACCAGAAGACACGGTGCACTTTTTAACAGTTTGCCCAGCGCTATCTGAGTCCCGCGCGCGTCATCTCGGTAGAGGAGGCTAAACCTATCAACATTTGATGTGTGTATAAAATGGAGAGATCTGGGAGGGTCTGCATAATTTTATAAGATATGCAAGTGTTTATAGAAAATCACTTTTAAATGAATTCAACTAATTCTAACCATTAATTATTACTAACTGCACATATATATTGAAATATTATTTAATCATATTTAATTATTGTTGCCTTAATTTCTGGTATGGCGTTGATTACTGATAAATATGCTCAAGAATGACCAGCCTGGCAGACGGTCTTGCCATTGCCAAATGTTACTTGTATTTTTGTTTGCTTAATAAACATCTTGATTGATTAATTCATTCATTCATCGTTATTACTCGAAAGCTTTATAATTCATTTCTTGTGTTTTGCAGTTCTGCTTGGAGGAAGTCAATATCAAGCAAGAACAGATCGATGAAGGCTTCGGGGGACCTATGCAAAAGGTGCCGTCGCTCAGCGACCTGTCGGACACCGAAAGTTCCTTGGGTAAGCCAGTTTTATCTCTCACTACATCTACACACTTAAACTCTCATCTACATAAAATACCCATCTAAAACCAAACAAATTATCAATTTATTGAACATCTACTTTGAGTAATCTTTTTTTATTAATGGTGAAATTTCACGAAAGGTTCATGAGAACTGCATAAACAAATCAATTGATCAGGCAAATCCTAAACTACGTAGCTTACGGGTATTATTACGGGTAAACTACGATTATAACTGGTTCAGAATCCATCTACAGCCTCGTTCAATACTGATATACCTACGGTCAGCTCATAATTCCCTTTTATGGCCGATAAATGGGTGGAAATGATATCCTAACGTACTTATTCTCCTACTCACATCCTCTACTTGTGGTGGCTAATATTCGATTCAGCCTATTTCTCTCCGTTCCATGCTCTCCTCTGTCTCGTATTGGAAAAATGGTGATAACAGTATATTTTAAGTTACACCAATCTTAATACATGCGAAATGACCAAAATACCGCATATCCACCTCAACCCTGCTTCCCTCAAAACCAACACAAACGTAACACCCTCTCTGGTCGCCTGGATTAGGTAATGTAGAATATTTTATAATTTAAACACTTTGCTAATGCAAACTTATTTTCCCAATTACAATAATGATATCGGATGGTCTCCGTGGCAGTAAACAACGTATAAATATGCGATTATACGAACCAACAAGCAAACACTTGGAGTAATGATGACAAAACTTTAACAAGGAAATTTCGAAAATACAAATTAAATTGATACAGAACATTTCGCATTTCGGCCAATTGCGATTATTGCTCCTGAATTTGACACTCACTATATTGAATGGTGCTGCACCGAGAAATACTTGACTCTTTGATACGATGGTTTGACGTGGAGAGTTGAGCTACCGACCTTAGTGCCTCACCTAAATACCACTATTGCGGGTATTAAGCCATCTCAGAGCTCAAACTCATCTCGTCTGATCGCTGTTTCTTTAGTTATGAAGATACGGCTTGTTTGTGATGATGTAGGAGAGGGGGGGGGGGGGGCTCTGCCCTCTAATGAGGATGTACCTAGTTGATGTTGCCCTCGCAGATGCGCCACTTGAACAATGCCGCCAGGTCCGTGTACAGCGAACCTCTGATGCTGTGGGGAGAACCTTACTAGGTTGGCCTTTTTTCAATCTGTAACAAGACCAAGAGCAGTCACAAAATAGAGAACCCCCAAAAAACTGCGTAAAATTGGAAACGATCCTTTCCTCTTACATGAAATTTACGGTTTCTTTGGACTCAAATTTCAAAATAATTGAACATCGATGTAATACCGTTATTCACTAAAACTAGCTCAAAACATGGGGCATATTCAAAGTCAGTGCAAATTTTTCTAAGAAAATTTCTCACTCTGTAGACAATACTTGAAAAATGAGCAGATGGCGAAGTAGAAAGGTATGGGCTGTGTTTCTTAGATCATGGGCCATGTCTTGTGGATTCGTCTTAGGGAATTTTGCATTGATTTCGAATATGCCCCATGATTACTTTATACGAAAAATGAATTTTACACATTTCACTGCAAAAATAATAAAAGTTTCAATCATACAGCATGATGGTATGAGCTAGTTTTAGTAAAATGGTAACGGTATTACATGTTCAATGATTTTGAAATTTGACTGCAAGTAAATCGTCAATTTAATGGGAAAAACTTGTTATATGTAATATTCTGCTTGTGAAACCAAGGTTTTTTTAAACCTCCGGGTTCATATTTTTGATACCTTTCTGGAGTCTTATGCTGCTAAGTTGAAAAATAAATACCCAATTGCCTTATTTATTCTATAAGTGCCCAGTCTCTAAGTGCTGACCAACTAACTCATCCTTTCCATTGGGTTGCATGGTTTGTTTGGCAAAAGAATGGATTTTTCATTTCGAATATAAGGAGAAATAACATTCATATTCAATAAACATTTCAGAATGTCCCAAAACGAATTCCAAGAATAATATTTAGACAAATTTTATCGGAGCGATAAAATAATTTTATTTGGTTTGGTTTGGCTTAATTTTCTTCGAAAATGAGGATGAGAAAATAACATTACCGGTATATTGATACAGTTATGAAATACAATGCAACCGTAACGATCTATCTAACTATAATTTTACATCAAATCTTGGAAACGATAGGAAATCCGTGCACTTGAATTGAAGTTCGCTGTTTGATTGTTGTACGATCTTGGCCCTTTGCTACAAGTGCTACTAAAATGTATGTGCAGAAGATGCCTTCAACTGAATTTGTGGATGGCAATATATCGGATGATTTAATGCTGCATATTGGATCAGACGCAATCTCGCATATGCTGCAGTTGAATACGTTCATTGTCTGAGCGAACCTTTCTCTCGGGTCGCTCGTTAGTGGAAAGAATGAATGGAAAGGGCTACACGGGTGAAACGAGAAATGTCAATGGATTATGATGTAGGAGCCTGAGATGGGAAGTAGGCTATGCGAGTCAACTCCTTCGATTTGGGTCAGCAAAGTTGATCCGAGCTGAGAAGGACTTGCCTGGAAGCGGGTTTTCTAAAGCTAGGGCCGGAGGAGCCGGCTGCCTCGAAGTCGAAGCCTGGACCCGGCCAACCTTTCCAATCACGGTATAAACGTCCAGTTTACTGCCTGCCACTCCCTCTGCTGTCTCCCCTCGCTCCAACTTCCTTTTGCCACTGGGTACTCATCCGCAGCTATCCCCCTCTCCCCGCTCGTCCTTTCACCTATGATGATGAGGAGGCGGGGTGGGTCTTTCTAAAACAAAGGCCTTCTTGTCTCCCTGTCCATTCAACCTGGTTGTTGCTGTATGTAACATCGCCTCGCCGTCATCGCAATTCTCATATTTACGAACATGCAAATGTAAAGTTGGGATCACAGACTAAACAGAAAAGTGGAGGCGTGGGTTAAAGACTCGAATCTCTCGTTCAAGCTGGCTTTTCTATATTTATGAGAAGCAAAAGCTCAAAGATCCAAAACACATTTCATCAGTCAACTATTTAATAACAGAAAGTAAAAATTTCTTCATTCCATTGAAAACACTTTCTTTTCTTGATAAATGTGGTTTTCCTGGTACCTTTTCTCCCTTGTAATTTATGATATTCGTGACTCTCTACCAGTCTGACTCACTCGTCATTGGTAAAAACGTGGTTTAAATGAAATGTACGGTTGACCATGAACAGAAGCTCTAATTTGTTCTAACGGCTATTTGAAACTGTCCTTGAAAATTCCATCAACATCTAAGCATTTTTTCATTCAAAAATTTACTGTTTTGGCGCCACCATCAGTTCCACTTCTCCCCACTGCCGCAGGTTTTAGCTTGTGTAAGCAACACTCGGCGAAATCTTAAAAACCATCTGATCAGCGTTTCCTTAACGATTTTCTTGCGGAGACATCCGTTCGGCGTTCAATTGAAAGCTGAGACTCGTTCCTTCTTCAATGTCATTGTCAATGAGATTTTTTGCGAAAGCGCGCGCTTCGCTTTTCCATCCTTTTCCTGTATTCCTGGAGCTGGTGGGCTCTGCGGCCTTCACTATGCGAAATAGGCCAGGGTAACTGTCAATAAACGTATATGTGCGCTAAGCTATTTCCTTTCATTAAAGTCGGTCATGTTTGTTCACAATGAAATTCATAGACATGTTTCATTCGTTTTTTTTTTTTTAATTTTTGTAACCCGTGACTGTTGTAAATTTTGTCAGAAAGTTACCGTTTTTCAAGGCAAATGTTAACCTTTAGCAACTTGTTCTGTGGTCGGGCATTTAACAGGGAAAACTAACTCAGAATCTAAGCTTTCCATAGGTATAATAACTTTTGAATTTGCTTTACTAATTAGGAGAAAAAACAACGTTTGAATGAGGGAGAAAAAAGAAAGATTCTTCGTTGAAAATCTTGCTCTATGGCTCACATCACTTTGATATGCATTACTAATATGAGCCAAAGAGGAAAATTGGTAGTCATTAAATGAGATTCTTTTGGATTAGAATTAGAAAATTTGTTCATTTTTTGCCTTTCATCTCAAACGTAGATCATAAGAGAATAAACCGATTGAATCACAAACAAAACAAGGTAGTTACCGACAGTTGAAAATCAAGCTAAAATTTGGTGAGTTCTCTCTCCCTCGCTGCCCTTCAAAATCATCACCTCAATATTGCTGTGATTCAAGTCTTCCAAAGCTCATCGAAGTCTTTGCTGGTTTTAGTTCAGACCCTTTCCCAACAAATTATAACATGCGACACCATTTCTTAGAGTTTTCTTCGTGAAATGGCGTAACACTTATGAGTTACGCCTTCAGAGATTTGGAAAAGGTCTGAGCGAAAATCGGCTCGATACAAATTACCTTTAACAGCCATGATTCAATGGATACTGAGTTGGACAGATGATTTCGAACAGCGTAGTGTAAGCGGGGAGAGGAGGGGATTCACTGAAAATTATTTCGTCTTTCAAACGTTTGTAACTACCGTATTTTGAAAGATAGTTCAGAGGTTTGTTATCCGATCGCTTTTTAATCATGCTCTACAATTTTGAATTGTATGAAAATTTCGGTAGCGTTGACGGTTTGGAATCGTTTGCAAAAAAAACTTTGTAACGTGCCATTTCAGCTATCATTGTGAGCAAAATAGTTTGAATTCTATCAATTTTGAGATGGCTGATAAACATTTTCTCCCTTGAAATGAATTCAATTCTTCAAGTCTAATCCCAAACGATCTTCAAAAATTCCTTCCAATTTTTTACCTCGGGTTCTATTGGAGCGAATGTCTAAGTGATGGGACCCAGACAGCAGGATTTTGAACGAAAAATCATACTTTATTCTATTCTTCCCTAATTACTAACGCGAATTCAACATTGAGTACTTTTTTGGAAAGTTGAAATTCTGGGCTAGTTTTTTGTGTTGAAGTGTCTGACAATGGTGCTATTCATTACACGTAAAAACATCAACCTCAATTTAATTTAATTTTAAAACATAAAAATAATAATAATTTAAAACAAAAAACAGGTAATTTTCTAACAAAATTTTTATACTTTCACTTTGTTCTATTTTTCTACCCGTGAAAATTGGTTCATGTCATTTCGTTTCCTACCAAATGGATAGGAGTCTTAACGCTTTTTTGGAAGGTGTGTTCCAATTTGACTCAGCCTCTTTTAACAGAAACCGGTTCAATAATCGATTCGGTAATTCCGCTTGTTCAATGAACTAATGTGGTCCTATACCAACAAAACTTTTAAAGGAACTCACAAGAGCATACGTTTGAAAATTAAACTTGAATTAAAATTGGCAGAAAAGTTTCCGTTAGTTGTCCTAGTCGATTTCATGTAACAATTGTCACTTGTGACATTTGTTTTAGCCTCCTTGTATTGAGAAAGCGAACGTTCTCAAATGCTGGAATCATCGATTCTATGAGAAATTGATTTCCTGCTAATAATTTGATTTTATTGAAATACTAAGTAATAACTTCAATTTTAGAAATGATTTATTTGAATAATTGTAAATTAGTAGAGGTTCAGGGTATCTCAAGTGTTCTTTTTTTCAAGGTAGTTGAGCATGTCTTGAAAATTAACCTTCAGTTGACGTACGTTGTCAATTTGAGAGATTGACATGCATTGCCTTATTTGAGGAGGCTCTGAGGTTTTGTTGTTTTGACGGAGATGATGTGGAATAGCTGTTCGGATGAGAGGTAGAGTTAGTGATGGCAACACTTATCAAAAAATCGATTTTTCAAAAAATCGATGTATCGAAAGAATAAAATCGATTTCAAATAAAAATCTTCGATTTTTTTTAAAAATCGATTTTTTTAAATCTATGAGAATACCAGTATAACACGGTATAAAACAATTATGGGGCCTGAAAAGTAATTTACAAATACGATAAATTTGTAATTTACAATCTACATCTACAATTTTACAATTCTGCAAGGGTACTAGTACTGGTACTGAGTAGAGTAGAGTTACAATTTTGTAACTAGTGTTGACTGACATGGTTAATCAGCTGATTTGAACTGATGATTGTTTTTGTTCTTCTGCTGAGTTATGATCAGTATAATTTGTCTAAAATAGTAGTTTATAATTTTAAATTTTGTTGTTGTTGTTGTTTAACAAAGGAATACTGTCTAGGCAGGGCGATGACTTCCATTCTCAAGTATCTCTCTTTTTTGAAGCAGGAGGTAGTTGAGCATGTCTTGAAAATTAACCTTCAGTTGACGTACGTTGTCAATTTGAGAGATTGACATGCATTGCCTTATTTGAGGAGGCTCTGAGGTTTTGTTGTTTTGACGGAGATGATGTGGAATAGCTGTTCGGATGAGAGGTAGAGTGCAAGGACTGACTTGGCTGACCCGACTCGACCCACGCATCTTGATCCTTACCGTTCGCATGGAACACCATCCACCGTCCTATCTCTCAGAAGAGTTTCCCCACAACCACTAGATTGTGAAGGTTCTCATTATTTTGTGAGCAGTTTATGTTGACTGATGACCTCACGTATGCGACCGATCTCTTGATGAAAATTGTCTGTATTTCAACATCAACGAATGTGTTTCTGTTGAATAGTCAGAAATATCGAATTAAATCTGACCATATTGACAGAAATTAACTCTAATTTTCACTTAATGAATGACTTATCAGAACAAAATGTGGAAGAATTGCTCATCTGAAGCATCCAAATACACTAGTGACCAGGTAGCTTCGAGCTCGTTACGCAAGTACGTGACTGTTGAGTACCTAATTCCATGATGGGTTGGTGTTCAGTTTTACAATACCTACTAAAAATTTGAAATTCAGAGCTATGCGTCTGTCGAGAATACGACCCATCATCCCACTATAGACTTATCTACTCCATTTGCGCAAGTACTACGTGTAGTACGAGTATATTCCAGATATAAACTACAAAACCCTCTACGCTATTTTCCGGGTTTCTTGAGCCTCCTAGAGAGGTATTAGGATTGAATGAAGTATTGTAATTTGTGATATAGATTCTAGTAAAATGTTTAAATTAACTATATTTTTCTTTGAGAACAAAATTTCTATTCGCTATCCATTTTTCGGGATCACTAAAGTGAATTTAATTATATACGGAATAGTATAGGAAAGAGCTCAAAATAATAACAAGAAATCAATGAGCCTATTATCTTGTGTTTGAGGTGAGATACTTGTGTAGGTTGCTAATCGATATCTGCCAGATCGCGATCATAAACATGTTGCCAGCTTAAAGGTACTCACTCGATCGATCTTCAATAGGAACATTGATTTGACCATCCTAATTTGACAACATTTAATTAAGAGCTGTTTCAATATATGAGCAGTGCCCATTAAATATCTTTAATTAATGATAGATGAATTTGGGTCAATTTTATGTAGGAAACGGATTGTCAAGAGACGTGTATTGTAAGACAAGCGGATATTTGTAGTGAATCACTTGAGAATTGATATTTGTGGTAAACCCCCCCCCCCTCCCCCCATATAATAATTCAGTACAGTATAATTGGTATCCCTGTACCGTAGGGCAATCGAGTGGTTAACTTTCAACAGGAACGTCATTTTATGAATTAGTGTTAGGCGGATTTCAACACATATTAATGTTTTGAAACGGATTTGAGTTGACAAGTAATTGACAACAGGTTTCCTTCGCAACTGTTTCGGAAGTAGAGAAGCAGAAGTAGTTAAACTGGAAGAGAGTAGATAGTGACTCAAAGAACAGAATGGATTGATAGGAAGAACACGGCACTTTTCCTAGATAACAGGGCTCGGATTGATTAAAACAGCGTCACTCTCGCCAATAGTTGTGCAGCCGCCAGTGTGAGTAGCACAGGTCTCGTTGAGAAGCAGTTCACCTTCCTCAATTTGATATATAGGTAATTTTCAATATTCATCTGTCTATCTTACGACTCCTTCCTGTCATTCTTAAACACCGTGAGTAACCAAAATCATAATTGATGTTAATATTCTTGCAATTTGCCAAACTTTTCTTGTGGATATATGTAGCAACACGTTCTGATTTGAATTTTGGATTTGAAATCAATTTCAAATACATGTATTATGTAAGTGACGTCACAGACGTTACAATTTCTTTTAAAAAGTGCCATGATCAAAAATCAGCAGTAAAGGGTCTCACAACTATGCTTATTGTTACTATTTTGCAGTTGCTAATACCATTATGTTTTGTTTTCATTATTCAACTCGTGCGAATGTAATCAAAACTCTCATTTTCGGGATCAAGAAAAAAGGTCAAAGAAAATGAAACACGAGTGTTTGATAAGGGTTTTCGAACTACCAAAATGAATATGTTGAAAGAACGTTAATCAAAAACGAATAATAATCTGTCCCAACTTCATAAACTGGGTATTTTTTTACGAAATACCATTCCCCTTTATATGTTACGTAAACTTGGATTCACATTTAGGTTACGGACTCTTTTGCCGGAGTTTCCAAAATGTTTATTGCAACTTTTTCCAATCTAATTCAACATTTTCCCAATAAAATTCAACATTATTTTATAGATCCAAAAAAAAAAAAAAATTAATGTAACCGTTGCATTGTAACTGAATTTTTGTAATACATGAAATGCACTTTTTGCAGCAATATCAACACAAATTCTTGTGTGTCTTATTAAAAAGGAAATAAACAATGTAAATAAATTAACAATATGAAGAAATTATTCAATAACGAAAATGAAGAAAGGATGTTACCATCGCACGTGACTGTTACCGAGCTCTGTTCAATGAGAGTTTTCCTTAGATTATTTTGCCGTTTTTTTCAAAGATTCATTATTTTACTTCTGGATCCAGAAAGTAACCTTGAATTCGGTGAGTTAAATGTTGAAGTTGATCGGGAAAACGTTAAATTGGGTTGGGAAACGAGCCCCATCCTTCCCTTTAATTCGTTCCATTTATCCTTCGCGTTGTTGGATGAATAAAATTTTATACAGTGACGACAAATTTCAATTTACGTCAATCTTTAATTTCAAAGTTTGAATTTATTGATATGGGAAATGGGTGCCGCGAGGGCACTGTGATGTAAAACAAATCCCTATCTGGGTCGAGGTGGAGAGTATACAATAGTTAGACAGTTCAATCTTTCACTGCGATAATTTCTGCGTTTCCCACTATTTGCTCGAACTATAATACTCTTAAAGAATCAGGTCCTGATACTGATGATTCAGGATAGGTACTGAAAGAAGAACTGAAACCGAAATGGGTATGAGGTGCAGATTAATGAAGGGTTACCACAAAATGACCTAAAACTACATTGCCACAATAAAAACCTCTGAAATCACAATTCTTAAATTCCCCAAAATAAAATGTATCCATCTCTTTTGTTTTATCGTTTTATATTTTAGTTCGGGAAAGTTGAGGAATTTTGATTTTTGTGGTTAGTACACCATATGTATGTAACAAAGTGGGTAGCGGGATGAGTGGTGATGCATTGGTCATCCTAGCAACTAAATCCAGCCGCTATTCTTATAGACCCACCATATGCATGAAACAAAGTGGGTAGCGGGATGAGTGGTGATGCATTGGTCATCCTAGCAACTCTTACCCAAGCCTTCCATCGGTTAGATCTCAGATTCGGAGTATCCGTATGACTCACAGCATCCATGACTCGGCTTCGCTGTTATTCTCCTTAACAACTCTTTTTTTTTCTCTCTCTTCAATTCCAACTCCAACCACTATCATGTCTGAAAAACGCGTCAGACCCTATCAAATAAATTTTATTCTTACGCGCCCTATCTAAATGGTAGGCGTAGATATACTCGCAGGTAGATAATGCTTGCGATTAACTACATCCTGTCGAACTAAATTGTTTGAATCAGTTTCGATTAGATCATATTCACTTCATAACATACTAATACAATAACAATCAATGTTCTGGAGAACATAAAAGTTTGGATTTGAAGAAAATAAAACAACAAAAAGCTAACAAATTATCTTTAAATCTTCATGTTTCTTTGTATGGACAAAGTAGCGCAGCCCTCAATAACGCATCCATGAGCTTCCTAGATACACTTTATTTTCTCATGCGAGAACCCCCATTTTTAATTTCAGATTTCTAGGCTAAATTTAATGAAAATGTTTGACCCTCAACCGATTTTTTTTCGATCGCGCGTAACCGTGTGTGCACTCGAAAATGTGCAGTAAAAAATATCCAAGCGAGAATGACGTGGTATCGTCGGCTTCCTGATTTTATCGCTTTTTGACCGAATTATCAACGAAAAACCGAAGGAAAACGAATTTTTAAATGGCAAAATCGCCCTGTTTACTTGAAAAGCTCTTCAGTGAATTCGCCTTCGCTTCTCTCGAATACGGCATGATGCTACTAACACAAATTACGATTGAATGAGCTCGTTTCATTAGGATCTGAATGCGTCCCTATGAGCTCGGCTTTGGACTTATGAGCTAAGGCTAAATGGCCAGTTCAAACAAAGATCAGATGAAATCCCTATTTTGTATCACGAGAATAAAATATCTAATGGAAAAAGACCTATTATCTAGAAAAGAGGTTTTCAAGTAGACGGAAAAGTATATTTTTTGTTGATAATTTGGTCAATATGCAGTCAAATCAGAAAACAGACGTGACTCAGCGTAAATAATACCTTAATATCATGTGTTACACTTAGTACATCCGCAGTTTGGTGCAACCTTGGTCGTCGAAAAGAAAAAAATGTTTGTTGCTCATAAATAACAATTTTGGCAGGGAGGAGAGGGTGGATGCCCGTTTTGGGGACACCCGTTATTGATGTCATTTTACTTTGGGGAAAGTTTTCTCAATTCCATCTCAGCCCTTCGGTAATAGCATTTAATATAACCCCCGTGCAGATGTTTGATGGAGAATGATTTCTTTTCCGTGGCTCTACCGTCTGGTAGCTCCATGTGAGGGCACCATAAGATGATATAGGGGCGGAAGCTAAAAACCGCGATTATAGAGGGCAAGACACTTACGGATCTCTGGGTTTGCAAAAACTAAACGCCATTAGCAATAAAATGGTATTATTAGTCACGCAGCTTGGTGGAGCCGTCTCAAAGGGGATCGTATTGCTATTCATAGCCGAAGTAATACAGACCAGAGGCACAAGGAACCGGCGGAAAGTTCGGGCTGAGTAAAACCCGAATGCCATACACATAACGCCGTTATTGCAATTGTTATTGAAAGAACCGATGGAAGAAGGACGGATTCTGAAAGCTTCATGAGCGCCGAAATAATTTAAGGCCTAGCAATATCGTGACAACGTAATCAATGATGGCGCTGTAAAATATGTTCATCTTAGTTGTATTAGTATTTCAATATCACATCAAATAGCACTTTCGTTTTGCTTTTTAACTCTTGCATCTCCATATTACAATGAAATTGATGAATAAATGTATCTCATTTAGTATAAATAGATCTCTTTCATCGCCCTTCGTTTTTTCCACCTAAGATTTCATTGATAATAATACATTATGTTTGAAAACTTGAGAAAAATGAGTAATAAATTTAACGGTTTCGTCCTTTTTATCGTGGATAGCTTTTTGGAATGCGAGTAATTCAATGAGCTCAAAAAGTAAGGTGACTTTTTAATAGTTTGGGCATAGGCAATCCTATTGCGGCGAGGTGATTGTAGGTATAATGATATTTAAACCTTGAAAAGATCTCTTCAGAAATTTCCAGCTATCAACTCATGACTCTACGTCTACGTGGACGTATAGGACTCACAACCAACGATATCATGACCATAACATTATTTGTTACTTTGAACTCGTAAAAACTGGAACAGCACTGACACATTTTATATGGAGCGGGTGCGTAGACCGAATTTCCGCTATGTAGAAATAAATGGTTGGTAATCAACTAATTACTTAAATGGGTTTTTCAAAGAAGTTGATTCATGGAAGAAAAAAACGAGCACGTGATTATCTCCTTCAGATTCTCGCAGGTTATCTCATTATCGCAGCCTGTGCTTTAGTTATATTATGTTCTCCCGATCTGCATAGTTCGTTAACTTGGATGACCGTTATAAATTTGATTGGCCGAGTTAATCTAAAGCCGAACGATCATCTGCATTCTTTCAATCCGTTCTCCACGCCTCCATGATTGATGAAAAATCGTAACCATCATTGCCGATTTGTTCAGTGAAACCTCAGTTAATTTCTGTTTAAATGAACTTATGAGCTTTGAAATTCTGTAAGATGAAAACTGAGAATGATAACGCAGAGTGTCTGGGGTTTACACACGGACTCTTGAGTTTGGAAGGGTGGGGAAAGGCTCTATTTTTGTCTCACCAAAAACGCTGCGGCCGCTACTAAAGCCCTCGGAACTACAAGGCCGAAAGTATAACCCTTTCTCTATCCCTCTCCCTCTACTCTCTTTCTCTGTTTCTCTTTACTTCTTTCTCTCTTCCATTGGCCTTTTCCCCCTCTTCTCTTTCACTCTCTTTTTTCTCGGTTTCGCTCCTCTTTTTCTATCCCTCCATTTCTCTCCCTGCTCGTTCACTCGCTCCTCCCCGCTCTCACTCCCTCTCTATCTAATTCCTAAACAGGTACTTATTGTAAAGCCGATTGGTGGTTCTCTCCTATTCTATCCTGTTGATATTGATTTTCCTTCTTTCCAGTTTTCCCATACATTTCATATTTTTACTCAGTATTTATCTTTCTGTTGGGACTATCAATCCCTCTTGGTGATTATTAGATGGATTCGATTGACGTATACAGATGATAGGGATATCTCTCTGAATTGATTTGAATCTAATGTTAGGACTCAGATGATTGTTATCTACAGAAATGAAACTCAAACGGATTCATTCTCTACAAATGACTTTGTGGATTTGTATTCGATTTCCATCTAGATTTTAGGTTCAATGCCCATCTGTGTAAATATTTTTACCCGCACAGATTTTCTATAAATTGGGATTTGACATCATTCTGTACACTGTAGTATGCTTCGCCAAAGTTCATGTCGCACTTCTCATTAATTTTTTAATGGTTTCAAACTTCATTAAACTGAAAATAATACGTAAATATAAATGCAGTGTTTGATGTTTCCGAAGTTGACAGCCTATTCATCAGCTATTAAGTACGATGTATCGCCTACTCCCAACTAAAATGTGCCCACCATACGTAATACTAAGTTAAGTTACTAAACGTAACAGCTGTGTATGGTAAACAGTTTTTAATGTAGTTGTAAATCACGAGTGAATTAAGGTCGTAAATAAAAGACCTTACGGTTAAATAATGATATGATAATTAATTATGATTTGATAATTTGATACACCTTTCGCACGATAGATTTGTAAGTCCCAACGGATCCCCCAATCTCTGTGTCTCAACGCTGGTGTTCCAAACGTTAGGCTGACAATTATTGCTCCGAGGATTGCTATTTCTGAATTACAAAGACATGAATTATAATGCGGATCACTAAGCTATTACTTTACTAAACGGAGTGCACGATACATTATCTAAATCGCTTTGTTAATCTACCGCCCCTGGGGATGTAAGTTCTAAAAGTAGCTGCCACACAACACCATTGCATTACGGAAGTTCTTACTTAATGGATCTCTGTTAAATCTCTGGAGGTTTCATATTATTCTGTAGTACTGTGTATTGACTCTTTGCATAAATAGTAACTTAAGGAGAGAGGACTGTTAATTAGAATCAGCACAAAAAATTAGGAACAAGTGTACAGTTCTCATTTAAGTGGGATTCGTCAGTTAAATAGCTGTTCGAACAGAAGTTCAATTTCGCCTAAACAGCTAAAAAAATCAACAAGAATGCGATTAAAAAACCAATTCGACAACAGTGCGGGCGTTGGCAGTTGATATGAGCAAAAGAGGCGAAGCTCCTGCTGTAACTTCAATGGAGCCTTGGTTACACTCATCTAATGCTAGCAACCTGATGGGACCAAGGAAACCAACCACATTTAGCTGGGTTAACCAACAAACCTGACCTAGCTTTCTGCTGAGGAAATGAGTTGAGGGATATCTGCAGGCCCTTACCAATGCACTTATTTCACCTGGCTTTTTAACACAGGTCATTACCAGGTTGAAGAGAAGTGGCGACAGAGGATCCCCTTGGCACACCCATTCCCTGGCATCTATCCCTGTGGCAAGCAACAACTCAATCAAACGAGCAGGTTGCCCGAGACCACGAAGACATTCAGTCAGAGAAAAGTGGCCAACAGTGTCAAAAGCTTTAGCGATGTCCAGAAAAGCTAGATGGAGTTGCCATTTCTTGATGCAGGCTCACGAAGTGACAGTTTGGGGAACTATTAGGTTCTCCCTAGTGCCATCCACTGGCTTAAATGCTCTCTGGACGTCACCCATGACACCAGCCTCTTGGGGGCGAGATACCAGTATCTTAAGGATGTGGCAGAAGACCACCGATGAAATAGAAATTGGACGGTAGCCTCCAGATACACTTCCCCCTTTCTTCATATTGAAAATCGTCCAGACTGGGCAAAACGTTTTCGGGTCCTGCCGATAGTAGTAATAGGATGAAGATGAGCAAGCAATTCAACATTCTTCGGAGTTTTATTGAAAATATCATCAGGTCCAGTGGAAGTGGAGTTTTTAACACGGAACTTATGTGCCTCATCATAAGCACCAGTGTTCACATGATGCAGCGTAACGAACCCCTGGTAGAAGCGGGGACCAATACAACAGGTTCCACAGATTTGTGGCATGGGGCACTCATCAGAGGCTCCCAATACCCCACAAACTCCTGGCGAGGAGGCATAACTCTCTCATCGCCAGTTCCCTCCATTACCTCCACAGCTGAACGAGCCAAGCTAATGCTACTTGCCAGGACCTCATCCTGAACAAGCTGCTTGTATTGGGGCCTCAGGCGAAGAGATTGAATGGCAGACAGTTGATGTAAAAAATCATTTCTATTTTTAAAGTTTTTGAGCTTGATTTTTTTTCCCTCCACAATTTTAACTATTTTTTTTACTATTTAATTTCACCCTTGTGATTGACTGAAAATGATGTCAAGATTACAGGCACATCTCTAGCTGATGTATGATCTGTGAGCCACATTTTATGTAAGTTGGTCACAAGTTTTGGAGATGACCTTCTTATGACGATTGAAAGTTGGGTGTATTGGGTATAATTGTTTATTTACTCGTTTAACCAATGTCCTTGGGAATTATATTGAATCTTGATGAATGGTTTTTCCGAATTCAATTTCTGGAATCT